>ML682024.1:14586644-14608061 GCA_007922195.1 Podocnemis expansa
CTTGATCTGCTGGTAACACTTCTTCTGATGCAGCCCAGTATGCCACTTAGTCTATTTCCCCTCTATACAGCAGGGACAATAATCTGTCCTTTCTCAGGACTGTTGAGTGCTTAACCTGTGTGGCCCCAGTACGTTAGCTTGGTTGCAAGGCAACATCTCTAGGTGATTTTGTAATAGAAATAATCAGGCACAGGGCGGCGCTGCTGTCTCTGTTAGCCGGCTGGGCTGAGGTGGGGGAAATGCCCACCCCACATATTTAGCTGGTGTTAAACTCTCTTGATTTCCAGGTGTGGAAGACTTGAATGAAGTTCCATTGGCCAGCAGGAAAATTCCTCAGAGCACAATAGCCAGTAAGCATCAGGGGCAGTGGGCCAGTGGAGGGGTTGGAACTGCTGTTACTTGAGTTGTTTATGGCTGGTCTTTAGAGAACAATTAGAATATTTCCCTCACTCCCCTCCCAGTAGAGTCCATCCAGCACTTCCCCCCCTTGTTTATTATCCAGATAAACAGCTACCAGATCCATGACCTCCAGGTAAACCAGGAAGTCTGCGTTGCATCAGAATAGTTGATCTGGTATTGTTCAGCAACCTGCCGGCCACACCCTAGCTGTGGTTAGCTCTGCAGTCCATCCAGAGCTTGCTTTCACCTTAGATAAGTATTGGCTGGGGGAAGGCTGCGGGTGTTTCTGCAGAGCTGGATGGCAGGCAGACTCCAGGGTGGCTGGTGGCACCTTCCTGGAGACCACCACCTGTTTCTCCTCACTCTGGCTTCCCATCCCCTTGAGGGCACAAGCCTGCACTGCAGACTCTGGAGTTCCCAGCTGTGTCCAGAGCATTGGCCAGCTCTCTTCCTGCCCCCCAAGACAGGCATAATGCAAAAGCTGGGGTCATTGACATCTCACTCCTTATGGGGGCTTCCTCCAGCCAGCGCAGTCGCCCCACAATGTCTGCGATGCCCCATTATGCTGCAAATGCCCCCTGCTATGCAATGGCTGCTTCCCCAAGGGTTGTGATGCTTGTCTGGGCAGTGGGTGCGAGGGACAGACTGGCCCCATCTGAGGCTGAATAACCAGCTAGCTACTGATGGAACAACCGCTGCTGTGAACAAGTCTGAAAGGCAGCTGTGGTCCTGGAACCGCTCCATGCAGCTCCGAAGCACCTAGTTGAATGCTCTGGGGCTGATGAGGAACTTTAAAGCCACCCAGGTGCCTTTCCTCAGTGGCTAGGGCATTGGGCTAGGACCAGACACTCTCAAGTTTGACTCTTTGCTTTGTCACTGGCTCCATGTAGGAACTTGCTGTGTCTCTCTGGGCCTGTCTGCACAACGGGAATAGGGGCATGGAAGGATGGAGGCACATGGGGGCTGCTAAGTGTGCTAGGGAGCCAGAGAAGGTTCTGTGACTGCACTGTGCATTGGATCAGCTGCTGGGAGAGGCCAGCACTGACCCGCTGGGGCTGGCATGGAGCCCTCCTCACCTGCCCATTCTGTCTGTCTCTGTCACAGGAGAGCCTGGCAGACGCGTTGAGCAGGCCAGCAATGCTTCCAGCTATGAAGGTAACGTTTCTCTACGAGGCTGGGGCTGGGTACCCACAGATGGGACAGCAGGACCAAGTGTCAGGGCATGGGGTCCAGAGAAAGGTCATGTTGCCCCCTCCTTGAGCTGTGACTCCTGGGGAGATCAGAGGAGCATTTGCCGCAGGGGGACGTGGTGCTGTTCCCTGTGTAGCTGTAGCAGTCAGTCTACTCCATTTCCATCTGAATGCACCTGGCTGGAGTGCCAAGACAGCTTACTGGGCAGTTGGCCTGCATGCTGACAGCATAGCTGATTTGCAAAGGGATAGCCGTGTTAATCTAGTCTAGTCCAGCAAAAAAAAAAAAAAGGAGCCTGTCCCACCAAGGACAATGCACCAGGTGCATTAGCCTGGAGAAAGCAAAGCCATGTATTGCTGGGAGCGGCTGTTCCTTCTGTCCCTGCCTGCCTGCTCTGTCTGTGTCACGTGCTGCCAGGGGCTATTGTTGCTGGGGGTGGGTATGGTGCATGAGAGCTCCTTTGGCCGGAGATGCTGATGCTTGTGTTCCAGACAAGGGATTTAATGCTGCTCCCTTGCCCTGCCTGTCCCCAGAACACTGCCTGGCCAAAGCTGCCACTGGCTGGTGTCGCGCCTCCTTCCCACGATGGTGGTTTGATGCTGAGACGAAAACCTGCCGCCAGTTCACATACGGAGGGTGTGGGGGCAACCGAAACAACTACCGGAGCGAGGAAGTGTGTCTGCACAGGTGCTCAGGTGAGTGGGACCTTGTGTCCAGGCCTGGATGTTCTGTGCCATCCCTGCCTGGTGACACTGCTGGGACCTTCCCCATGTCTGCCTTGGTGCTCGGGAGAACGGTGACCTTTGAGTGGCTTGGCCTACACCTCTAACGTCCAGATACCTTGTGCTAAAGCGCTGGGAGCCCACATCACCATTCTGGGAAGGTGCATGGGCAACCTCTGTCCCTGCCCTCTAAACCAAAAGGGACAGGTTGGATGGCCAAGGTCGATCCCTAGCTGCAGCAGGTGACCCAAGGCGGAGCAACAAGTGTGTAGGGTGTGGGGGGAACACAGGTTGTTTACTTGGCCTCTTTGGGGACACCTTGTAAGGATGCTCAAGGCAGAGATGGGGCTTTGGAGAATCAGCCTCATGGAGGGGCTGGGAACAAAGTTCCTGCATTAATATACTGACCTAACTGTCCACTCCTCCTCCTCAGAGTCCTGTACTGCACCCCGCATGACTGGCCCCTGCCGCGCTGCCTTTCCTCGCTGGTACTATGACCCAGCCACCGGCACCTGCAAGCAGTTCATTTATGGAGGCTGCAAGGGGAACAAGAACAATTACTTGCGGGAGGATTTGTGCTTGAGCCAGTGCAGTGGGGCCATAGGTGAGAGAGAAACCTGTGTCCCTGGGAGACATGGAGCAGCTTGCCTGTGACCCCATGGTGCAGAGGTGGGGGTGGTGCCCAAGCAGTGAGTTCAGGGGTGTCTGGATTGACTGACCCAGCCCTGGGGGGTTGCTGGGCAATGGCTTGTGCTGAACGCAGAGGAAGGACCGTGTCAGGCGTAGCCCATCTCAACTTGCCTTTTCCTCTCACAGGGGGCATGGAGGGGCCCAAGCCAGAACAGCCGAGCATTCACTTCACAAGAAGTAAGTGGCACTCTGTCTTGTGACTGCCAATTGCAGTGCAAATGTGGTGCCGGGTGGTGTCCCCTGGGGCTGGCTTCCCCTAAGCCTGGGGACATGGACATGAGCAGAGCTGGCCCTGGCTTCTCCCAGCCTGGGATGTGGCTCCAGCTGCAACCCCCTGGCTTTTACAGAGTGCAGGGGCCACGCTGCTTTCTCCGGCTGTGCCAGAACATGGGCACAAGGAAGGGCCTGGGGTTGCAAACACAGCTGCTGAGATGCAGCTGCCCAGAGGCCAGAGCTGGTGAAATGTCCTTGAGGGACTCAGCCCTGGATCCTGTCCCTGCCACTCTCTCTGGGGTACAGTCCCAGGTCCCTGTGGATAACCTGCTTTAACTCTCTCTTCAGTGGTTGTGCTGGCTGTGCTGCTGGCCATCATGGCTGCCATCCTGCTGAGTGCCATGGTTGTCGTCTTCATCAAGATCTGCAAGAAGAAAGAGGAGCTGGCCCTGGGCGTGCCCTGGAGCCCCCTGGATGACAAAGAGTACCTGATGAGCAATGCCTACACGCTGTGAGGGGGGGTCCTGTGCTCTTGGCCTTTGTGGACCAAGGGCCACACCATCTTCTCCTTGGGGCACTGAACTTGGCCAGGACCTTGGGACTCAGCCATGTGTATAATAATAGAGAATGGCTCGTGTGTCCATGTCCATCTCGAGATGGTGACATAAACCCCTACGAGTCAGGACTTTAGGGTTAGAACCTTCCTACAGTTGCTGCACACTCCTGAGTAGTGCCTTTACTTTTTTTTTTTAACCAATTAGTGCAGCACCTGCTAGTGACAGATACCGGCTTTCAGACGACAGGCTGCACAGCCTCACCCCAGACAGCAGATGGTTGCAGAGGCTTTAATGTGGCTCCCCCCCCCCCCCGCCTTCCTCTTTTTAGAAAAATGAGATCCACGTAAAAGCCAGCCACTCCGGGGGCTGATCAGCTTTCAGGGAGTAGACTGTCTCCCGTACCCAATTTTTGGCTTGGAGTCATGAATGGCTGTGCAGCCACTGCTGCAGTGGGGAGCTGGCACCATGCACACCTCCTCCTGCAGTGCCTATGGAGCACTACAGTAAGTCACCTCCTCTTAGGCCTTGCCCAGGATGCTAACACTAGGTTCCCTGGTCAGTCCTATCCTGGGTACAGCTGTGCTATGAGACCAGGGCAGAAGCACTGTGCCTGGATGCTGAAGGGTCCCCAACCCACAGAGCAGCTTCCCAAAGCCCTGCCTTTCCTGTGGGTGTATTTCCCTCTTCCCCTTGTTTTCTAGCAGCTGCCTCAGCTGGCACTGCCCCCTACCCCTCAGTTCTAGCCCTGTGTGATGGTTTTCCTTCAGCTGACTCCTAGGCATAATGAGCTGTGTTACCTCCTGCCTGGTTCTCCCCATCTGGACATAGGGGTTGTGACAACCCTGTTAATGGGGCAGCCCTCTGCAGGGAAAAGCTCCCAGGGCGGAGTATAGGAATGTGAATCACTTATCCTCAGACAGGACTGTGAATGGGGAATAGGGGGAGGGAGGCAAGGGGCCTCCAGTGTTATGGAATAAGGCGAGGGCCAGGCACACGCTCTGGTCCCCAAACAATCCTGCACTGCAACAAGCTGCCCCACCCCTGAACAGCAGCTGTGCTAGGTCTGTCACAAAGCAGGGCTATCCACTGGCTGGTATTAAAGACAGTGAGGTGCAGTCCAGGTTCCAGTGCATTTCCAGAATCCAAACCTCATTGAAGCAGCTTATTTTGCAATAATCTGCCTTGGGCTCTCCCCTTTGCTGACTCCAATGGAAAAGCTCTGGCCCCTGTACACTCACTTACCCCCTTTTGAGCTCCCCAACCTACCAGCATCCTGCTTATCCGAGGTCTGGCTCCAGCTAGCAACCAGGCTCACTGTAGCAGCCTGGTCCCCAGCCCTGTACAGGATGAGTGTGGGCAGAGACATGGCTATCTGATGTGAAGTAGATGGGGCCAGGCCTTGCTGCAACATCTGAGCCCTCTCTTCTTTGATGTTGCTGGCTGTGATTATTTCTCCATTGCCTGATTCCAGTTTGCAGCTTGATTCTGTTTTAATCCTTCCAGGAATGGTTTTTACATTTGGGGTTGTGTGGTTTTTTTTACACTGAGATTTCTTCCAATAAAGGAAAACAATGAACATGCTCCTGTCCTATGCCTCTGGGCTGCACTGCTGCTGCATGTGGGCCAGAGGGTGGCACTCGGGCCAGAGCTACAGGCTGAATAGCTGTGGCCCCCTTGTGATGCTTTAATGAAGATGCTCTGTGTGGATTGACCAGTGTGCTGGAAGTGCAGTTAAGCCCTCTCTGGGGGTATGTCTACACTATGGGCTTAAGTCAACTTAAGGGCTTCCTTAAGTTGACTTAACTCCTGCTCTTGAAATTGACTTTAAGGGTTAAGTTGACTTTATTATGTTGACTTAACACAATGTAGCTATTAAAGTCAACTTAGTGCAGTGGGACCATTTAAGTTGACTTTATAAAGTCGACTTAAGCCAGGGAAGTCGACTTAACTGAGCCGTGTAGGGTAGACAGAGGCTGTGGCTGAGATGACACTGTCTACTTGGGGATTTGGGGGAGTAACTGCACCCCCAAACAATGGCATTATTGCTGCTAGGGGATGGTGCTGTGGGCTGGACCTTGGGCAATCCTGCTGTGAGGTGTCCTCAAAGAGCTCACCACAAGGGTGGGTAGCCTGGTGGTGGACAGGCACTGGCCCCCCCACTGCTAAAACCCCTCCCCCAGCCTGAAGGGAGGTGGTACTGGGCCTAGACCCAAGTAAATTGGGGGGACAGCTCATGAAAAAAAACAGGGACAGGTGTGAGGCTACAGGTTCAAAACAAGGGATTTGGATGGGGACACTGAGCAGAGACCCTCACACAGCATCACCTGCTCCCAAAAGGTGTTGAGGGAGCACGTGGATGCTGCCCAGAGGAACTCTGTGAGCAGATGAGGGACCAGAAGTAGGCCCCACAGTCACAGGCCCCTCCCTCAGCTAACCACCTCTCCCTGGTCTGGTGGATGGCTGTCTTGGTATAAGCCAGGAGGAGGTTGATGAGGTCCCATGCCCTCATAGGGCCACAGCTGGGGAGTGTATAGATGAACATATGTGGGGAAAAATGCAGCCAAAACCTCAGTAAGAGCTTCTGTAGGGGCTGTAACCTGGCACACTCCAGTATGTGTGCACCAGGGTCTCTGTCTTGCTGCAGAAGGGGCAGGTGTCTGGGTACAGGCTGAACCATGCCAAGTACATACCTGTGCTCATGGCTCCATGCAGGAGCTGCCAACTGATGTCCCCTGCAGGCCATGGGGTCAAGGTGGGCAGTGGAAGTGGGAAGAGAAAGTTAGTATAAAATTGAAATAGCTGGTGTGGAAGCTCTTTATTTACACATCATGCCCTGGTGAGGCAGGTGCTTCCAGTCCCCACAGCACAGCCGTGTCTGCCACAGGTCCTGATCCTCAGCCACCCCAGGGTACCTCTGACAGCAGATGGGAATAGTCCCTGTGGCTCTGCAGCACCTTGCACCATTGGCCTGGGCAGAACATGGCTCCCTAGACTAATTGCTGCTTGGGGCCTATAGGGGGCAGAACAGAACTTACAGCAGCCCTGAAGCTGCTCTACTTAAGGGGGGGTGTCTAGAATATACAAAGCACAAAGACATGCAGCTGCCTTCATTCCCCACAGTCAATTCCATGTAAGCTCCAGCAGAGGGGCAGCAGAGTCACCAGAGGTCCCATGAAGGGTCTACAGAAGCTATGGGGGAGCATGAAAACCCCCACATCCTGGCCCTCAGGGGGCTGGGTAGGGGGCAGCATCCAGGTGCCTCACCCACAATCCATGAGCTGGGGATGAGGGGCTGAGTCCTGTCCCTCTGCTGGGTAGTGAGCACAATGCAAAACAACTCAGCTGCAGCTCCTTCACTCTGCCACCCAATCGTAGGGGTTCACTCCACTGCTTTCCTGGGGCCATATGTCTCCTGCTGGGTGATGGCAGGTGCCTTCTGTCTTGGGATCCCCACCTCTGACCTTGTGGCTCTGTCATGGCTGCAGGCTCAGTGTCCTCAAACCAGCCCTGCATTCCTGCTGGCCTACAGCCAGCCCAGCCCACCATCGCTAGGAGAGAGAAAGAGACCGGGTTAGAAGTGTTAGACCCCTTCACCTCCCAGAGCCCAGCCTGTGGCCACACAACCCCAGTTCAGGGCCGATATGGGCACAGCTCAGAGCTGCCTCTGTCAGCTGGACCATGGGCTTTGCAGGCCTCACAAGGACTTCTCTGAAGTCCTTGGCAGGTCTAGTTCTCTCAGCCTGCATCCCTGGCTGGGCACAGAACTGTTCTGCTGCCCTCGGGGTGGGAGACCCAACAGGGATCATCTTCCATGGATGGGGTGAACAGTTCCCACTGGGATCTTCTGCTAACATGAGCCTTATTTAATGTCAGCCTTCCATAGTCTGGGGCCTCTGCTGGCTCTAGCTGCCAGGTCTCTTGCAGTGGCTCAACTTTTTGCAGGTCATGACACTGACACACACGCCAGCTCTCCCCCTACTTCCCAGCCAACTCCCCAGCTCTTTGTGACACACCATGGTGTGGCAACACACTAATGCATCCCAACACAGTGGTGTAGCACCACTGCCATATTGGACACCCAGACTTCCCAAAGCCCACCCAGTTCTGTACCTTGATTCCTGGACTGCCCCATCAGGCCTCGAACCAAGAGGGTAGTAGGTGCTCACCTGACGAAGACATGGAGCACGTGGCTGGGGTCAGCGACAAACACTCTGCAGAAGAGAAATCAATCAGGTCCAGCTGAGCCCCCCGGCTTTCTGGGCCCCACCTTGGGAGTACCAGCCCCCTTCCTCCTTGGGGAGCCACAGGAACCAAGCTCTTCCAAACCCCAGGGGAAGGCTGGTTACTGAACCACAATCCCCTGGGGTCTGACCCAGTCCTGCTAAGCTTCTCTCTCACAGTCATAAAGCTCATCATGGGATCAGGCCCCTACAGACGCATCTCCTGAGAGCCAAGGTTATAGCTTGCTGCAGGAGCCACCATGAGACCAGTCTCAGCGTGGAGCTGGCTAGAAGCAGGACTCCTGGCTTCTATCCCCAGCTCTGGCAGGGGGTGGGGGTCTGGTGGGTCCCAGCTGGGAGCCAGGACGCCTGGGTTCTACCCCACTGTGGTTTCCATGCTGGCAGCTCCTGTATTGCTTAGAGTAGCCTGGCTCTCCTCCCTCCCTTGGCCCCTTGCTGGCTCCACTCCCTACCAGGGCGTCTGTCCACTGCGTGAGGCAAAGGCCAAGTCAGGGAGGCAGCGCCAAGCTCCAGATGACCCAGACTGCAGTAGAGGTCAGCTAGAGAGAGCCAGCAACCTCCATGGAAAAAAAACCACTCTCTGGGCAAAGAGTTGGGGGAATTGCCAGCAGCAGGGCCCAGGGATGACCAGCCCCCTTGGTGGCATGTTCTGCCCTGCAAGGGGCGGGTGGCTTTGCAAGCAAGGAATAGCTGAGCTGAGAAAGGACCCAGGAGCCCTGGCCCCCAGCCCCTGCCACATCCCAGGCAAGGCTGCCCTGAATGAAACACCCCAGGGGTGACTGCCAAGGTGCCAGGGTTGGGCAGCCCGATGGGGAAGGCTGCACCTGTGGCCGGAGGCCCTTTTGCTCAGGTGGGCCGTGCCTTGGCCGCTGTGCGGGGCAGGATGACCGCGTCCCCCCTGCCCCGGGACTCACCGCTCCCCCCAGTGGTAGAAGGCCCGGTCCTGGTAGAAGTTGCACAGGAAGAGCCAGATGCTGATGGTCTCCATCCAGAAGATGACGAAGAGGAACCAGAGGGAGGAGAGCAGGAAGAGCTCGCAGGCCATCCCGGCTGGGGGAGACGGAGAGCTGCGCACACGGGCGGGCGCCTGGCTGGAGGCGGCTCAGGCCGGGCCCTGGAGCCTGGGGGGGCCCGTGGGGCGGGGAAGGGACACGGGCCCCCTAGCCCCGGCCCCGCTCACCTGCTGCAGCGGAGTGCAAAGCTGCCGAGCCCAGGCCTGCGGGATCCGACTCGTTTCCCGACACCCCCACCCCAAACCCCGCCTCCCTGCCTGGCGGGGTCCTAGCACCGCCCCGGGGCCGCACAACCGAGAGGGCGGGGCAGGGAGCCCGCCCGCCTGGCTGTTATCCCCGCCGTGCCTCAGTTTCCCCCTCCCCACCCAGCCCGGTGGCGCCAGCCTTGGAGGCGGCTTTTGGGCGCAGCGCTGCAGAGCTGGGCGGTGCCCGCCGGGCCCTGGGCAGAGGGGGGGTAATTAGGAGCCGCCCCCCAGCTGCCGGAAGCGGGCGCGGCCCGGGCACAAGGTTCGCGCGGGTCCCGCCCCGCAGCCTGCCCATAAATCCCCGCCCGGTCCGATCCGGCTCGGCTACTTGGGCTGGGCGCGAGCAAGGAGGGATCGGGAGCTGAAGGCGGGTGAGCGAGCCGGGACCCCAGCCCGCGTCCTGCTGCACCCGGTGCTCGGCGCTGCAGGCGGCACCGCGCGCCCAGCTGCTTTTCGCCCCAAGGCTCGTGTCCAGCCGGGCTGGGCACTAGGACGCCTGCGGTCCCGTCCAGCTTTAGGGGGGAGTGGGGCCCAGTGGTTGAGGTGGGGGAGGCTAGGAGCCAGGACGCCTGGGTTCTTACCCAGCCCTGATTGACACCTTCTCACCCGTTCCTTGTCCTCCAGCTGCTGTGCCTCGATTTCCTCCTGTGTTGCATGGAATGACCCCGCTCAGCCCGGGAGAGGGTATTTCCCCGAGGAGGAGCCCATCCTCTTATTACCCAACCAGGCAGTGTCTTGGCTCCTGGGATGCAGTGGGTTGAAGGTGGCTGGGCAGCCCCCCACCACAGTCTGACTTGAGCCAGTGGGTACCTGGTCAGGGGCCTGATCTTATTCCTGTCTGTCCCTGCAGCTGGTGGCTCAGACCTCAAGAAAATGGAGACAGGGAAGAAAGAAGGGCACATTTCCAAGCACAAGGTGAGGTGGGGAGTGGAGGAGGACTGAGGTCTGGCACAGAGCCCTGGCAATGGACAGGGCTAGATTTGGGAACATGCCTTCGCTCTAGGCTTGCAGGAAGCTGGAGCGTGGGTAAATGCTGTCGCTTGTGCTGGAGGGCGCTTTCCCCATGTGATGGAGAGCATGCTGGCCAGGCCCTCTGTGTGCAGGGAACCTGCTGACAGCTGCCCTATCACCCCTAAACACAGCACTGGCTTGCACTGTCACAGCTTTGGGCTGGGGTTGTGGGGTGCCTCCAGGTTTGGAGGCACCCGCCAGTCATGCTGACCCTTGTCTTCCTCAGGACGGGCATGGAAGCTCCTCAGACTCCAGCAGCAGCTCCAGCGAGAGTGATGGGGAGCACCACAGCAAGGTAGGGGGAGCCAAGGGGTGGGGGGGCCAAGGGGCAGGGATCCCCAGGGGAAGTCCTGAGAGCTGCACCCTCTTACCCCCACCCAAGAGCCTTCAAACCTAGGCGTCACTAGGGCTGGTGCCACTGCCCATCAGGGGGCTCTGCAATTCCCCCCCAGTAGCCTGCGGGGGGGGGGCGCAGAAACTGGGACGAAGGACTCCTGGGTTCCATTCCCAGCTCAGCCTTGGCCTGTTGCCCCAGTCCCTACTCCTATGGTGGGGCTGAGAGCACCCAGTGCCAGGGGAAGGGGCAGGTTCCAAATCTGGGACACTGAAGATCCCCTGGCAGAGGCCACCTTGCACCATTCTAGCTGGCAGCCCCTGCACAGGAACCCAGTTCCTGGCTTTTGTCCATTTGCCTGGCTGGGTGGGTTGTGGCCATCTGCGAAGTGCTCTGCCAACGATACTTGGCAGCAGAAAAGCCCTGGGCTGTTGGCATCAGTCAGCCTGGCCTGGGGGCTAGAATCCAGCCTCTGGCACTGACCCTGCCAGGCCTTATCTGTAAGGTCCAGAAACAGCAGGAGGGAAGGACCTACAGCCCCAAGGCAGTGCACAGCCTGCTCAGACCAGCCCCTGGCTGAGCTCTGCCAGAGCAGGACTGCATAGCAGAAAGCAGATCGATTTAATAGATGAACATGCTCTAGGGCCCCAAGGGGGGGGCCTGGCTGTGATCCAGCAGGGACAGGTGTGGATCGTGCAGTGCAAGGGCCCAGCAGAGATGAGAATCCCTGTTACACCAGCTGCTTCCCACACCTTAAAAGCTGGGCTCTGCCTCAGAGCAAGCCCAGTCTAAACAAGGGGTGTCAAAACATGCAGCCCATGGGCCAGGTGTGGCCCACAAATCTCTTCCACCCAGCCTGTGACTGCTCTGTGGGACCAAACTCTCCCCCTAACAGAGAGTGGTCTCGGGTATCCAGCACCCTCCAGTCCCACAAGCGTCAGGTCTTGTTATATCAGGGAGTGCTGGCTACGTAAGACTGTGTTCCACAAAACCATATTCTCTCCCTAACAAAGTGAGGGTGTGTGGTCTCACAGAGCAGTCTATCAAACACAGCACTCCACAATGCCATGCAAATACCCTAGTATTTTGATTTATGGACTGCATGACCTACTTGTAGTACAAATCTGGCCCACCCTAACAAGTGAGTTTGACACTCCTGGTCTAAACAGACCAGACAGAAAAAGGAGAGGAAACTGTCTCAGAGAAGGGAAGGGATCTTTGCAGGTCCAGGACAGAGGCTGTCAACCTGCAACTGCCTTGTGCTCTCCCCTCCAGCCCCACGGCCCTGGCCATGAGCACAAGAAAAAGGAAAAGAAGCTGCATAAGGACAAGAAGCCAAAGGAGAAAAAGTCCAAGGACAAGAAGAGCCACTGAGCCTGGTACCCAGGATTGGCCCAGCTCTCCCAGACTGCCTTGGAGCCCAGGTGTCCACACCTGAGACCACCTTGGAGCAGCTTCTGATCCAGGCTCTGGGAGGAGAAACAGTAGATTCAGCTTTGCACCAGCTACCCTTATCGATTCCCCTCTGGAGTCTGCCCTTTGGAGCCTTGCTGGAGCCTTAATGTCTAAATAAATGGAGGGTGCGTCTGAGCTGGCTGATGCTCCGTGAGGTTTGGGGATGGGTCCCTGTAAGGGGGAGGGACTTATTACCCTGCTCTAGTGAACTAGTGGCTGAGGCAGGCCCAGCCCAGGTACCACTTCCTGCAGGTGCAGCGTGATCCCCAGAACAGCTTTCAGCCCCACCCACAGCTTGCAGGGGAGGGAGCAGCAGGTGGCAGATGTCTTCTCTCCTACAGCCCCAGCTAGGGAAATGGACCTGCTGCTACCTCTATCTTCTCACATTTGCCTCTATGCCTGGGGTGCAGCCATCCATGGGCAGCATGTGAGACAGGCCCACCCTCCGCCAGGGGCCCACATGTGCCAGCAGCAGCTGTGGCAGGTGTGGGTGGTAAGTGAGCCAGCACAGCAAGTGGCTCTAGGGCATCTGTGAACATGACATGGAGCAGCTGGGTGCCCCAGCCCAGCTACAACAGGGTGATTTCCCAAGTGATCATTCCCAAGGGGACTAGGCAGCCTCTGGGAGGTGCCCACAGCTGAGTGACCACCCCCACCACCATGCAATGAGCAAGTCCCCAGTGAAGCCAGCACACAGAGCTGCTCTGGCTGCTGTTTATTAGCTTGTGGATACAGATGGGGGGAGGCAGTCACCACCAGGGCCCATGCTAAGGGTGAGGCCAGTAGGGTGACCCAGCCCCCCAGCAGCAAACTAATACTGAGACTTCAAGAGGCAGCACTGCACATGCATTAACATGCATCCCCCAGAGAAGGAGCACTAATGGTGGGGGGGAGGAGAGAGCCCACACCCTGGCCAGGGTTCAGCTGGAGCTGCAGAAAGGCCCTGAAGGCCCGTAGCAGGAGGTGGGCACTAGGGCCTACATAGCACCAGCCCAAAGGCAGAGTTCAGGGTAAGACTTGCTGCAGCAGCCTGGGGGCCTGACCTCCTCCCCTGGAGCATTAAGCAAAACCAACAAAAAAACACATGACAGCACTGCACATGCACACCTGCCTGCAGCCTTGTGCAGAACCACAGCAGCCCTGAGGCAGCGCAGGAGAAAGCAGGACAGGCCAGTTCCCAAAGCACTAGTCCATAAGGAGCTCCAGGCAGAGGCCAACAGGGGGCTCTTTGCTGCATTGCTGGAAGAGCTACCCATGGAGGAGGCACTGCAGGGTCAGGGCCTCTTCCCCCCTACCCCACATCCCCCCCCACAGATACTCCAGGAGCAGCGCACCTATAGCTGGCCCTGTATTTGGGGCCAAATCCTGCTGACTATTCGGAAAAACAAAAACACCCTTGTCTAACCACCTCCCCCAAGGGCAGCAGCTCCCCTTTTAACAGGGCTGTGGAATGCCCTCTGCTCCCCAGGGTTAGCAGCTGTCAGACAAAAAAAATCCAATGCCAGGTTTGCCAAAAGAGCTAAACCCATCAGAAAGGGAGGTAGAAAGTAACCCCTCCCCTGCACCCTGATCCAGCCCTCTGCCCCTGTTAGGACCTGCTCACCTGACCATGCCCTGCAGAGCTAACCTGGACATGAAGCTGTCACCACAGCACAAGCTAGAGCAGACATGGGCTTCTCTAGCACGGCATGGCATGGCAGGCCAGCCACAAGGCTGTGAACAGGCCCAGGCAGGGAGCTGGGGAGCAGGCAGAAACTATGGCTGGGACCCCGGGTGCTGTGAGAGGACCACAGCTGGCCAAGACTGAAGCTCCCCGGATGGTCAGTGAGGAGGCAGGGGCAGAAAGACCCCATCACCTGATGAGGTGGAAGGTCAGCCAGTACATGAAGAGGGGCTGCAGGGCAGCAATGGCCATGGTGAGGTACATGCGGAGCTGGTTCTTGGCCCCCTGCACCAGCACGCCCTCTGCTGCTGTCTCCGACAGAATCTTCAACCGCAGGGTCCGGATCTGGGGAGAGAGGGGGGAGTGCTGGGCCAGGAGTTCTGGAGCACCAGCTACGTGCTGTGCCTCGTCCCCACCCAGTTGCCCAGCAAGGACTGGACCACATTGTATGCCCCATGATCCAGTCGCCACTCCCTCAGAGCTAGACACCCTCCCTCCCAGTGACTGATCCAGGCCACCTGCCCCAGAGCTGCAGCTGTAGCAAAACCCATCCCTGCCAGCCCACCCAGGCCAGGTCCCAGCCAGCTCTCACCATGAAGATGAAGATGGTGAGGCAGCACCAGCTCAGGAGCAAGTAGTAGCCGGTCTTGCCGAAGAGCAGCCCGGACACGATGCCAACAATCATCCTGTCGCAGGAGAAGTGGGAGGAGAGTGGGTCAGAGAGTGTTGCACTGAGCAGAACCATGCTGGCAGCATAGCTGTACCACTGGCTTCCCCTCCTGTGCCAGAGCTCTAGCACAGCACTGTGCATGGTACACAGGGGCTCGACCTGACCCCCATCACTCAGCAGGACCACTCAGGTTGAGGCATGCTACCAAACATGAATGGTTGCAGTTTGTTTGCAGCTCCAGGCCTGGGAGGAGGCCAGCTGCTTTGAAAGGCATCAGGGGGCTGCATCTACCCATGTGCGTCACTCACCCGACATACTTGTATCCTGAGAAGGCCACAAGGTCAATGGTGGTGAGGTCCGTGTTCACAGTTACCAGGTAGAGGCTCAGCAGGATGGCCAGCACCTCCACGATCAGCCAGGCCAGGGCCGAGCTGGCCTGCAGACCCAGGATGTCAGGAGAAAACCTGCATCCACACAGGGTTAGGAGAGTCAAAGGGAACCAGCCAGGACCACAATGGTCCAAGGGTGCCAGCCTAGTTCTGGTAGCTGCCAATTCCCACACCCCCTTTGCCATCCGCTGACAGCAGGAATTACAGCCCTTCCCCTCCAGCCACTGCCCAGCATGCAGAGGAGCCCACATCCAGTGAGCAGCTGAATACAGCCATATGCACGCCCTGGGGACGAAGGACACAAAGTTCCTGCAACACTGGCTAGATGCCACCACACCACTGTCCTCTAAGAATAAGACCATGGGGTTCTCAACTGGGGTACCATCACACGAGAACCTACTCCAATTAAAATCCCCCTCCTGGAGGGGTATTCCTGGAAAGGATGAGGACGCTCAGCAGGGATGTTCCCTCTAAGCTGTGCACATGTGCATGTGCACACAGGCCGTGAAACCTGCGCACACAACAAAATAAAGTGCGCACCAAAAAATTCAATAGTGCTAATGTTGGTGCTCACAAAGAAATGTTTTTGCACACACAAAGAAATCGTTTGCGCACACCATCTACGAGTCATTAGAGGCAACATTGCTCAGCAGGTGCCAGTTTTGTCCTGGTCAGGCCTTCATTCACATGGAACAGTCCAGCCCTTTAACATCTCAGTCACAAACACTGTCATGTCCTGGCTCCAGCAGGCATGGCATCTCCGAGGAGAAGCTTCTCTGAGGCAACACAAATCCAACCACAGTGGAGGCTGCTGTGCCTCAATGCCTCACAACAGCCATGCTCAGATTGGGACTCATAGCCTCTAAGGTCAGAAGGGACCAATATGCTCATCTAGTCTGATCTCCTGCAGAGTGCAGGCCACAGAACCTCCCCCAACTCCTTCAATAAGACTCCGACCTATGACTCATTAAAGTCCTTGGGAGGCCACAGTCCCAAGACTGCTGTTGTATCTTTGTGGGCACCCTCCTCACCTGTTCTGGGTTCCCAGTGCTAAGCCAGCGACCAGTATATACGTGATGAAAGCCATGACTGCAAAGGAAAGAGACACAAGCCAGTAGGTACCAGAGTCAATGCTCCCAGCTAGAGACAGGATCAGCCCAGCACAACCCAAGGGGAGGGGAATATATAGATCCACTTGCACAGGCTCTGACGAGACCCCAATCTGGGCCACTAGCAGACCTCAGAGGGCTCCCAGCCCCAGGAGGCAACCCAAGGAGCAGTGAGGGAGCAATTCTTTCCAAGTAAAGGTACCTTTGTTCCAGAACCGAGTCCACAGAAGGAGTTAGTGGCCATGGTTCAGCAGAATAATTCCTCCCCTGCAGCTACGCTGGTCAGCTTCCCAGATACGAGGCCTGAGACCAGGGATGGTTTCAGAGAAGAAACCCTCCATGTGCCCACTCTGTCTGTAATCGGTCCGTTTATATCCAAGGTGATCTGTGTCACTTTAAAACACCCCACGAAAGCAGGAGGGGCAGCAAGGAACGTTCTTGCAGGACAGCTGCTGGGAAACACTGCAAGCCCTATGCTGAACAGCAGCCCCCAGCACCACTCTGGCAGGCGCTGGCTAGTTCCAAGCTGAAGGGTGAGCTAAGCTTTGCACTTTGCACATTGTGGCAGGGACTCAGCCACAATGCAAGACACTCCCCTCCAAAGTGACACCACTTGGCATTCAACGTCCTAGGCTGCCCTGCTTTCAAGGCAATGCAGACATAGCTCAGAGAGGGACTTATTTCACCACTCCAGATGGAGTCAAGGGGAGCTATGGGTACTCAGCCCTCTCTCTACTCCCTCTGAAGTCAGTCATAGCACTCAGGGCTGCTATCAGAGGCAATTTGCATGACTAGGGTTCATGACTCAGCACGCAAGCCTCTCTGGAAGGATAAGCACCTGCCCATTGCACAGGATCACCCAAGACAATGCTCCGCTACCCAGGAGGTACCTGGAATGTAGAGGTCAGGGGCGTTGATGTCAAAGCGCGGTGCTACAGGCATGTCCTGCTGGTAACACACCTGCCAGTCCTGCCAAGAGACACTCCTGTTAGGAGAACCACAGAACTCAGCTGCTGCACAGAGTTGGGGGCTGTTGTGGGACGAAGGGCAACCTCTGCATGGTCGCCTTCAATTGGCAACCCATGTAAAAGCTGTTAGGCCAGCTCAGTGTTAAATCCAAGCGAGCATCCCTCCATGCAGTGTTCACTGACCAGAAGCCAGCACAGCAAGGCCAATCACTCTGCACTGGAGAATCACTTGTATGGGTGTAAAACACTACTACAAAACGTTGTAAATGGCAGCAGGCCCTGTAGAGTCAGGCTTGCCATCTAGAGAGGGCTCCCCAACCATGAGAATCTACAGGCCCAGCCACTCCATAGAACAAAGAGAACTCAGGCCCTAGATTGGGACTACACATCATGCATGCAACAGGTACGATTCCAGGGAGTTGGCATCCATCCGGACTTAGCATTGTTTAGACTTTGGAGCCAGCTGCACCCCCCTGTGACCAGCAACAGACCAGAGCTGGATGATGTTGGAGGATGGATGGTGTGTGTGGTTTTCTGGACTCTTTCATCCTCCATCTAAAAATTTCAGGCCAAAGAACCTTTGGAATCCCAGCACCCCAATTTCCTGACAAACAAGGCTTCATCTCCAATTACTGAGCAACACAAGTTCAGTCTTTCTGGCCTCACCTGGTGCATGAAGGGAAACAAGAGCAGCCCCAGCTTCTTGCCCACATAGACGGTGTCCACAGCAAAGTAATATTTCAGCTTGGTAATGGGGATGAAGCGGTCAATCTACAAGAAAAGAGCAGCATTTCAGAGCACGGGGACAAAGCCTTGCAAAGAAAGGCAGAGCTCAGGGCTTCGTGCAGAGTATAGGGCTTCCCAAGGAAAAGGCGGGATTGAAGAGAAGCAGCTACTGGGTCCCTCTAGCTCAGCGACAGGACAAAACGTAGGCTGCACTTCTGAAAGACACGTTTCCCCCAGCTTCCCTCTCCCGGCCCCATACTCACATTCTTGTCCACAATCTCCTTGCCCTGACTGGCCAGGGTGCTGCCGTAAGCCATGGCAAAGGAGGACATAGGCTCAGCCAGGAATGAGCCCTGTGCAGGGTAGCCCACAGCTGGGGATTGCTGGGCAGCGTAGCCCCTGCCCAGGGGCGTGGAGTTGGTGCTGGTGTCATCAAAGAGCTGGTGAGGATCCCCCATGCTGGTGGAAGCAACGGGCACCCGGCGCTTGGAGGCTGTGGGAAGGATGAGTTGGAGCAATGATGAGGCAACAGGCACTTGGTGCTGGGGGGCACCACCACTAGGCCAGGACTGTGAGGGCTGCTCCCAGCAGGGGTATGCGTGTCTGGGGGCGAGCGCTCCAGCCAGCGGTGACCCAGGGAGACCGCCACAGAGACGTGACCATGTTTGGGGGCTTCAACCCAACCCAGAGCAGGGTTACCAGTAGGGAGGACATGTCCTCCTTTTTACCTTCATGTCCTCCAACAGGCAAGCATTTTAAAATACATGATTTTTGGCTGGCTTTTCACTTCCAGGGGTTAAAGTATGCTGGAACGCCCTGGAACACCCTATTTTTAGGGGGAAGCGTTCCAGGGCCCCCTAAAAACAGACTATGCCATTAATACGACATTTTCTCCCTGTGTCTCCCACTGGCCTCCTTTTCCTACTTCCCTCTCCCCCTTTCCATGCTTTGGTATCTGGCAACCCCACCTTAGCGCCACCCCCCAAGAACCCCCGCCCTGACCCCGCCTCCCGCACTAACGCTGCCGCAGGCCCCCGCCCGGGCCACCGTCCCGATTCATCTCGCTCCGGACGCCAGGGACCGGCCCCAGCCGCCACCTTCCTGCCGCTCTAACGGAAGCCCCGCCCCATCAGGCCCAACGGACCACTCAGAGAGCAGCACGTTCGGCGCCCGCAGCCAATCGGTGCGCACGCCGCCACCGCCCCAAGCTCGCCGAGCAGGTGCATCACGTGACACGCGCGCCGGGCCGGCTGCCGCGCTGATTGGGCGGAGGCCGCGCGAACTCGTGGCGCAGCGCGCGCGGCGCCCCAACGTCACAGAGGCGGGCGCGAGGGGGCGCCCGAAGAAAAGCCGAGCTGGAGGCACAGGCGTACCACGGACAAGCGTGGGGGGGCAGCAAATTTCCGGTTGCCCTCAGTCAATATGGCAGATTCAGAACTTCCGGATCCCTGTAAAATGGCGGATTCAGAACGTCCGGTTCCCGCCTACAAAAGAGGAGAGGGGGGAGGGGTGGTTTTTTTGGTTTGTTTTTTTGGTGTTTTTTTTTAACCTAATCGCTGGAAGTGCTTTCTCTCCCTGCCCAAGATGGTGACTGCAGGGCAGTCACGTGGTTGCAACTTACAAGCCCATACTACTGGCAGACAGTTACTCTAGCTTAGGCTTTTTCCAGTGTTGTAGGCCCATGAGCTCCCCTTCCCTGAATGTCTTGGTTCTTAGCTAACTCTGAGCAAGGCATGCTGGGATAAGTCTGTCCAATGGCCGTGGCCATGGAGTAAGGCATGCTGGGACTCGTGTAGCCACAGGCCACAGCCATCTGCGCAGGATGGAGCATGGCATGATGGGACTCACTGAGTTCTGGCTTTTGGGTCAAGCATGAGCACTGCATGTCAGCAAGCTGAGACCTGGTGTTTGTGCAGACGCAAGTTGGTCTGCCTGCACTAGACATACAAACTCCTAGTTACAGGGGAGTGGGCAGGGCCACCGGAGGGGGCACAGGGGTAACTTGCCCCAGGCCTCCACCAAGCAGGGGGCCTCCTGCACTGGCCCCTGCCTCAGCTTCTGACTGTATATGTCACAGGGAACATTGGGGCTGTGTAAATGAAGAGGGGCTTGGTAATTGGGAAGGTGGCTGGAGTTAGCTAGAATAGAAGGAGACCTGGGGGTGGGCAGAAGCGGCATGAGTTGTCTGTATGGAATGGGGGCAGGTCCCTCACATCAAATCTGCCCCAGGCTCCTTAAGTCCTCTGGGGGGCCCTGGGAGTGGGCTGGGTTCCTCTGAGCCTCAGGGGCAGAGAACGAGTAGAGGTGTCAGACAGTCACTGACCTGATGCTGTTTGAAAATGTCAGGCTGGGTTCAGCCCTCTGGTGAGATGAAGTGTTTATCTCTTCTCATAGGAACTGGCAGACTGGGTCAGGCTTAGTCCCACCTACCCTGGCAGCCCTTCTCCAGCAGTGACTGGGATCAATTGCTATGGGTCCAGAGGAACCTGGAAGGCGTGAGAGTGCTTTTAGTGGAGCACTCTGCAACACGCCACCCACAGGGGAATTTCCTCCTCCCTCCAGCCCACACGGGGCTTCGCTACAGTGGGTTTTAAGGTGGGTTACAGGTTCCTCTTTTGAATTAAAAAAGGAAACTTAAGTAGTCACAAACTTTAAAGTCAACATTTACCTGAGCTTCCATCACCCATTTTTGGTAGGAAGAGCAATTAATTTGTGATCCCAGTGCTGCAGAGAACCTATAAAGTGTGAATTAACATTTATTTAAGTGCAGAGTAACTGCCTCTCAGCCTGGTGAATATAGGTCATTTAATGCCCATCTCTAATCTAAATTGCAGGCCATCTTGCCTCAGTTCTTTCACAGCTCCAGACATAAGACTGTCAGCATTTCAAAGGGCCTCTCTCTGAGGGGAAGTTGAATGGTGGGGAGGTGTCATGTTTGATACTGCTTCAGTTGTTTATCTTGACATTGTTTCCTGGAAAGCTGCATCTGGAGGGAAATATGTTCAAAGGCCAAAGCCCAGGACAACAGCGGGAATGTTTGCACCTCATCCATCCTCAGGGAGTACGGTCATAGGAGAACAAACAAGGAGCCCTATTCCAAAGAGGCAGCTGTGTTAGTCTAATTCAGCAAAAGAATCAAGGAGTCCTGTGGCACTTAAGGACTAACAAATTTATTTATTGCATAAGCTTTTGTGAGAGAAAATCCCACTTTCTAAGATGCTTTGAAGATGGGGGAATTTACAGATTGGGAGGGAAATAAATGCAGGGGGAGTATAAGACCTGGGATCAGGTCATACAGTAACAGCAAATCAGAGCAATAGTTAAGATTCAAACACTGGGAAACAGCACATAGAGGAATGTGAAGTCAAATCACCTGTTGTAATGGTAAAACAATGTAAAGTAATGGTAGGAAAATAAATGCAGGGAACTATGTTATTTATTTTCCTGTAAAAAAACATCAAGCAGTTGTGTGGCACTTTAAGACTAACAGATTTATTTTTTGCATGAGCTTTCGTGGGAGAAGATCCCACTTCCTCAGATGCTTCGAAGATGGCTCCCTTTCTGTAAGTTCCCCATGTTCAGGCATCTGACAAAGTGGGATTTTATCTTGCAAAAGCTCATATGATAAATAGTCTTTAAAAGTGCTACAGGACTCCTTGTTTGTTTTGCCAATCTAGACTTGGTGCAGCTGCCTCTCTGGGACTTGTCAGTAATGGGAGAGACATCCCAGGCAGGCATAGATAAACCAGGTCCTGTGCGCAGAGCAGTATCTTATGATGGCTCCTCCAGTGCTGTGATTTTAATATCGTGGCTCAGTTTGA
>ML682024.1:14608071-14624678 GCA_007922195.1 Podocnemis expansa
CTTCCCCTCAGGCTGCATTGGTTCCTCTGTGCATTATGTTCAAATGATAACTTTGGGATTTTCAAAGCCCCCTGGCTAGGAACTGGGCACCAGATCTTTAGGACGCTTCAAAAAATTCAGCTAATACATGGAAGGCTGTAGCCCCACAGCTGCTAGGAGCTGGGGAGTAAGGGGATAAGTGTCTGGCACTGCTGAGGTGCACACACACTCCACTGCCAGCTTCTCCTCCTTACCTCTCACCCCTTCTGTCTCCTGCCAGGCCCTCTGCCCTGCTGGGCCTTGGTCTGCTCCTATTTCCTACCACTCCTCCTGCCAGAACAGCCTTCTGAAACACAGGCAAAATCTCTGTCCCCCAGCTAGGTTGGCCTGCCCTGACAGCTGGGTTTGCTTTGCACCTATTGGCCTGGCCGAGCTCAGCTGGTGACCTGAGGCCAGGAGCACTTTATCTGGGATATGGTTCAGTCCATCTCACAGAAAGGGTGCTAGCACAGTCAGCTTGAGGGGACAGAGAGGGGAGGGGCAGTGAACTGGGATGTGGAGACAAGTCAGGGTTGAATCTCCACCCCTTGGCACCAGATTTGCTTTGATGCCATTTTAGTGATCTCAGCTGCTCCCAATTTACACAGTTTCCTGGGAGGGCTGATCCAGGCCCCAAAGGGTGCAGGCAAGGGAACCATTACCCAGAGCTTCTTATCATGCCACGAAGAGGTAAGATCTGACTTCCAACAAACCACAGTTGCTCTGGGGTGACATCCCTTGTGGGGCAGAGACTGGGTGCTGAAATAATGCCACATGCTCCCAGTGAGGGGTGGAGGGACCAGACGAGCTGAGGTCACCCATGAAATAGTTACTCTTGCAAGAGAACAGGTCCTCGCCTGTTAGATAGAGATTCCATTGTTCAAGGCTGATGAGACAGGCGGGTGGGGGTGTGACCGGCTCAAGCCACCCAGGCACGTGCGTGTCTCCAGCAGGAACGGCGCTACCATTTCTGGTGACCCCTGCAAGCACAGCAGATGCTGGTGCAGATGAATTATGTCAGAGCACACCGCAATGGCACACTCTCCATTTTGGTGCCCCTCAAGCGTTGGCACCCCCCTGCAACACTTACTGGGCTTACTGCATTGCACGAGCCCTGGTCTCCAGCCCAAGGCACCCCAGGCATGTGTGCGCACGCACGCATCTCTGCTAAACCCATAGAGCTTGATTAAATCTCCCTCCCTGGGCTGGGCCCAAGCATGTCTTTAGGCTTCAGATGTTTTCATCAGAGGTGCTAGAGCAGTAGTTTTCAAACTTCTTTTCATGGGATCCAGTTGCAAAAAATTGTTTATGCATGTGACCCAAATCATTACATCTTTGAGCAATGCATTCCACTCTTTTGGTGCTAGCAGGGGGTACCAGGGACCCAGTACCTGAGGGTCTGTGACCCATTACTGGGCAGGGCTACCAGATGTCAGGCAAAAGGAGGCCATGTTCTCCTTTTTAGTTTCATGTCCTCCATCCAGCAGGCATTTAAAAACTACATGATTTTGTCTGGCTTTTTACCTACAGGGTTTAAAGTATGCTGGCACACCCCAGAACACCCTTTTTTAGGGGGAAGCGTTCCAGGGCCCCCTAAAAACAGAAGAATATGCCATTAATACTACATTTTCTCCATGTGTTCTCCAAGGCCCTCCTTTTCCTGCTTCCCTGTCCTCCTTTCCATGCTTTTGCATCTGGTAACCCTAGGCCTGGCTCCCGACCTTAAGTCTGAAAAGCACTGCGCTAGGGAGAGGGGCCCCGCCAGAGCAAGTTCTACCCCCAGCGCTGCGGCTGACGCCACCCTTGGGCAAGCTCATTCCTCTGTGCCTCAGTTTCCCCCCCCCCAGGCCCAGGCGTGAGCGCTTCCCCTCGGGGGCTTGGCTCCTAGTTCGTGAAGCTCTTTGGGAGAAAGGCCGGGAGCGGTCAAGGGTGAGCGCTGGGGAAGCTGCAGTGTGTGTTGGGGGGATCGGCGCATTTGCCCCGTCCCCTTCTTCTCCCTCTCGGCGGCTGGGGGCGTGGGGCCCCGGAACCTGCCGCGAGGGAGAGGAGCCCGCCCCGCGGGGTGGGGCTTGTCCCGGGGCTAAGAGGCCGCCCGCCGATCGCCTGCCCTGGCCGGGAGCGGGCTGCAGGGGCCGCTGTGCTGGACCGGGATCGGGACCGGGCTGCCCGTTCCCGGGGGGACCCGTCCCCGGCGGCTGCGCTGTGCCGCCTGCGCCCTGGGCGCACGGGCTCCGGCCGTGCCATGAGGCGCTGCGCCCTGCTGGCGCTTTTCGTGCTGGGCTACCTGGGCTACCTGCTGCTGGGCGCCCTCGTCGTCTCCTCCATCGAGCGCCCCTACGAGAGCCAGCTGCGGGCCGACCTCCGCGGGCTCAAGGCCGCCTTCCTGCGGGCCAGCCCCTGCGTGAACGAGAGCCGGCTGGAGAGCTTCCTGGAGCGGGTGCTGAGCGCCAATCGCTACGGGGTGTCGGTGCTGCGGAACCGCTCGGCTGGCGCCTCCAACTGGGACTTCGCCTCCGCCTTCTTCTTCTCCAGCACCCTGGTCACCACCGTGGGTAAGAGCCGGGCCCGTCTCCCCAGCGCCCCCAAAGATGGCCCGGGCGCCCCGGCACCTCCCGGCCTCTGGCGCCCCTCCCCGGGGCCCCCGCGGCTGAGCTCTGCCTGCAAACTCGGCTGCGCCCGCCCTGGGCGGAAGCGGGGCGAGCGAAACATTATTTTGGCTCCTGGGGTCCTCCTGGCTCTCCACAGCGCCCCCCGCCTCCCTCGGGCCCGGCCCTCCCGGAATCGGAGCCAGCAGGGGAAACTTTGGGAAAGTTTTTGGAAGTGGGAGGGGGAAGCGTCTGAGAGCCGCAACCTCATCTCCTCTACTCCCCTCATGCCCCCGAGCCTCTCCAACTGGCTGTCAGCTTCACCCCCCAGCACTGACAGGTCCCTGCCCCATCGCTGGCCCTGATCCTGCCCCAGATCCGCACTACAAGCCCCTGCCCAGGGTGGTTTCCCGGCCTTTGGGTCTGTTCTGAAAGGCGCCTTCCGGGGTGTTGTGGCCCATGTCCCATTCGGTGGGTGTGTGATTTCTGTGCTGGGGTTTGCTCCATGGGGATTTGCTGGGGGGGGGGGCGCTGGGATGTCTCAGGGCTGAATTCTGTCTTGGCCCAAGTGTTTGGGCAGGGGCAGCTGTAACACAGAGATCCTTTCTCCACAATGTCTGCTTGGCTTTAGAGTTACATGGGGTGGGAGTGAGGAGCTTTGCCCAGTGAATAAGCTCCCTTGGCTGCCACTGCAGCCTGGCTCATGTGATGCTGTTCCCTTGGCATGGAGTCCCTCCTTGCTGGCACCCAGCTAAATGGAGATCAGACCTGGGAATGCCCTGCCAGGTCCCTGCCAGAGGAAGAACTGACTGGAGAAGGTCTGTGTGGCCTGGGTCCCTGGGTCAGTGGTTCCAGGTCAGTGAGGGGCTGAGCCAGGGGCTCCCCCCTGCGGGAATTCTGGGAATGGCCTTGGGGATGGGCTCCTGCCTTGAGGGGTGGGGGGTGTCTGTGTTCTTAACTGCTTCAGGGCCTCATCCTTCTAAAACCTGCTTTGGAAGAACTGGCTATGTCACACCTCTGGCCCCCCAGTCTGGTTGCTTCTCAAAGCAGCAGCACCCAGCCACCCACAGAGAAGGAAAATGAAAGTACAAAATCAGCAGCCCAGCTGTCTCCCTGCTGGTCCTGGTGGTTTCCTCCCCCCTTCCCGTTGTAGTGCCGGCCCTCACTTCCTGTAGACGGGTAGCAAACTTGTTTCTGAGTGCAGAGCTTTGGCTGCTGAGCCTTGGACTCCCAGATTAAGCCCCACGAGGGGTGAACTGGCCCTTAGCTGTACCTGGGGACTGGTGCTCTGGCCACATCCACACAGGGACCTGCTAACCTAGTGCCAGTCCCCTGGAAAATCCACTGCTCCCTCCCACCCCTTTGTTTCTGACAGGCTTTGGCTCTGACCCTAAATGAACAGCGCTCTGGTCAGCAAGCCTTGGGGTGGGCTTTATTGTTACAGCCACCTTTGGCCAGGATGCAGCCAAGTTTCCAGCCCCTCTCCTGATCTGAGATCCAGGACTCCCAGCTCCCCATCCCCACTCCTCTACCCATTAGATCCCACCCCCCCTCAGCTGGACATAAAACCCAGGAGTCCTGGTTCCCAGCCATCCTGCTGTAACCACTAGACCCCTCTCCCACAATGGTGCTGGGGATGAAACCCAGAAGTCCTGATCTAACTTACAAGTTCACGCAGCACCCTAAAGGCCACTGGCTCATGTGACTTGTGGATCTGGATAGCTCTGATGGCTCCCTGGGGGTGTAGTGGCTGACTCCAAACACTGAGCCAGGAGGTGAGAGCAGGTGCCTGCCATGCTGAGCACTGCCATGCTCATGTCATACAAAATTTGAATTATTCCTAGCCAGCAGCCCCAGCTCCCTGCCCTGGAATCAGTCCTGGGGCCTCAGAGTGTTGTCCAGACACCTTCTGTTTCTCAGAGCTTGTACCTGCGGTTTATGGGCCAAGCCCTGGCAGGGACAGGGTTAACCCAGAAATGAGCTGGCATGGGTGCCTCTCCCTGGACCAGGGCGTTCCGGACCTGCTCCGGGCTGGCACCCAGTCAAGGAGTCTTGCTGCCTGCCAGGCCCAGGATGTGTGTGTGTTACCAGGGCTGGGCAGTGACATTACATGTGGAAGGGGCAGCACGCTGGGCCCAGCACCCAGGGGCTTTACCTCGGAGTCCCCTGGGTCTGGCCACTACCCTCAACCTGGCCTGGCTGGGGGTAGGAACATGGAGGGAGGAGGGGCTGATGGCTGCACACAGGCCATCCAGCCTTCCAGTGACCTCTGGGTCAACAGCAGCTTGCCCACCCTGCTGGGGCTGGGAGGTTGGGATGGCCCAAATTGACACTGCGATCTCTGCCCCACTTGCCTTCGGTCACATCCATAGCAAACAGATCCTTGACATCACAGGGGCAGCTGGGAACTAGGGCATCAGCCCTGACCAGTATGGGAGGAAGGGGATTTTTCCCCAGTGACCTGGTCCTGCTCCCAGCTCTTAGTGCAAGTGATCTCTTGTACAGACAGAAGAAGAATCCCTGGGTGAGCAGGCTGTAAAGCAGGGGTCTCAAATTCAAATCACCCCAAGGGCCGCGTGAGGACTAGTACGTTAGACCGAGGGCTGCACCACAGACAACTTTTCATACAAAGACATTGCAAATATCAGTTAACAATAGTGTTGTTGCGGGCTGCAGGAAATAGCTTTAGGGGCTGCATGCGGGCCATGTGTTTGAGACCCCTGCTGTAAAGTCTGGCAGAAGTACTGCACCCTATCTGCCCCTATGGGGTTGGGGTGGAACATCAGTACCTGTTCCTGGGGTAGGAAAGGCTGGGATGCTGCCATGGCAGGTGGCATGCTGAGCCAGTCCTGCTGTGCTGGGGAGCCGCACCATCACCCAATGTCCTACGGTGCATTTGAAACTCAGAAGCTGTGTTGGCTGGTCACAGTAGAAGGCTGTTATCCTGGTATATGATGCAGCCATGGGTTGGTAACTGGATGTGTTGCTAGACCCTGCTTTGGAGCATCTGGATTTTGCCGTAAAACTAACTGGGCCTGTGCCATTCACTCCCAAGCCAATGTCGTGTGCAGCCTGCAGCCCCTGCTGGGTACTGGCTTTGCTTCCAGATTAGTGGCGCACCCCCTCCCACGCGATGGAGCTTTTCACAGCCCCCTGCGGCCACCTAATTGCCAGGCTTAGAACCCGACTGGCCGTGTAATCTCATTACCTGGCTCCCCATGCTGGAACAGTTCCCAGAGGCAGTCTCATGGGGAGGCCAGACCCGTGAACCACCGGGGATGAGACCCTGGTAGTGAAGGGGAGGGGCAGGGAGGAGGAGGTTATGGCGTCTGGGGCAAGACTGGCCTGGGTTCTTTTCTTGTCTCTGGGAGGGAAGTGGGGTCAATCGGTTAGAGCAGGCATGGTGCAGGACAGGGGCTCCTGGATTCAACCAACCATGGTCCTGTCTGTCTGTGCCTTGTTTTCTCATGGGGGGGGACATACACATGTGGGGGTAACCCACATCTCCACCTGTGCCCTCCCATGCAGGCTATGGGTACACCACGCCACTCTCTGACTCGGGCAAGGCCTTCTGCATCTTCTATGCTCTGCTGGGTGTGCCCTTCACCATGCTGGTGCTGACAGCCACCGTGCAGCGACTGGCGCGAGTCTTCACCTACCAGCCCCTAGACTACCTGCAGTTGCGGTATGGGTACAGCCACCGGGCTCTCAGCCGGGCCTATTTGTTGGTTCTGCTGCTGGTCGTGCTGGTTGCCTTCTTCCTGGTGCCAGCTGCTGTCTTCAGCACCTTGGAGGAGACCTGGAGCTACCTAGATGCCTTCTACTTCTGCTTCATTTCACTCTGCACCATCGGCCTTGGGGACTACGTGCCGGGCGAGCAGCCTGGCCAGAAGCTGCGAGCACTGTACAAGGTCTCGGTCACTGGTGAGCAGTGGGTGGGGGGGCAGGTGGCCCTGGCGATGAGGCGTGTGTGGGGAGGTGTCTAGGGGGCAGGTACCTTGGATGGGAGAGGGGAGAGAGTGACCCAGCAGTCTCAGGGTGCAGTCCAGGCAGACACTGGCACAGGATCTGCACGGCTTGGAATAAAAAGACAGCAGGGTGGATGTCCCATAGGCATTGCAGCTATGTCCTGAACGCTGCCAAGGAGGCACTGGCATTTGGTGGGGTCACAGCAGATGTGGGGCTGTAATGACATGGGAAAGCTCTCTGGGGCTAGTTTGAGATGTCATGGGTGATACCCCAATTTCTTTTCTGTTCCTGTATTCTGGTGATGGGTGAGGTGTGTGATTATTATAAGAACCACTAGAGGGCGGAGGGACTTTTGGCAAACTTTTGGAACACCTCCCCCAACCCCCTCACACAGGTTGTGGCCCTGTAAGACCAAGGGGCAGTGCTCCCTAGCCCAAAAAAGGGATAAAGGACTAGGGAAGGACAGTTCTGGAGTAGGGGGGCCAAGAGGAAGGGTCCCCAGAGCATGAACCTGTTTGTCCTGGGGGTTGCCTGCTATAGCCTCTGGTTAACCTGAGAGCCAACCTTCCTAGCTGTGTGAACTTGAATGCTAATAAATCCTCTGACTTCCACACTGGCTCAGAGTCACTTCTGACTGGAAGGCGGGGTGTGGGCCGGGTCCGTGGAGAGGAACTTCCTGGGACTCTCCTGGGGGGAGGTCCCCACAAGGAAGCTCCAGGCAGAGCATGGGATGGACCCTCCGAGGCTGGATTTGGGATCTGGCTACACAGAAGCGTGGAGACCTGGACTCCACCATAGCAGAGTCCTGTTCTGCAGAAAGCAGAGGGGACCCCAGAGAGATATCCGTCACAATGGCTCAAATCAGGGTCCTGGATTCTGTCCAGCTTCAGGAGAGTAGGGTCTAGTGGCTAGAGCAGGGGAGTCTGGGAGCCAGAACTCCTGGGTTCCATTCATTACTTTCTGCCTGAGTGTCCTTGATGGCTTGCCCCACCTGTACAGTAGGGCCTGACCCATCCAGGTGGCAATCAGCAAGCACAGATCGGGAGGGATTGGTGTCACCTCCAGGCTCCCCAGCAGCTGACACTCCCTTGCTCTCTCCCCCCAGTGTACCTTCTGCTGGGGCTCATGGCCGTGCTGCTGGTTCTACAGACCTTCCACAAAGTGGCCGACCTGCACGGCCTCACCAACCTCATCCTGCTGCCAGCTGATCGCTCCCATGACCAGCAGCCCATCCTGGAGCCCAAGGAGCTGCCATCATCAGATCAGGCCCAGGAGGAGAAGCTGCCATCTGCCAGTGCCCAGCTCAACAGTGGTGGCCATGTCAACTACTCTTCCATCAGCAGATAGCACCAGCCGTGCCCCTCAGTGCCTGGCTAGGGCTGGGGTGGGGAGCTGGGCTGCAGACGGGCTCCCTGCAGGAACCATATGTCAGTCTGCGGCAGGTGCTAGCTTGTGCCCAGGAATGAACTGGGGGCTCTTATGCCTGTCTCAGAAGGGGGGCTTGCTATGGTTTTTAATAAGCACGTCCCTGGTTCAAGCTGCTGTTCATCATGTTTTATGTTGGGGCAGGTGGACGGGTTCCACCCAATGCATGTCATGCCCATGCCATCTGGCCATGAAGCCAATCATGCAGGAACCTCCCTGGGGCGTTGTCACTGGGACCATGGCTGACAGAAGGAGGGGGTTGGACTCTGAGCTCATGCCTGGCATGGGCCCAGTTTGACTTTTCAATGGGGGGGGGGGTGGCACAGGGAAGAAATTTTGTATCTAAGTCTTGCAGATGGGGGAAGCCCCTCCCTCCATTACGTCCATGGTGCTTGCAGCCTCCAACCCCATCAGCTCTCAGCCACCAGGACCAGAGGGTCCTGCCTGCAGTGCCACCTGCAACTGTAGGGCAGAGAAAAGTGTCTTTTTCCCTGGGGAATCCAACAATCTCTGTAGGGACATTGCAGAGAGGGGTGCTAGGAGCAGGTGAACCCTCTGCTTCCCCCAGTAGGACCTTTTTGGTGTCTGCGGGATGGTGATTTTCCAGTGCTTTGGCAGGAGCGGGCTGTTGCCAGTATGTGGTTGGGGAATGGCCTGAAGGCACCTCCTGCCAAGGGCTGCTTGGATTTCCCCACTGCTGGAAGTGGCCTTGTGCAGGGTACCGTTTGCTGGTGAGTCCAGGACTTGGGGGGAAATCCCCCCCCCCCAATTCCCACCCTCCTGTCTCCCACTCAGCAGAACAATGTGGTGTTCTCACCCAAACTCTCTCGGGCTTTGGGTCTACTAGGTGAAGTGAGAGCCTGACCTGTGTTGGTTGAGAGTGAGGTTTTCCACCCTCTCCAGGATGTGCAGGGGGCCCAGCTGGGCTGGGAGTAAGTCTGGGCACACCTCAGCCAGTGGGAGAGGGTCCTTGGGGTCCTCCTGCAGCTGGGAGGATGGGAGATGAAAGGAGGTGGGGACAGGACTCTTAACAGGAAACATTTTATACAAACTTTAATGAACTGCTCTGAACAGTCGTCTGGGTTTTGCCTGGCACCACCTGGGAACTGTGGCTCTGTTCTGCCCCCTCCCAGCCTCTCCCCATGCTGGCATCTGTCATGATCAATGAATGGGCTCTGCCACCTTGGGAATCAACCTGATGGTGGGAGTAGGACGTGGTACAAATACCCCAGTGTCCGTGGCTAAATCTAACTTGTGGAGTGCCTGCCCCAGGCCAGCTCATCTGGCTGCTGGGCTGTGGTCGCTAGGGGGGGCCGGGCACTGACGCTGAATAAAACATGGCTGGAAGGAGATGATGGTGTGAAATTGAGGCTCTGTGTGTCCAGCCAACCCCCACTGGTCCATTGTGTCTTGGGTGAGGCAATCAAGGCAGGGTAGAGCCAGCAATCCAGTCTAGGACTCCTGACCTCCCAACCTACCTCCTAGACAGTTAGACCCAAGATGTGGGGAGAAACCAAGAACCTGGCTTTCTCCTCCCCTAAAAAATCAGTCCCCTCCCAGTAATGGGAGTAGAAGTCCCCCATTCTAACCACACCACTGGTAAAAGGGAAAAACAAACCCTGAGCTGCTGCGCCAGGGATCTCTAAGCCTCCTGGCTGCTGGATCCCTGGAGCTGGGGGGGAATTGGGGACAGGGGAGAAGGGGGTGTGTCCTGCCTCTGCATCTAGCAGGGCCCTGAGGCACCAGCCCTCAGTATCCCCCCAGCTAGCCAGAGCAGAGGCAGGGAAGGGGGACAGACAAGGAGAACTGAAGGCATGAGTTACAGGCCTCTGCCCCCTGCCCCGTGAGTTCCCCTTTCCAGCCTGTCCCTCTTGCCATGCCCGCACACTACCCCAACATCCTCATCGTGAGCACAGTTGTGCTGGCCAGGGGGGGCAGCGCGGCATTCCAGCAGACTGCGCTCTGAGCCCTGGCACTGCACATCATCCAGGAGGATGGGCAGGGAGGCCCCTTGCCCAAACTCAGCCCGGCGGGCAACCCGCAGCACCTGGCTGTAGCCCATCTGCCGGCACACCACGGTGGCAGCTCGCTCATCAAAGAGATCATCACAGACCGTGCCCCATTGGCCCCCCACCAGGATTTCCAGCCGGCCCTGCCCACGCACTGTGCCTCTGTGCACCAGCCGCACCGTGCCTGGGCGCAGCTGCCGAGGGGCGCCATTTGTCCCCACCCGCCTCCGTGGCCCTGTCCTCCTGGGGAGTGGTCCAGCCTCTGGGCTGGGGGGCTGTGAGATGGCAGGGGCTGGCAAAATTTTGGGGGCCAGTGGGGTACTGGGGGATAGTCGCATGCTGGGGGGAAACAGGGTGCTGGGGGATGGTTGCATGCTGGGGGGCTGTGGGATGCTGGGGAGGTGATGGGATTGGGCCCAGGGTCTGGTGCTGGACTCCAGGCGCACCAATAGCTGTTGATACCAGTTGGGACTTGTGGGGGGCAGGTTCAGGGTTGGGCTGGATGTGGTGAGGTCCTGCAGCACCCCTGGGTCCTGGGGGGCTGGGAGTGTGACAGTGACAGCTGGGTTGATGCCAGGGAAGGACAGAGCTGAGGGCTCCACAGGGAGTGGCCAGGACACGCCAGGGGGCTCAGAGGTGGTGGTGGCAGGTGCTGTGTGGGATCCAGCTGTGTCTGTTGTCCCTGGACTGGGCCCAAGTTGGGCAAGAGTTGCAGTGGGTGATGGGGGTGGCGTGGTGGGTGTGATAAATTCTGAAACAAGAAGTGAGGGGCTCGGTCAGGACAAACAGCTCTGCCACCCCCCACTGTCAGCCCCTCTTGCTCTGACCCCACCCCTTGTTGGAGTCGGCTGTGGTCATCGCTGGCACAGAGATTGGACGTGGTCTCCCAGGGTGACCCAGTGAGGCCCAACACTCAGCCTTCATACAGCAAATAGTGTAGTGGCTCACACATCTGCTTTACATGCAGAAGATCCTGGGTTCAAACCCCAGGGGGGCTGCACTAGATGATCTCATGAGGTCCCTTCCAACCCTATGATCTGACTCTATTCTATCTCCAACCACTAGACCCTGCTCCCATCCCCCTCTCTGACTCCATGGACACCCCCCCACCATTGCAGAGTCATCAACCAGTTGTCCAATCCCTCTCAAATTGCTGCTGCCCCATGGTTGCGGGGGGGGGGGGGGGGGGGAATCATGCCACTCTGCTCCCACTCCAGGTCCCCTGCACTCACTCTGCGTTGGGCGGAAGTGGATCAACTTCCCCGTAATAGGGATGGGGACAGGGTTGATTTCACACTGTCCAGGTGCTGCCGCCCTGCAGGGAGAGATGCTGTTAGGTGTACAAGGGCTGGTGCCCTGTGCTGCCCACCCACCTGCCAACCAGCTCTGCCATGTCACAGATGGGACAACTCCCCTGCCCAGAAACCCTCTGTGGCCAGTGGGCCAGGTGGGGAGGTACCTGGAGGGGTCGACGATCCTATATACAATCCCAGCTGGGACAGCTGCACTGGGTGTGGCCGTGGAGAGGAAATAGAGCTCACCTGCAAGGACAGTGGGGTTAATAACTGGCCCCAGGGCCATTTGCTACCAAGTTCCTCCCTCCCCCATGCTGGGGCCTGCACAGGGTAAACTGAGGCACAGTGGGGCTGGGGCCTGCCCAAGACCACAAGTGTGTGGCAGCAGGGGGAATAGACCCCCAAAAAGGAGCACTGTCCCCTCCGCACTTTAATCACTAGCCCTCCCCACCCCCTTCCCAAAGTCGGGGCTAGGACCCAGGAGTCCTGGTGTAGTTATGGCACTTGATGGTGAGGCCCTGTCCTGTCCTGGGCATTGGGTGCTGTGTCACTTGAGCACTAGAGGGTTATTGGCTAGGCCTGGCTATGCACCTCCCCCTTACCAGCCTCATCCTCCCCGAAGGAGATGATGTAGGGCACATGGTGGTTGAGGAGGCCAGGGAAGGCACAAGTCTGCCCCATGCCCATGCACAGCTCCTTGTACTGCCAGTGTCCGGAGCCAGCCTTCTCCTGCAGCGACATCAGGCGCCTGGAGAGCAGAAGGGAGCCATGGGATGGGAGTGGTGCTGGGGTCTATAATCAACACCCCACTGGGAGCCATGGAGACAGATGTACACACCCCCCAACCCACCCTGCAGCGCTTGGAGTGAGGATTGTCCCCCCATCCTCCTCCCCACCTGCCTCCCAGGGCAGAGGGTGCCGAGGGTGTGCATACACCGTCCACCACCACCACAGGACACGTTTCTCAAGGAGGTGCACTGCGTTCAGCTGGGAGGGGGGGGCGGGGGAGGGAGGAAAACAGGGTGATGCTGCATAGCTCCCCATGGTCGTGGCTCCTGTTGCCGTGGACGGCCCCCCCCCCCCCCCCCCCAGTCACCAGCAAGGTGTGAACCTGGCACCATCATAACCACCCACACCCCACTCTGTGGGCTACAGGTGTGCTTCTACCGGCTGTCGGCTATAGTAGGCTGTTCTCCCTGGGGCCCAGCTGGAGCACGCCAGTGCAAGGGCTTAACTTACCCGCTCATGAAGTCCCCGAAGATGTAGAGGCCACGCAGGTTGGGGCTGTGACAGCCCCGGTACACATAGCCCCCCGTCACTGAGCGCCCCAGCTGATGGGAGTAAGCAAAGATGGGAGGGACATCATCTGTAAAGACAGTGCAGACACAGCTCAGTTGGGGGATTGGTGGGGCAGGGAACAGCACCCCCATGGACCTGGCTTCACATAGATACCACTACTGAGAACATGTCAGGCACAAGGATTTACTGGACACAAGATCCTGGAGCCAGCCAACCCCCCATCATGGGGTCCGATGGGATTCAGTGCACACACCCTGGGGTCTGGGGTGAAAGAGAGGGGTGGACCTGGTCTGCCCTCATCCTCATGGTGGCCATGAAGCGAGCGGCCTGGCTGTAGCGCCCAGTCCATACCAAGTGAGGAATTGGTGCACAGGGTCTGGTCATAGCAGGCAAATCCTTCCTTGGCACGCCAGCCATAGTTGCCGCCTGGCACGATGAGGTCCACCTCCTCATACTTGTTCTGGCCCACATCCCCACAGAAGATGCGCCCACGCCCAGCACCACTGGTGGGATCACCCCTGTCCACTGAGCAGCGCCACATGTTTCGCACTCCATAGGCGTAGACCTCGGGTTGGGCTCTGGGGTCCCCCACAAAGGGGTTGTCAGGCGGGATGCGGTAGGGGGTGCCATCCGTGCCTGGTTCCACGTCGATCCTCAGCACCTTGCCCAGAAGGGAGGACCTGGAAAGCAGACAGGACAACTGGGGTCAGATGCTGCCAGGGCAGACTTGAGGGGGTTCAGGGATCGGGAATCAAAGAAAGGAGTCAGCAGGGGGCAAATCTGGCATCCCAAGGGATGGAGGAAAAAATCAGGTTGTGCAGGCAAATCAGGTTCTGGGGCTTTGGGCAGCCAGTGTGCACTTTGGCCACCAGATGGCACAAAGCACCCAAGGTCTCAGCTTGCTCTCCCCCACCCCCATTCCCACAAGGCCAGGCATTCCCCAATGTTCTCTGTTGCCCCCTGACTGCCCCCCCATGGAGCCCCCCCCCCCCCAGATGTCACCCACCTAGACACCACTCACTTGTTCTGAGCATTGCCGAAAGCACCGAAGGGGTCTCCCGCCCGCCCGCCATCTCCTGTGAAGATATAGAGCAGCCCATCGGTCCCAAACAGCAGCTGCCCCCCATTGTGGTTGGATGCTGGCTCCATCACCTCCAGGAGGATCCTGAGGGTGAGAGGAGCAAGGTGAAGGAGGGGGGTGTGTGTGTGTGTGTGTGTGTGTGTGTGTGTGTGTGTGTGTGTGAGAGAGGGTGGGGTGGGCACCAGAATGCCTGGATTCTGCCATGGCTCTGGGAGGAGCGTCAGGGAAAACCTGGGCTTTATCCTGGTGAGGGCATGAGGGGGCTAGTGGTTGTGGGCTGGGTGTCAGAACAGCTGCATTTGATTCTTGGGGGGGGGGGGCAGCTGGGAAGCAGGATGCCTGGGTTCTATCCGTGGCCCTAGGAGGAGGTGGGTACTAGTGGTTATAGTGGGGTGGATTGGTAGGTGCCAGGATGCCTGGACTCTAAGCCAGTGAAAGGCCACTTACCGCTCAGAGCGGGGATCGGCAACGTTAGGGTCATGGGCTGAGACGTGGAACTGGGAGATGCGGATGCACTCCTTGGTCCCAGCACGGATGGAGTAGTAGACGTAGAAGGTGCCGGTGACACTGAAGCGTGGGTGGAAGGCCAGACCCAGGAAGCCCCGCTCGTCACCAGCCCAAGGTGAGGTGAGCACCGCTGGGCGCAGGTCCAGGAAGGGGCGTGCAGCCCGTGAGCCATTGGCCAGGAAGACCCAGATGCAGCCCAGCTGCTCGGCCACAAAAAAGCGGTGGGAGCCATCCCCAGCATGCACCATTGCCACTGGGTTGCGCAGCCCATTGGCCACTTCCTGCAGGCAGACTTGCAGGCAGCCGTGGGCCCCCTCCCGCACCTGGCCCAGTCTGTGGCTCAGCTCCGTGCTTCCCAGCACAGCCGGGTAGCAATAGGTGGTGTCACCCAGCTCCAGGGTGGTGCAGAAGCGGGTATGGTTGGTCTCCAGTTCCAGGCTGGCAGGGTCCTCCGTCAGGAGGCTCAGCACAGAGCGGCACCGCAGCCAGAACGCCGTGCAGTACTCAGGGCACAGGCCCGGCAGTCTCCGGACTGGTGAACTCATGTCTTCAGCATCATACAAGTGTGCAGCATAGGGCGAGCACTCCTGCTGAGAGGAAGGTGTAAGGAAGAAACAGGAGTCCGGGCTTCTAACTCTACCTGGGCTGCATGGCTTTAAGGCCAGCTATGGAAGAGCAATGGGGTCTAATAGTTAGAGTGGATGGCAGAACGGCGGGCAGGGAGTCAGGCCCCCTGGGCTCTGTTCATGATGGGCCTGCCAAGACCAGAACTCCAAGGGGCAAGTTGAGGACAGGAAGGGAATGGGGCCTAAACGTGTGGGCTCTCCCATCCCTGTGCATCTTCCCAGCTGGAGCCACTGGGTGAGGTCACACACATCTCAGCCGCAGCAGGATGTGGTAGGCAGGGGCTGGGCTAGTGGCTAGGGTGCCAACTGCTGCTTGGAGCCATGGCGGGCGGGGGGCGCTGAAAGTGCCCAGCAGGGCACGTCTTCAGCACTCCTGGGGGAGGGCCCCCCCCCCCAATACAGGGCTCTATCGGCAGGCATGGGAGGCAGCAGTTGGGTACTGCCTAGTGGCCACGTGCTGCCCTTCTTCCCAGGGCAGCTGGGCATGGCCTGTCTGGGGAAGCTGGGTACCAGTCATGCGAATGGGGGGGGGGGCTGGATACTAATGGTTATAGACCAGCTTGATGCCCCTTCCATTGGCCTGCACCCCCCCCAGTGTACATTCGCTGCAAATGGAGCCACCCAGGCTGATGGGGGAAGGGCGACAATAACATGGGGGGGGCGAGTTTCAGGGCAAGGCAGGGCATGACATGAGCGAGGAGAGGTGAGGCCAGCAAACCTGCTGCAGCTGAAGCCACAAATCCCCAAGTCTCCTTCCTCATGAGCACTTCCACCTTGCTGCGCCACTGTCCCTGCAGCCCACCTGTGCACAGCCATGAGCATCTTATGCCACAACTACTGGTGCCCAGCCAGGCTACACCCATCCCACCACTCCTCCACCCCACCCCACCCCATGCCCTGCTCACCTGGCACAACAGGTCATGCAGGAAGTGGCCACAGCTCCGCAGGCCAGCAGGGTCCAAGAAGGCCGCCAGGGACTGGAACCTGGCACCCAGCTGGGCGTCCCGATGGCCATCACAGCAGCCAAAGGCTGAATACTCTGGGCAGAAGGCCAACGGCTGGATGGGCTGGAAAGGCGGTTTGTAGTCTAGGCACTGGGGGTGGGGGAGAACCCAGGAGTAGTGGCTCAGCACCAGGAGCAGGGCACCCAGCACTGCAGGCCCTGGTCCCATGGCACAGAGAGGGGCTGTGCCGTGCATGGGGAGGGGTGTGAGGCGGCTGTGCCTGCCCTGGGCCGCGACTGGGAACACGTGTGCAGGGCAGCAGGGGCCAGGCCTGGGCCACATTCACCCCCCCCCCCATGATGACGGGGCAGCTGTAATAGGAGGGTGAGTCTGACGGGAGGCGCAGGGGCGGGGGGGGGGAGAGGAAACTTTAACCCTGCATACCCCACTGAGCTGCAGTGGGGCTGGCTAGGCCTATGCTGGGGGCCCTGTAGAGTCAGGGGCAGTCCCTGCTTGTAGGCTGTTGGCAGGGTGGGGTCTAGGAGTTAAGAGTGGGGAGGCTGGGAGCCAGGACTCTTGGGTTCAGTCTCTGGCTGTGGGAGGAGAGTGGGAGCCAGTGGTGGGGAAAGCTGGGAGCCAGGACTCCTGGGTTCTATCCTTGTCTAGAGCAGACTCAGCATTTGGCAGGGAGGGGCTAGGATGCAGGACTCTGGGTTATTTTCCAGGCTCTGCCACTGAGTCACTGTCCTTTGACAAACACCTTCCCTGGGCCTCAGTTTCCCCACTGTGACATGGGGATGCTGAATGTGGCCTTAAGGGGTGGGAGGCACCAGGGCTGTCGTTGGGACA
>ML682024.1:14624688-14743663 GCA_007922195.1 Podocnemis expansa
GTGGGGACCGAGCCAGGACATAGCCACGGGGGCAGAGGCAGCGGTAGGAGCCTTCTGTGTTAAGGCAGCGCCCAGGCAGGCAGAGCGCAGAGGCGGCCTCAGTGCACTCGTCAATATCTGTGGGGAGGAAATAAAGCATGAGGGTCACCAGGCGGCTGGCAGAAGTGTGGTGTGGGGGTACCCCTGGGTGTTGTTCTCCCCTGGGACACGTTGCTGGCAGGTGGGCAGTGGGGTAGGCCTGGGCAGGGAGGTCGGGAGCTGGCTGTGGTCTCACACAGACAGGCCATAGGGCAGAGAAGGTCCTGGCTGTGGAGCAGGGTCTCACCCAGACAGGCTGTGAGGGAGTGGGGGGACTGGCAATAGGGCAGGGGCAGGAATGGGTAGGACTGAGGGCCATGGGGCAGGAGCTTACCCAGGCAGGCCATGTGGGCTGTGTCCAGCTGGTAGCCCTCATGGCAGTCGCAGGTGTATCCTTCAGGCACACGGACACAGCGGCCATTCTCGCAGCCATTCAGGACACCACACTCCTCGGCCTGCAGCCCCTCGAACCGCTCTGTGGGGGCAGTGGGTGTCAGTGCCAGGCCCCTCTGCTGACCCAGGGGACATGGCTCCCACTGCTGGCCCCATCCTGGCCTTCTCCCCCAGCCACTGCGGCTGTCTGACCTTGAATGGCCCCTCACATTCACCTTGCCTGGCATCTCAGTCCCCCTGGAATGAGCTTCCCCACCTTGCCCCACTTCCCAATGCCTGCTCTGCCCCGAACTCTCAGCATTGCCCCAAGCATGGTTTCCTCTCCACACCCCCCCCCCTCCGGGTACTCACCAGTGTGGGTCTCGCTGGCTCGGGCTGGCTGCTCAGGGAAAGGGCTGGCATCATGTGGCAGGTAGTGCCAGGCAGGGCCAGACAAGGGCTGCTCAGTGTCAGAAGGGGGGCTGCGGGGCCGATAGGCGCGGGGAGGCTCAGGGCGTTGGTAGGGGACACGCAGCTCCTCCGGACGGGCATCCACATAGGTCAGGTCCTCAAAGTCGGCAGCCTCGTATGTGGGGGCACTGTAGGGGGAGTCGCGGCTCCCAGCGTAGCCACCCATGCCCCCCAGTGCATAGGGGTCATAGTCAGGACGCAAGCCAGGTGGGGGTCCCCGAGCTGCAGAGCTGGCAAACAGCTCAGGGCCATAGGGAGGGCCATACGGGGGGATGAACTCAGGACCATACTCATAGGGCAGCCCTAGGCCAGGCCGGGCTGGGCCGTAGCTCGGGGGACGCAGCACATTGCACAATGCCTCAAAATCATCTGTGGGGAAGAGAGACCTTTGCTGGGGTGTGCAGGACCCCCAGGGGATCCCAATACTGCCCCATGAGGCCCCCAACACCTCCCATTGCAAGATGTACGGTCACCAAGTACCGGCCCCCCCCAGGGACGCCAACACTCCCCCACTGCAGAGTGCAGGACACCTGGGGGACCCTGATTCTGCCCCATGCAGTCTTTGACACTCTCCCCACAGCAGGTGCAAGACCCCCACATGACCCTGACTCCAAAAACACCTTACTGAAGGGTGCTCCCCCCACATGGACTCCTTATTTCCTACCTCACTCACTTTGGGGGCAGGGATGCTGCAGTGGCCCTCCTGCTTCCAAGTCCAGCTGCACAGTCCTAGAGCAGTCTCCAGTGACCTGAGTATGGCCCCTGGCAGCCCCAGGTTTGCCCCCTCACAGGGCTGTAGTCCCCCCAAGTGCTCTAGCTGGGGTTGAGGCTGTAGGATGGGCCCCTCACCTGAGTCTCGGGCTGGGCACAGTGCGCAGTCCATGCTCCAGGCCTCCCCGTACAGGCAGCAACATTCTGTGTAGGTGACCTGGCGGTCGAGGCGTGGGCGGCTGCAGACCAGGTCTGGCCCCACCTCCTGCCAGCACACAGCCTGGTTCTCGTCTGGCGGAGACAGCAGATAAGACCATGGACATTTGAAGGAGTGAGGCATGGTGTGGGTGAACCCAATAGTGCTGTGCAATCACCATGCACACATAGGTGTGCCAGACCACATGAACCAGACAGGCTGGTGTGATGGGTAAGCCACTGCCTGTGGGTGCCCCTTTCACCTTCCTTGTGCCATGAGCATGCAAGTCCCTCCTCGAGTTGAGTGGGAGTGTCTCAGTGTGTGAGCATGTGTGTGTGTGTGGACTGAATGGGGACCTTAAGTCGTATCCCATTGGGGCCATGGGGGAAGAAGGTGCCTGTAATATTATGGGGAGTGAGGTGCCTGGTGGGCTGAGGACAGCCCCTCCTGCAAGTATGACAGGTTAAAGCTGCTCTCTGGTCATGTGGTGTTGCTGATCAGGCCTAGGTCAGTGAAGGGTCTGAATGGACAAGGAGACCCCGGTGGCCAGGGCAGTCACAATTCGCTGCCAGAGAGGGAGAAGATTCCCCGCCCCCCAATGCCAGCCAAGCTTTGGAGCAGAGGGAGGTATTGGAAACAGGGGGCTCAGAGCTAGGCTCCAGGAGACAAGAATGAGGCTGGGACATCTGGGCACTACCTTCACCCTTGGCTCCTGTGCACAGATGAGCATCATGTGACTGAGACACAGCTGGCCTGTAGGTGGTGTGGTGTGAGGGGGGCAGGTGGATGGGTGCACCGCTGGGCATGGGGTGATGAGTGTCCCCATGCTGTGAGTTGGAGGCACAACAGGGCCTAGGTAGGGGGTGGAGCCCAGGTGCGTGTGTGGGTCAAGGGCCATAACGGGGGGACTAAGATGGGGGAGACGGGGGTGAGGAGGGGTGTCACTCACCCAGGGCCTGGCTGTCATTGGCCACACAGCGGCGCTGGGACCCATCCAGCACGAGGGGGGGTGTGCAGGCGCAGTAGAAGGAGCCAATGGTGTTCACGCATCCTCCTCCCACACAAGGCTCTGCCTCCTCATCACGGCACTCGTCGTTATCTGCGACCACCAAGGGGTCACTGGGGTGCTGCCCACATGGACACAGGGGTAAGGGGGTTCCCTGGGGCACTGCCCCACAGACATGGGTTGGGGGTTTCCCTGGGGTGCTGTCTCCCCCAACCTAGGAATAGCGGGTTCTCTGGGGTGCCACCCCACAGACATGAAGGCAGGGGGTTCCCTGGGGCACTGCCCAACAGGCATGGCGGGGTCACTGGGGGCCTCCATAGCTGCTGTAGGCAGCATGTCTCAAAGCAGCAGCCATGGGGCCAGGGGGAAGGGGCAGGGGTCTCACCAATGCACTCCAGGTGGTGTGTCTCGTAGTAGTAGCCATTGGGGCAGTAGCAGGAGTACCCAGGGGCCTTGTTGACACAGACGCCGCCCCGGCACAGCTGGGTGCTGAATAAGGCGCACTCGTCCACATCTGGGTGGAGGGGACACACGGCTTGACCACTCATGGATTATCTGGTGTACTTGTGGGGGCCTGGGCCTGCCCTGGTTTCTTTCTGCACTTAGTCCTGCCACACTGGCAGCACTTGGGGAGTGGCACAGAGATGGGAGGGATCGAGCCACATGGGGTGTGTTTGGAGGAGTCAATGGAGAGCCTGGAAAGGCAATGGGAGCCCCCCCTAGCCAACCCCCCTAAATGGGCAGGAGGAGGGATGCAGTGCTCTGAGCTGCAGTGGGCAGAGGAATGGATGGACAGAGGAGAAACAGGTTCCATGGCAGCTTGGATTGGTCAGGCCGGACAACAGCCTGGTGTGCTGTGTCACTGGAGGCCCAGAGGGAGATGGATGCTGGACAGCAGCGCTATGTGCTCTGAGTGCTGACCACCCCTAAACCTTGGGTCTTTGGGCCTAGTTGCAGGATGCCAGGAATCCCTGCAGCTTTGGGCTGGGTGCATCAAGCTCTGAGGTGCAGATAAGCCCCCAGCCTGGATCTGGGCCCAGACAGCATTGCTGGGATGAAGCAAGAGAGAGTGAGGCTGGCTGCATGAGCAAGGAGGACCTCTGCGTAGCCTGGTACATTGGGGCTTCCTCTGAAGGACTGGGTAGTCTACCCCATAGCTGTCCCCAGGACACCCCCCCCCCCCATGCTCAGAGCCCCAGGAGGAGGTATCAGGCAGCAGCAGCACCAACCTGTGAGTGCAGCAGGAGATCCTGTCACCGTGTAGCCATTCCCACCAGGGCACAGTGTTTGGTGGTCCACTAGAGCCAGGTAAAGGGAGCGTGTCAAAGCCAGGAACCTCCCCACCCATGGCACCACCCCTTGGCACTCGTGGGTATTCCCTACTCCATGTGCTGGACCCACTCGCCTGCTAGAGCTGGGGAGAGAACCCAGAAGTTCTAGCTCCCAGCCCCCATCAGTCTGCACTCCCTTCCCAGAGGTGGGGAGAGAACCCAGGAGACCTGGCTTCCAGCCCCTCCTCTCCCTTCTACCCACCCACCAGTTGCACTCCCATCCCAGAGCTAGAGGGTCACTAAGCCAAAAGCAGGTTGCCTAGCTGGAGTCTCTACAGTCTGTCCTGGCACAGACTCCAAAGGGCCCCAGGACAGGGCTGTAATTGAGGCATGGGCCCCCTGGGCTGTGAGGCAGGAAGCAGTGATTAGGGTCAGGGCGGGGGCCATTTGGGGCTTGGCATTTCCCGCAGAATGCTGGAAACAGACAGGTGCAAGAGGGCAAGAAGCTGGGCACGGGGCCAGTACTTAGGGCCAGTAGACACAGCAGGGACAGCTCTGGCCACTGGGGCAGATCCTGGCAAGCCCCCAGCTCCTGGACATCTGGAAAAGAGGCAAGCGCAACCCCAGGGCCACAGTGGGCACCAGGGAAATTCAAAGGTGCCTATTTCTAGCAGAACAGATTAATCTCTGGTTGCTGGGTGGGGGCAAGGCTGGGCCCGGCAGTTTGTGCTGCCCTTTCCCCCCATACCTGTGCCTGGGTGGGGGCAGGGTTGAGCCCGGCAGTCCGTTCCCCAGGCATGGCCCAGGGTACAACAGCACTCCTGGCGGGTGGTGTTCCTGGCCAGCACCTTGTTGCAGGCCTCATCATAGTAGCATTCCTGGCGGCTGGTGGCTGCCACAGGCACACTGGGCTCAGGCTGGGGGCCTGGCAGATGGCCGGGGAAGAGGGGCTGAGCTGCAAGGCCAAGGGGAGGGCAGGGAGCCCCAGTGAGAGAGGCAGGCCTGGCTCCATTGGCTAGCACCTGCCCCCCACCTCCGCTGCACCCCTCCTTGGCAGCCCTTGCTCCCAGGGTCAGCCCCCCACTCACCAGGGCTGGGTGGGCGGCTGCAGCGCCCTGTCATGGGGTCAAACTCCTCACTGCTGCTGGGGCAGATACAGAGGAATGAGCCCTCGACGTTCTCACACAGCTCGGCTCCACACACGCCCTGCAGCGTCTCACATTCATTCACATCTGCGGAGGGTCAACTGGTTACTGAGTCCAGGGCTCAGCTTCCAACTCCCCACACCCAGGCAGCACCCCCCCCCATACACAGCCCACCCCCTATCCTTTGCATTTTCTCCACACCAAGTCCATCCGTCCCTGGCAGCCTGCCCAGTCCAGGCCCCCCTTACCCTGGCAGTGGCGCCCATCACGGGTGCTCTCGTAGCCTTGGTCGCATAGGCACTGGAAGGAGCCTGGCAGGTTGTGGCACACAGCATGTTCCCCACACAGCGTCTCATTTGCACACTCGTCCACATCTGAAACACACAGCCAGCGTCCGGTAACAATGCCACCTGCCAACCTGCACCCACAATTACCACGGTGCCCACAGGACCCCTCCCCCATGGCCTGTTCTCCAGAGTGGGGAACTGCCATATTTTAGAGGACTCATGCATGTGCCTCAATTTCCCCCATGTGCAGTATGAATAATACTTTTGGCAGAGATCCAAGTATAACAGATGCCTGCTGTGGGGGCCTGGTTCCTCATTGCCCACTGAGAGTCCAACTAGACACTGGCCCAGACATTTGATACTTATCAATTAAGAACCATGAATGGCCAGGGTGCCAGCCAGGTGGACAAGGGGCAGGAGGAAGCCAGGCAATCATGGTTGCCCTGGTACAAGAAAAAAGGATGGGGGAGGCAGGGGAGATGCCCCTAGCCTGTGACTCCAAGGAGATCAGAGGGGGCTCAGGACCGATCCTGATGGATCTGGCTGTAACCTTCCATTTTCCATGTTAACCAACGGCATTCTACACTGGGTTCAGACCCCCCAGGAAACCCTCTTGCTGTTACCATCCCAGCCAAGAGACACTTTAGAGTCAGGAAACTGGGGTGCATGGTTCACTTCGTGGGTAAGTCTTGAATCCAGGGGAACTCGTTGTGGGAAGCTTTGGACATGAAGCAGGGGTGCTGCAGGCTCCAAGAATTGGTCCCAGGAAGCAGGGAAGCCAAGGGGCTGACCTCAGGGACTACTAGGATCCCCAGAGCCAATCAGGGAACATGGGAAAGCCTTTGGGGAAACAGGCAGTTTAGCTCAGTGGTTTTCAATCTTAGGGCCGGGACCCAATACTGGGTCTCAGAACCTCAAGTACTGGGTCATAGCACCCCTTGCTGCTGCCACCAAAAGACCAGAATGTATTGCTAAAAGATGTAATTGTTGGGTTATGGGCATATATAATTTTTTTCAATTGGGTCCTGAGAAAAAAAGTTTGAAAACCATTGCTTTAGCCTGTCACTGCCACCTCCTGGGAATGCAAAACCGCAACTCATCTGGGTGTCCATTTTACCTGCTTTAACTTCTCCCCTCCTTTCTGAGCTCATAAACCTGATATGATTTTACTCTAGAACTGGCCATCAGGGCTCCTTTTGTTGGGAGGGAAGGTCTGGGGTACTATTTGATCCAGGGAAGCTTTCTGTTATCTTGGAATCAGGAACAATCTGAGGTGGGGGGATTTTGGGGTTCAGTGACCTTTCATCACAGAGACCAGGTGTCAGGGTGGTGAGGCAGCGAGGAACGCCCAAGGAGACTGTCTGGGACTCTGAGGTGATACTGGCATGAGGTCCAGATGTTCACATTTAACACTGGCTTGGGGAAATCTAACTAGACTCCAGCCCAGCTTTGGGGGTCTGATAGTCTGTCCTGAAGCCAGCACTCACTGTCATGAGTCACTCCAGACAGTGGGATGGTGCTCATCAGCCTGGCACCCATTGCTGGTGCTCACCAGACCTGCCCCTCATCTCCTGTGCTCACTGATACAGCTCCGCCCACCTGGGGCACTCACCAATGCAGTCCTCTGATGCGGTGGCCTGGTAGCCAGGCTCACAGGCAGTGATGCAGCGGTAGGACCCAGGCAGGTTCTCACAGCGCCGTGCCCCACACAGGGCTCCCCCGTACTCCTGGCACTCGTTCACATCTGGGGGGGCAAAGGGGGCACCATCAGGATTCAATAAAGTGGATGGGAGTTGGGTGGGGGGGAGTCTGATTCAGCGTTCAGCCCTGGGCGAAAGAGGGGTGGGGCTGATTCTGTGCCCTTGTGCTACTTGAAACGGTGGCAAGCACCCTCTACAGCCTCCCCAGTGCCTTCCATGGCAGAAGAGGGGTGGCAGCTACCAGACCACAGGGGATGTCTGGCAGGTGTTACCACCCAGGGGAATGGGGCACATTACCCTCAAAGTTCCAGAAAGGGATCCCTCTGTGGGCATGAACCCACCGGACCCACCTAGATCTCGCTGCCAGGGGCAGCATGGGCAAAGTGGGATAATGCAAGGGGACTCAGCTCTGCAGTGGCGTGGTGGGGACACTGCACAGGGCATGACCCCCCTCCCACAGCAAAAAATGGCCTATCCACACACCCTCCCTCAAAAATCACCAGTCCAGCCCCTCCCCAACTAAAACCAGCCCAATCCACCCCCAGACACTCACCGTCACAGTCCCCACCAGCACCCACCCGGTAGCCGGGCTCGCAGGCAGTGACGCAGCGGTAGGACCCAGGCTGGTTCTCACAGCGCCGTGTCCCGCAGAGGCTGTCCCCATACTCCCGGCACTCATCTATGTCTGGGGTGAGGTGGAGGGGCAGTCAGTGGAGCATGGGAAGGGGTGTGAGAACACTAGGCTGAGCCCCCAGGGTCCATCCTGCTACCCTCCTGCCCAAGACACAGCCTTAGGCAGGGTCCAGTGGAGCACTGATGGGACAGGCTGCACTCACCACAGGACTCCAGCATCCAGGCACACATCAGTGGGGGGATGTGTGTGAATGGCACACTCCAAATATAGGTTGGGGAAGAGATCCCCATGTGCTCAGCTACCTGCCCTGACCCTGCACCCCATACACCAGGCCCTGCCCCCGGTAGGGAGAGATGGGGGCTGCTACCAGCCTACATCTGGGGGAGCTGCATCGAGCACTCTGTCCTGAGGGGCTGGTCCACAGAGCCTGATACTGGAATAAACCACAGCAATGGAGGAAGGGGAATGGCTGCAGCCCACCAGCCCTGCCGCAGTACTAGCCCCCTCCCCAAAGAGCTTCCCCCTGAGCACCTCACCCTGGCAAGAGGCCTTGTTGGGGCTGGTGCGGAAGCCTGCCGCGCAGTAGCAGTCAAAGGAGCCATCCGTATTGGCACAGCGCCCGCCCTCACACACACCCCCACGCTGGCATTCATCCACGTCTGTGAAGATGGAGACATGGGTCAGTGGACTGGATGCGCCCCCCCAGAACAGGAACACAGGACCTTCTGCTAGGCTGCCCTTGGAACCCTCCCCTCACATTGCTGTGTCCTCTGCCCTCAGGACACCGGCATCCCCCATCCTTCTGCAGGAGGCACTGAGTTCCCCAGATGCCTGGGTCTCCCTCATCCCCAGACAGGAGGGGCCAAATTCCCTGGATGCCTGTGTCCTCCCCATCCCCACAGAAAAGGCACTGAGTTCTTCAAATGCCTGAGTCTCTGCATCCCCACACAGCAGGTGCCGAGTTCTCTGGATGCCTGGGTCCCACATACCAAGGCAGGAGGTCCCGTCGGGAGTGGTGGCAAAGCCCTGGGCGCAGAGGCAGGAGTAGGAACCCTCGGTGTTCAGGCACTCGCCATGTGGGAAGCAGTAATCACCCTCCAGGCACTCGTTGATATCTGCAAAGAGGGGTGTCAGCAGGGTGGGGACCCAGCCCAGACCAAAATGACAGGCCCCCCCTGCCCCCCCGAGTCCCACACTCACCTGTGCAGGGGCCCCCTGGCACGCCCGCCCGGTACCCCTGGCTGCACTGGCAGTGGAAGGAGCCATCCGTGTTGGAGCAGCGGCCGTTGGGGCCACAGGGCAAGCCAGCTGCGCACTCATTAATGTCTGCAAGGCAGGGGCAGGGCCAGAACAGTTGGGGCATCAGAGTAAGGGTGGGGGGGAGACCCAAGGGAAGGGGCAGGGGGAGGCAGGAATGGGATAGATGGGGAGAGGTTGGCCAATATGTGGCTCGGGGCCAGTGACCCACAAATGGGGCAGCAGCCATGGAGGAGGATTGAGAGTCCAGTGCCTGCAGCTGCAGGGGGCGGAGGTACTGCCTGTGAGAGGAGAGCCCAGGGGGGCAGCAGCTGCAGAGAGGGCAGTGCTCATGGGGAGAGGGCCACAGGGCAGCACCTATGGAGAGAAGGTGGGGGGCTGGCACCAAAAGTGCCAGCCTGGTACCTGTGCAACGTCCATGCTGGAGTCGGTAGCCATCCTGGCAGGGCAGACACCGGAAGGATCCAGCCGTGTTGGCACACTCCTGACCTGGGCAGGCCAGATGGTTCTCGCATTCATCAATGTCTGCATGGGCAAAGGGGATGTGGGATGAGCTACTGGCTCCTGCTGCAGGTGCAGGGCTCAACCCCATGAGGCTGGGAGGATGAGAGGAGTGGGTTCCACAGGCTGAAACGGGCCATGGAGATCTGTCTTCAAGCAGGGATGACTGGTGCTGAGACTCTGGGCCCCAAGACCTGGCTGGGCACTAAGCGTGAAAATCAGGGAGCCCTGGGGGCCAAGAGAGCTGGGAGCAGAGGGGCCAGGGCTGCAGTTAGCATGGCTTTCCTAGGCTATGCTCTGTCCCCAGACAGCTTGTGTCCCTTGGGTGGTCTCTCAGTGTCGCTACCAAATGGGTATCTTTGCCAGGGGTCACCCCAAACAGCACCCCCCAGGCAGCACTACAGAGACAGGAGAATGCCCTGGGCTGTGCAAGAGAATAACCCCCTGCCTGCTTGAACCCCTTCACTACCCCCTAGTCACCTACCACCTCCCTGCCCCCAGAGGCCCCTCTGCATCCCATCTCCAAGGGTCTCCTTGGCCTCACTCACCCTCGCACTGGGTCTGCTGCAGGTTGACCCGGAAGCCAGTTGGGCAGACGCACTGGTAGCCACCTGCTGTATTCTCGCAGCGCCCATAACTGCAGGGCTGTGGGGTTTGACGGCACTCATCCACATCTATGGAGGAAAAAAGAGCAATAGCAGGGGGTTAGGAGAAAGGGAGCTGCCTGGCATGGGGCAGTGCCCTGGATCACACAGGCTTAGGACCCAGGAAGAGCCAGGCCCCTGGGTCCACTCCACACCAGAGCAGTGAGGGGGAGAAAACTTGTTCTAGTCACAACCTCCTCCCGTCCTGGCCAGTGCAGCCAAGGACACCAGTGGGAGCGTCCCTCCCTGCCATAAGCTAGCTCTTACCAACACACGTGGTGCCCACGGGGCTGGTGCGGAAGCCACTAGGACAGATGCAGCGGTATCCACCAGCCAAGTTCTCACAGCGCCCAGGCTCGCAGGGCGGGGGGCTCTGTTGACACTCATCCACATCTGCAATAGCCACAGCAGGGAATCAGAGATGCTGCACCTTGGGATGGGACCCCTGATGCTTTCAGAGACAGGCACAGCTGCAGCTCCCTCCACACTCACTGAAGATGGGCAGATCCAGGAGCCCTGACCCACCAGGGATGGGCAGAATCAGGGCCCCCAGGAAAACCCCAACCCAGCTGTGATGCACCTGCCTAGACTCAGGTCTTTCTCTGGCGCCATGGGTCTAGGGGCCCTGACAGGGACCTGTGGTGCCTAGTGGAACAGTAGCCAGGCTTGCTTTTTCAGAATGGTGCTCAGCTCAGCTTCCTGGGGCCAGGGCAGGGTGGGGGAATCCTCCAGGGGGTGAGGCACGTACCCAGGCACTGGGTGCCAGCTGGGTTGGAGTGAAAGCCCCGGGGACAGATGCAGCGGTAGGAGCCAGGTGTGTTCTCGCAGTGGCCTTTGGTGCACAGGCGGGGACTCTGGGCACACTCATCAATGTCTGTAGAGAACAGGCAGCCTGTGAACCCCTGGTCATCCCCAGCCCCTCCTAGATGTCCCAGCCCAGCCCTCCCTCAAAGCTTGCTGCACATCCCCACCCAACCCCATCTGCTCCCTGTAAACCCTCCTACCCCCACTCTCTGTCTCTCCTGGGCACTACGTTACCAGTGCAGCCGGTGCCAAGAGGGCCAGGCTGGTACCCAGTGGGGCAGACACAGCGGTAGGAGCCAGGTGTGTTCTCGCAGCGACCCTGGGCACATAGACGTGGGCTCTGGGTACACTCGTCAATATCTGGCCAGGAAGGAGGGGAAAGCTGTGTGACTGGGGAAGGGTCAGGGACTTGCTGTTACCTATCCCCTCTCTTCCCAGCCCCAGGAACCCAGGGGAGACAGAGGGGGAGGTTTTTGTTATACTTTTATAAAGTCTGTGTGTGCCTCAGTTTCCCCGGATGCTGCCTTGTTCCCTAGCGGTGGTGGTGGGGTCTGTGTGTTCTGGGGCAGGCTCAGAGGCTGGTGTGTGGGGCAACCAGCTGGCTGGAATCCCCATCTCCATGGAGCTCCTGAGAAGATAACAGCAGGTGACCAAGAGGCACTGGTGATCCAGGCCGGGAGCCAGATGGGGAGGAAGGGGGCTCATCTGCAGTCTGACAAAGGAGAGCAGACGGATGGACAGACTCTGACAAAAAGCCTCACTCTGGCCTGGCTGGGTTCTGGCTGCCTAGACTGGCCAAGAGCATACCCTGGTCCTCAGGCCACCCTGGCCAGGTACTAGTAAGCACCTGCACCCTGCCAGTGGCAGCACTGGACAAGGAGCCTGCAACCCCACCGAGCCAATGTATCACTCAGAGGGTCTGTGCTGGCAGAAGAATCACTGTGTCATGCTCAAGAGTGGGGCGGGTGGTGGGGCCAAGCCAAAGCATGGGGCTAGGGAGGCACTGAGCCCATGGGGCTGAACCTGGAGGAAGCATAGGACAGCTGGGGTCTGGCATGCTGGCAGGAGCCTCTCAAGACTGATGCAAAGCCAGACCATTGCATCCACCCCATGGAGCTGAGCCAATAGGATCCTGGACCCCCTGCCCCACACCCACTGCCCTCCGGAGCGCCACCCACCCCCATCACTCACCTCGGCATTCGGTGCCCGGTGGGTCTGCACGAAAGCCAGGGGAGCAGATGCAGCGGTAGCTGCCCACGGAGTTCTCACAGCGCCCATTGGTGCAGGGACGTGGGCTCTGCCGGCACTCATCCACATCTGGCAGGGACAGTCGGAGGGTTCCCTGAGCCACTTGAGGGTGAGCGGCTTCTCCACTTTGGGGTGCTGCCCTTTGGCGGCCCAGAGACCATGAGACACGGCAGAAATCCTGCCCCCCATTCCATGGCCCCCCAGCCCCATGCAATGGAGTAGCACGTACCTGCCCCCCCCCATGAATCTAATGCCCTCCCCAGGCGCTCCCCACCTCTCACCAATGCAGTGGGTGCCCTGGGGGTTGAGCCAGAAGCCAGGGTGGCAGAGGCAGGTGTAGCCACCCTGGCGAGGGACGCAGCGCCCCGGGCCGCATATCTGGGGGCTCCGCTCACATGCACTGCTGGGCTCTGCTGACAAAAATGGAGAGGTTGGGGGGTCACTGCGGCTGCCCCCTGCTATCCCCACCACCCCATCCACCACTCTCTCAGATGTCCCCCCCAGCATCCCAACCTTCTGCCCCACACCATCTGCCTCACTGCTCAGCACTCCTAATCCTGCTCCCACCCCTCAGTGTCTCCACCTCTGCCACTCCTCACCCTGCCTAACGTCCTACCCTTTCACTGTCCCCTGCTCCCCCGATTCCTACCTGAGGTAGGGTGTTCCTGGTCAGCTTTGGAGGCAGCTGGCTGGGTTGGGGGGGGCTGGACAGGGTGCTGCCCCCCCGGTGCCATGGGCTGGACACTCCAACGGGCTGCAGGAGCACAAGGATGGGGGTGAGGACTGGGTGGTCTGGAGAACGAAGAAAGGGAAGGGGCGCACTGGCTAGGGAGGCTGAGGAGGGGGTGGGGGGCTGCAATAGGAGGGGTAGATGGGGAGGGGTGCCGCATGGGGGAAGGGCACGGTGAGGGAGGTGGAAGAGCCTGGCATAAAGGGACAGGGAGGGAGGGGCATAGCATGGGCTGGGCACGGTGCAGGAGCTCTCACAAGTGGCGGGCAGGGCAGGCGGAGCAGCCGTGGCAGGTAGGCGTTTCTCCTGCTGGCGGCTGACAGGCACACGGGGCAGGTCGATGCCCAGGAAGCGGGTGTTGTAGCGCAGGTCGGAGGCAGAGTAGTGGTAGCCAGGACCTGCTGGGCAGATCTCCTTAAAGCCACCTATGTGGGGAACGGCAGTGTCAGAGGAGCCCCCAGCTGGGCAGGAATCCAGGCATCAAGGCTCCCTTCCCACTTAATCCTACTAGACACTGCTTCCTTCCCAGTGCTAAAAACAGAACACAGGCATCTGAGCATCCAGCTCCTGCTTTAATCACTAGACACCACTTCCTTCCCAATGCCGGGGATAGAAACCAGGCATCCAGGATCCTCCTCCACACCCCCCAGACATGATAACCACTAGACACCACTTCCCTTCCAGCACTGAGGATAGAAGTAGGCCTCCAGGCTCCCAGTCCCTGCTTTAGGCCCACTCCCCTCCCAGCCCTGAGAGGAACCCAGGCGTCCGCGCCCACACACCACTCACTGGAACCGAAGAGTGGGCAGCGCTGGCAGTCCCAGCCCCAGGCCTTGCCCACGCGGCTGCAGCAGCAGATCTGGCGGGTGATGTTGCGCAGGGTGGGCAGGGAGCAGACACCCTCCCGCAGGACCCGGTAGCAAGGCCCTTTAGCCTCCGAGATCACATGGTGGGCTGGGGGCAGACAAGAGAGACAGAAGCACAGGACAGATGGGAACTGAGTCCCTGACAGAGCTGCTGCATGGGACCCCATTCCCTGGCCTGCCAGTGTCCCATCACCCTGAGGTCCCTGTGTCCTATCTGTCCCCCATCCTGGGCCCCCTGTGGGGAAGTCTCCATGCCCCCAAGCTGCAGTTCTGCAAGATTAAGGACCCCCTGTAGTCCTTTGGCCAGGCTGGTCCAGGGGCCAGAGAGGTGGCTGGACAGTGGGGGACCATTCACCCCTAAACTACAAGGACAGAGTCCCCCATTGAGCTCAGAGCCCCACCCCCACCCCAAGCCCAGCCCCTTTTGCTTCCTTCGCTTTCCCCAGCACCACCCCACACAGACACCTTCTCTTAATAGGCCTCTCATTTCTCCATCCCCCCAGATCTCTCCACCCCCAGTGCTCACAGATACAGCTGCTGCGGGAGGAGTCCAGAATATAGCCGGTGTGGCACAAGCAGGCGAAGGTCCCTGGAGCATTGGTGCACAGCCCGTTCTGGCAGAAGCTGCCCTCCTGGCACTCGTCCACATCTTGGGAGGACAAGAGGGGGGTCAGAACAGGGCCAGCCAGCACCTCCTGCCCCAGACAACTGGCTGCCCTCGGGCTCCACAGAGACAGGCAGGGGCTGGCCTCACACGGCCCTTTCCTAGGGAATGGGGAAAGCTGGCACCATGGCACCAATCCCTTCTCATGTAGGCCCATCCTGCACACCTTGCCTGGGGGCCTCTCCAGTTCCCTCTTGCGGCCTCTAATTGAGCGTATGCCACCCCACCCCTGCCCCACTCACCCTGGCAGGAGCCATTAAGCCTCTGGAAGCCTTTGGGGCACTGGGCCTCCTGTTCCCCCAGGCCAGGTGTGTTTGCTGTGGGGAGAGAACATGGGTCAGAGCCAGGAAAGCCCCCCCCCCCATAGATGACCTTCTCCCCATGGCCCCCAGCTCACTCCCCAAGGCCCAGCAAACTCCCTGTTTCACCCCCCATGTCCCCACAAGCCTCAGGCTGGGTGCTCCTTCCAGCTACCTCCCTGCATAGACCCAGGGGTGAGGCAGCCCACAAGCCAAGGGCAGGGTGACCCCACCCCACCCCACCCCCCAGGCTGCAGCCCTACCTGGCTCAGTGGGGCAGGGAAGACACTCATGGACACCCCAGGCAACACCAGCACCGCGGCAGCAGATGTCCTGGGTGCGCAAGCCAGGCAGGGGCGCACTGCACTGCAGGGCAAAGGGGCTGGTCAGAGCGGACAGGCCAGAGCTCCCTGAATAGGATGGAGGGGCTGGTCTCAGCTGTGCTGCAGCCCTAGGGAGCCACCAGCCGCAGACCTTCCCGGCTGCACAGCTGGAATCACACACGATGATCTCAAAGGGACAGGAGCCAACCTATGTGCAGAGGGGGTTAATGCCTGCCCCTCGATGCCTGTCTCCCAGCATGGCTGAGCTGGTTCATACAGGCAGAAGTGAGGGCCTGAGCCCAGTGCCCCCAGCCTGGTGCCACATCCCCCATTCCACAGCCCCTGCCCCAACCCCATACCATTACCTCTCCGGCGTGCAGCTGCTGGAAGCAGTACCCGTAGCCAGCACTCTCTCCATAGCCGTTGATGCGGGGGCTGTTCTGGGCCAGGACGCTGTACAGGGCGGTCCGAGCAGGCGGGAGGGCATTGGCGGGGTCGCCCTCAGGGGCGCTGGGATTGCTTACCCGCTCTACCTGATGGATGGTCACTGAGGCGTTGGGGGGGTGCCGCACGTGGACACTCACCATGGACAGGGCACCTGAGGGGGGACAGAGGCTGTGCCATGTGGCAGAGAATGGGGTGCAAGGCAGAGACAGCACTGGGGGGGGCACAGAGTAGGGTGGGGGGCTCAGGAAGCATGACATTGTGTATGGGGCTAGTCCCAGTGGAGTCCCCACCTCACCTCTGACGGCTGCGACCCCTCCAATCCCCACCATGGCAGCCTCCATGGGCTGATCCCGGCCTAGCCCTCCACAGATTTAGGGGAATCCCATCCCATGGCCCCTTACCATCACGTTCCTCCTGGTGGTTGGCAAGGGGCAGGGTGTAGACAGATTTGGTGAGGGGCTGCGGTCCTCCCAGGTCATCACCATTCTGCCTGGGTACCAGGGTCTTGGACGGGGTGCGGGCAGCCAGGATGTGGCAGAACTTGCCAGTGAAGCCAGGGGGGCAGAGACACTGGTCTTTCCGTATGCAGACGCCCCCATTCTGGCAGAGCAGGGGGCACAGGACTGCAAGGCAAAGCCAGAGATGAGGCTATGGGGGGGGCACCCTGGGGGTGTCTCAGGAGATGGGCACAGCATGGGGGGCATTTCCACCTGCTGCCCATTGGGGAGTGAGGGCCCAGAGGACCCCCCCCACTACCAGCTAGGTTCTCCCCCTAGAGCCCCCCCCAGGGTGCCTGTAGTGGGAGGGACCAGCTGGGGCCATAGCTGGGGCGGGGGGGGGGGGAGTTTCGTTCTGTGTAACAGCGTGGGTGGGATCCAAGTGGCTTTGCTGGTGGGGGCAGGGCCTGGATTGTGTCTGGCTGAACCAGCGCCACTGGGGCTGGGCCAGCCCAGAATGTGAGCTACATGCAGGGGCTGCGGGTCAGGAGTGAGGGGCGCTGGCAGAGTCAGGGGCACCCAGGGTTAGGCTAGCAGGGGGCTGCAAGTCAGGCATGAGGGGATCCGTGCAGCTCTTCCCTTGTCTAGCTTGTTCCCAGCTCTCGGCACAAAGGCACAGCTGGGGGGGGGGGGGGCCTGGATCCAGATGTTCCTCAGCACAATTCAGCCATTAACCCTTTGGGTGCTGGAATGAGATTCTCCCCCTGCACTGAGCAGGACCCCACGGAGGGGTCACCAGAAGGGGTGCTCTAGGACCCAAAGCTCCAGCCCCACTGCACGCCCCCCCGCCCCAGCCAGGCCATGGTCCCACCAAAAATCACAACAGCTCTCTCTCACCCACCAGCTGTGGAAATGGCTAAGCCAGACACCAGGACATCTGGGTCCCTGGGGATGTGATGGTTGGAAATGCCCTTTGTGCATGGAGTCCCAATGACTTGCCTCACAGAGCCCGGAATGGATCCAGCCTCAGGACTCTGTGGGGCTGGGGTGGGGTGGAGGGCAGCCCTGCTCCAGGGACAAGCAGAGACCAGGCAGCTCATCTCACAGTGAACTGGACCAGGCTCAGGCTGGGCTGGACCCATGACACAATAGCTTTCTGTTCTGCCAAACTCACCTTCCCCCTTCCCCAGCCTCAGTGCCCCCCCAGGCCCAGCCAGCTCCCCACCATGTGTCCCCTTCCCCAGCCCCAGCCACCTCCCCCAGCCTGGCTCTAGTCCTAATGCACAGATGTTCCCAGCCCAGCCAGCTGCACCCCCCACCCCACCCCCGCCTGCAGACATTAATGGACCCTTGGCAGCCCCTGTGTCTCCCCCTCCTGGGGGGGCTGAGCAGCTGGGCCAGGGTCAAACCAAGGGGATGCCAGGAACTGGGATGGAAAGGGCATGTCAGGCAGTCTCTGAGCCTGCCAGAGATTCCCCCTTCAGAGCAGGTTAACCCAGCCCCTCCTGGGAAAGTGGGCACAGCCCCCCTGAGGGGATTATGCTGAGGATCTTCACCTGCATTCCCCCTCGCCCCCGCACTGGACACTGAAACTTGCATGCAAGGAGCTGTGGGGAGTCGGTGAGGGTGGGGCAGCTGTGGCCTCCCCACGTTGCCCAGGATTGAATCCCATGGGGCTGGGACCATCCCTTGGTGGGACCCAGCTTCAGGTGAGGAACTCCCCTGAAACTTTGCCAGTGGCAGCAGCTGGAAGCAGCTGGGGAAGGAGGGGTGGGGAGTGGGCATTCCTCCCCCCCCCAGGAATTGTAGAGGCCTCAGGAAGGGGCAGTGTCAACCCCAGACCCCCTCCAGCTCCAGACAAACTCCCCACCACTGTTCCCCACATAGCCGGTGACCCCAAAAGGAGTGGGGCAGGCATCCTATTACCCCAAGCCAGGCCCTCCCAGACCTCAGAGCCAGCACTTCCCTGTGGAGCAGGCAGTGCCGTGGGTCCAGCCAGCAGCCTCATGATCCCAGACATAGCGGGTTGTTCTGGGCTGGGAAAGATGCCAGCTGGGCCCTGCCAAGGGGGCAGCCCAGCAGGACCTGGGCCTGGAGGGGAAGGAAGGGCAGAACAGCTGGCCAGGAGCCCAGGGGCCATGCAAGGGCTGGGGCTGACAAGCACCCCAGGGAACTCAGGAGGGCCAGGCCACGGCCCAATGGCTTGCTGGCCATGTGAAAGGGCTCAGTTCCTGCGACTCAAGGCTGGCCATCTGCTCCCCAGCTTTAGAGCTTCCCCCTCCCCTGCCCCTGAGAGACCTCCTGCAGGAAGTTGATGCCACAGAGTGAGGGGGCTGCCAGATGCCTGGGTCAGGGCTCCAGAGAGCAAAGACCTCACTCCATGGAATGGGGGGCAGCCTTCACCCATGGCCCATGGTGTCTCGAAGGATGGGGACACCCCGAGAGCTACACGGGTCATCAGACCCTGATCCAGTGGAGCCCAAGCAATGGGGAGGGAGACCCTGTCCCCTCAATGGGGGGTTTGCTCAAGGACAGTTGGGGGCTGATGGAGCAAAATGGGCACTATGCATGGGCGAGGCACTGCTGTTGCTAGGGGGCACTGACCCCTCACAGATTCCTGCCCTCCCAGGGACACCCAGCAGGGAGGGGGTGCAGGTTTCACAGTATTTGAGGGGACGGGGACTGGGCTGACGACATGGACCCTCAGTTGCCCCCCACCTTCCTCTGCCAAGTTGCTGGGGCAGGGCTCAGCCCTGCCTGTTTCAATGGGAGAATGCTTCTGCCCCACCCTGCTCTGCAGAGGGCCCAGTTCCACAGGGGCATTAACCCCTCCAGCCCCACACAGGAGGAAACTGAGGCACACCAGGGAGAAGGGTCTCACTCAAGGTAGAATCCCCTGCTCTGACCACTGGACTCCACTCCCCTCCCTGAGACAGAACCCAGGCATCTGGAGGCAGGTGGCTCTGCTCCAACCTCCCTGACTCTGACGACTCCAGCTCCCACAACCGGCTGAGGGCCTTGTTTATTCTCCAAAATTCCCTGTTTTCGCCCCTGGAGGAAGTTCGGGCGGGTCCAGCTAGACAGTCAGGATGGGGCAGAGCTGGCGCCAAACCTGGGGGGTCCCCGCACACACCCAGGGCTGCTGCAAGCACTCAGGGAGTTGGGAGGTGGTAGGGGGTTGTACATGAGGAGCTGGTGATGAATGCACGGGCAGCGGGGGGGTGGGGGCAGAGAGCAGCTGAGACATGCAAGGAAAAGTCCCAGCCTGTTCCTGGCGCAGGGCTGACCCCATGGAGCCCTGACAGCCTATTATAGCCAGCCCTGACCCCCAACACTACCTAGCCAGCCTCAACCCCCAAGCAGTCCCCCTGCATCCAATGCTGACCCCCAACAGCCCCCAAGCAGCATCCCACACCCAGCCATGAACCCAAACAAGCAGCCAGCCAGCCCCACAGCAGACACCCAGGCCCAGCCCCACACAGCTCCCCCTGTTGGCAAGCCCACCTCCAGGCGAGCAAGTGGGAACCAGCCAGTGGTGGCAGGTGCAGGATCTTAGCTGGCAGCTGGCAGCTGGGCACAGAGAGAAGGGGCAGGTGGGAGCCCAGTATGCACGGCCTTGGCCACCAAGCCCCACGTTGCATAAAGGGTCTGGGCCAAGCCGGTGCAGTCAGCAAGGGCTGAGGGCATCTTGCAGCCAGAGGGCTGGACTCTGTCGGGGGGCTGCCAGCCACACACAGGGCGCGGTACCCCTGGGCGCCCTCCCCAGGTACTCACAGACACGGAAGCCGGCGGCGCGGACAGCAGGACTGGCATGGTCCCCACTATACAGCATGGTGGCATTGCCGCGCTCACAGCGGTGGGTGCAGTGGCGCCCGACACAGTGCACCCGGCAAATTGTGGGTGTGAAGAGCACCCGCAGCTGGTCGGTGGCCTGGCCAGTGGCCACGGGCAGGCAGGTGGCCAGCAGGGCTAGGGCCACAGGCACCAGGAGGGAGGTGAGGGCACCGGTCATTCCTGTCCCTCTGTCCCCCAGGGGGGCGGCAGGCCAGGGCCGGAGCAGAGCAGGCGGGGAGTGATGGCGCTCGCCTCCCGCTCCGCACCGAGTGCCCGGCCAGCTAATTGGAAGCAGCGCGCGGAGCTGGGCTGGGCTGGGCGCCAGCAACAATGTTTGCGAGGGACCGCGGCCACCTCTGGCCGTATTAACTCTTCCCGGCTCCGGGCCCCGCAGCAGGGGGGCCACCCCATCCCAGTCAGCCCTGAGACTTCCTCCAGCTCCGCTCCCTGCCCCACTGCTGGGAATATGATGAGCTCAACCCAGGCACCCAGCCTGTGACATCCCCAAAGCCTGGCGGGTACTCAGAGGTGCCACCCAGGTTCACTAGTGCAAACACCCCACACTTGCACCCCCATCCTGGCTGCAGACCCCCCTCCCATTTGCCCTAGCAGTCAGAGGTGTGAGTGTGCAGCCCAGCCCTGGGGGTCCTGGGGGCCACCCCTGAGAAAAGCTGTGTGCCACCAAGGGGCTCCTGGCTTTCTGGAGAAGGGTGCCAAGGCTAGGCATCCCCACATCACAGCCCCTCCTCCTCCTTCCCCCAGTACAGCTAACAGGACTGAAGCCCTCATCTACCCTCAGCAGAGTCATGGCCGTGCCACCCCCCATTATCTGCCCCCAGTTCCCCCTTTGCTGCAAACAGCCTTGATTTCTTTGTTTCTGGTAAAGCTGTGAGACCAAGAGCCTGGCAACTGGAGGGGCAGGCATGATGGCAAGGGCAGGCTGCCCTCATTCAGGTCCCAGAGCAGAGTCAGGTGGCAAGAAGACACAAGGGTGCCAGTCAGCACTGGGGGCAGAGGCTGGTGCCTGACATTATGAGGTGCAGGGACTCAGCCTGTGAGACACACAGCCTGGTTGGGGGGGGGGCACACAGCCTGGGAATAGGGGGTTTACTTCTGGACGCTGGGCCTGTACGCCCTATATGGGCCATCCCCATGGAGGGGGGCCAAGTCACCCCATGATGTCATGTTCAGTTGCCAGGGAGACAGCTGTGATGTCATGTTTTCCTGACAAAGTCCCCCAGGGAGGAGGGGAAGGAGCCAGGAGATGGGGGAGGAGATCAAAGATGCAGCTCCCCCACCACTGTCTCCCTTCCAGGCTGCCCCCTCACAGGACCCACTGATTGGGAAATGGAGACACTGCAAATACGCACCCACCCCACAGGCTCCCAACCCAGATCTGCTGGTGTGCCCCTCACTCCTGACCTGTAACCCCCTGCTTCCCCAGCTCTGTGCAAAATGGAACTCCAGACTCTGCCCTGGCTTTGGGGGTCCCAGGGGCATCTCCAGTGCCATCCCCCACAGCTATTGCTGTCTCTCATGTCACAGCCTGGCAAAAGGGCCAGTTAATTCCATCAACATTCGTTACAACTGCCTGGATCATGGGAAGGGGATGGAGGGGTCAGCCGGCCCCAGAGAGCACCCTCCACAGATGGGCAGCAGCTATCTGCCTAGGGTAATTTACAGGGGAAGAGGCCTGACTGGTGTTGGGGGAATCATGGCTGATGAGGCCACCACACTGGTCCTGTCGCCTAACCCAAGCTCTCCCCACTGCCCCCTTCATCCTTAAGCATGTCCCTCCCCACAGTGAGACCACCCCCACCCACCCACCCAGATCTGCCCCCTTACCAGGCTGGGGGGGACGGGTGCTGGGCAGGGCTGTGGAGCGGGTGGTTTTGCCTTGCTGGACCTCCAGGTGCTTGGCCAGCAGCAATGTTATCTTGTCCGTGGAACCGGCGGCCCGACGCCGCAGCACAGCCTGGAGCTCTGCCAGCCTGGAGGGGGGGTGGTCACTGAATGTGGGGGAGCCACCATGCCCAGTGACTCCCCTCATTCCCACATCTCCACCAGCACCCTGCCCCACTGTCCCTGCACCTTCTCCCACCCACCAACTCCCTTGCCCCTCAGTGACTCCCCAGTCCCCGCACCATTTGTGCTACCCAGAATGTCAGAGTCAGAATGGAGGAGAGAACCCAGGCATCCTGCTCTCAGTCCCCCCTTTACCCTCCACAAACACTAGACCCCACTGCCGAGCCCCAAGCGGGAGGCTGCAGATACTGGAAGTGAGGGCCGGGACAGAGCTGGGTAACAGACTAGGGGAGACTCCCTGTGTGGGAGTGGGTTAGGCTCCCCTTTGGCCAAGCTGGGCAGCTCCTCACTTCTTCCCCCCATCCCATTGCAACTGCGACATGAGCTCAGGGTTTTGGCTTCCTGCCGCATCCCCGCCCTGGCCAGCCGGGAAGGGCAGGGCCTGGGAACTGCTGAGCTGGGGCCTGGCCACCCCCCTCTCCCAGAGCTGGGGGCCTAGGAGAAGGGAAGTCACCCCAGGCCAGTGGGGTGCAGAGCCCGGAGCACCCTGCTCACCCCACCCCACCCCCACAAACAGCACAGAGCTGCCAGGGGCTGGGGAGGGGATAAGCCTGGTACCCTGAACTGGGTCCATGGGCTCTGCCCCCCTGCACAGGAGACCTCCAGGAGACACTATCTATCCCCCCAGACTGTGTGTTTGTGGTGTCTGGCTAAAGCCAAGTAGCCCAGGGCTTGATTCAGTGCTGAGAAGCCCCTCCCACGCTGGCCCAGAGACATCCGCTACCAAATAGGGGAAGCCAGCATTAGGCAGCGATAGGGGGCAGTGATGGGCACTGATAAAAGGCCCACTTACGGGGGTGGCTCCGTCCCAGAGGTGAGAATATTTTAATTGCTCTATAAATAGCCCCAGGAGGGCCTGAGATGCTAGTGTCTCCATTTGACTTCTGGGGCACCTCCACGTGTTTTCCCCCTCTGGGGTCCTTCCTCACTTCCTCCCTGGGGAAGGTAGAGTGATAACTGTGTCTCCTGGGGGGTACTGGGGGTTGCTTGTTGAGTCTATGTCACCCCCACTCCAAAGAACTCAGAACCCATCTGCCCAGCACACCCCTAACCAGGAGCTGAGAGCACCCCAAAATCAGCTAGACTGATGGGGAACTGGGTGGACTGCTTCTAAGGGGTGCAGAGGGTGTAAGCAGCAGGGAAAAACTGGTGCAGAGGGTGTAAGCAGCAGGGACATTGAGGAGCAGATCAGAACTGCAGGACCCCCCCCATTACCCCATGGCAATCGCCCCACTCACGTCAGCGGCTGCCAGTGCACGGATGCTGCCTTCCTGGAGACGTTGCCAGCTGTAGGGTGCAAGCCAGGGGCACTGACTAGGTGGGGGCTGGGCCATGACGGGAGCCCCAAGGGAGTGGCGGGGGGCATGGCCTGCTCACAACGGTGGCCAGTGAACCCTGGGCGACAGGTGCAGACTTGGGGCTCCCGGCACAGACCCCCATTGCGGCACCGTGGGGTGCAGATGGCTAGGGGGAGAGAAGAGGATCAAGAGGAGGGAGACAGCGGCAGTCCACCCAATGCCCCCATTTTCCCTCCAACCATGGGCTCCTCCCAACTTCCAGCCCCTGATGCTTCCCTTCTCCTACAGCTCCCCCCACTCTCCCATGGCCTAGGGGGCTGGCACTGAGGAATTTTGCTCTCACCCATAATGGGGCACAGATCAGCTTCTTCTGCAGGGTTCCCACCCCTGCCCCCTGCTCCCCACCCCCAGGCAGGAGGATGATGCTGACCCCAAATGTGTGTGGGGGAAGAAGCGGGAGATTGGCCAGGTGCCCGTTATCCACCCCAGCCTCTTGCACTCTGGCCAGGCTCCCCCCCCCAGGAACTGCCCCCCCCCCAAACATACCCAGATCCTCTCCTTGCCAGTGGAGGTCTGCTGCCACCTACAGCCCAGGCTGAGAGCAGCAAGGGGCAAAGGCTGGAAACAGGCAGAAAGCTACAGGCTGGGCCTGGGGGGCCACAAATGCAGCCAGGATGAGACTGCAGGGGTGGTGGGGGTGTCCTGCTGGTATTTAGTGATCACCTTGGTGGTGGGGCCCCAGCTCAGGATCCCTCCCCTTGAACTGCCCCCCCCACCCCCCGCAGTGTCCCTGCTCCCCCAGCCATCCACTCCTCCTGCTCCATGTCCCTGCCCCCCTTGCTGGCCTCACCCCCCCACTCAGTGTACCTGTCCCCCCCACCATCCCCTCCCCCTCTCAGTATCTCCCCCACCAGGTACCTTTTGTGCACTTCTGGGTTTTGGGGGCCAGGCTCCAGCCGGGGCAACAGGCTTCTCCACACACATGGGAGCTGCAGGGGGACACAGTAGCATGAGGGATGTCCTGGCTCTGGCTGTGCTGTCCTCCAAGCACTGCAGGAGACCCCCAAAACTGGGATAGGGGACACAGTTGCTGCCCCTAGCCAGGTAGCCTGGCCTCATCCCTTACCCCAAGTCTCTGTGCCTGCAAAGTCCCTACCTGACCTACACATCTTCATTCCCTCATTGCCTCCCCTTCCCACCTGCACAGGTCAGGGGCAGAGATCAATCCTCAGACCAACTGGGCCCACAAGAGAAGAGCTCCTCCCATCCCTGCAAAACCAGACCCAGCTCCCCTCAGTCCTCCCTCCTGTCTCATGGGGGGGCTGGTGCCAAATCACTAACGCTCTGCAGGACAACTCAGTCAGAGGAGATTAGCAGGGACTAGGGACCCCAAGCTAAGAGGCCTGACCCCTCTCATGTACATAGCTCTCTAAGGAGGGCTGCCACATTGGGAATTGAGAAGCCGGGACTCTAGGGTTCCATCCCAGCTATGGGAAGGGAGTTAGGGCTAGTGGTTAGAGCAAGGGGCTGGGAGCCAGGACAAGTCAGACCCTGAAGCAGGGGGAGACACTGGGTCTCCAGGCAAGGGGACTGCACAGTGACACCCCCGCTCCAGTTCAGCCAGGTGAAGCTCAGGCCTAACCGCACTGCGAAGAGCTGAGTGGCAGCTCAATGGCTCCTGGCCCCACAGCCCCTGAACAAGTTAGAGCAAAACCAAGGTAGCCCCTCAACAACAAAAAACTCCCACCCTTCAGGCAGCACAACCACTCCTGCAGTTCAGCAGACTAACGGTCACCTGGCACCATGGGGGGAACAGGGGACAGAGCCATTTGTTCTAGCATTTTGGGACAGGACACAGGGTGAGAGGGGCCAATTCTAAAGGACAGACAGAAACAAAGGCCCCAGAAGGGGTGGGCACAGTGCACCCTAACTCTCAGCTCAGCCCCCTGCTTGAACTACTAGACCCTACCCCCTGGCTCACAGACACCCTCTCCCCCAACTACTAGACTCCACTCCCCTCCCCAAGCCCAGTTAGAACTCAGGAGTTCTGGCTCCCAACCTCCCCCACTCTAACCACTGGACCCCACTCCCTGTCTCCCCTGCACTCGTGGGGCTGGAATGGAGGGGGCTGTCAGTGCTCTGGCAGGAGGTGGGGGGCTGGGCTGTAGCAGAGTCTCACGTGCCCCAAATGGCTTTTGCAGCTGGAAGCCAAGTGCACAACCAGGCCCCCAGCAATGTAGTTCCCCCTACCCTGGATCCCAGCCATCCCCCCAGCTGCACCCAGTCAGGGTCCCTCCCTCCCCTTCAGCCCTTGCCCTGCCCTGTCCCCAGCCACCAGCCCACATACCCTGAGCACAGGGATCTCTTCTGCAGGCAGGATCAGGCCCCCCACTCCCCCACTGCAGAGATGTGGAAGGGGAGGGGCAACTCCATGAGGCGGAAACTTGGCCCCAAAATTCCTCAGCCACGTTTCCTCCAGAAGCTGCCAGGCCCCCCGCCTCCACAGCCCAGTGTCTCAGCCGGGGGGCCTCCCCCCCCAGCCTCATGGAAAAGCCATCAGCCACCAGTAGCACCCGGACCCACAGTGCAGGAGCAGGGGGGTCAGGCCTGTGGGGGGCAGTGTGGGTAGTGGGGCTGCCTGGGCACCAGCCAGACACCTGACTGCTCCCCCCAGCACCAGGCCCTGGTTCTCCAGGCTGGAGAAGAGAATGATACTGGGGAAGAGCCACAGTTCCCAGAACAGGGCCTTCCAGTGCCCCCAGATCTGCTGGTGCACCTCACTGCCAACCTGCAGCCCCCTGCTATCCCAGTCCTGGGCTCTCCACCCCACAGTTCTGCCACTGCCCCTCACTCCAGCCCTCTTCCATCTCAGTTTACTAGAGCTGGGCCAGTTTCCCCATTAACCTTCAGGGGTTGGCCCTGGATCTAGGCATTTCTAATTACAAAGTGGATTTGTAGTGGTGGGAGGGGGACAGAGGACGGGGGGCTCCCATTTAACCCACAATGTTCCAAGGCAAGGACCCATCTCCTATGTTCACCCTATTTGCCCAGGACTGGCCCTGAATTATACCACAAGAAGCTTGACTGTGGGGCAGCCACAGGTGGCCAGTGCACTGGGGTCAATTCATCACCGCACTGGCTGTTTCTCCAGCAAAAACTCCCATCAATCCTTCCGAGAGAATGCTCTCACCGGGCACTGACCTACAGGTGCAGCCAGGACTGAGCCATGATGGTGCACATGAATGGGGACCTTACCCCAGAGAACCCCCTGGATACTCAGCTGGAGCAGTTGGGTATCAGGGCACCTGACCTAGGGGCTCCCAGCCTCATCCTGGGCAGGACAATGGCATGGCTGGGGCTGCCCCCGGCTGAGAGGCAGGTGTATGTGCCATGAACCCTGTACTGCTGAGACCCAAGTGAGGAGCACTAGAAAGGAGCACCCATTTGGAGAAGGGCAGAACTTTGTTTCTGTGAGCAGAGAGAGACCCCAACCGTGGGCCCTTCCAGGCACTGCTTGAGACATTTCCCTATGGGGCAGCCATGGACCAAAGCTTCCTCACATGCAGATTCCCTAGATCGCCCTGGCTTCCCTTCTGGGTGACTGCAGAGCCCAGCTGGGGCCCCTGGCACATGTGGATCCCAGGTACTCACAGGTGCTGCTGGGGCTTCCTGGGCAACAAGGAAGGGACTGTTTGCAGGCTACCGCAGCCAAGGCCTGGTGCTGCGGTCCCCCAACCCAGGCAGACCAAGGTGCCCTCCAGAGCAGGGGCACCAGAGCCACACCCACTTCTGAGAGGGAACAGAGCTGGGTTCAGGGAGCCCAGGATGGGCATAGCAGGGGCTATGGGTCAGGAGGGAGTGAGGAGCACTCACAGAGTGGGCTGGGAGAGCACGGATTGCAGCTCAGGGGTGAGGGGCAGAGGGCAGGGGTCACTGTGTTAGGACATTGCAAACTGAATGGCAGCTGTTCAGATCGGGTGGGAACAGGCATGCCTTCCCAAGGGAGTCTGGGGCTGGGGGGGGGGGTTAGTGGGGCCAGAGGGGGAGCAGTGGGGTGGGCGCTGCAGCCCCTCCCCATGGGAGGACGATGCTGTTGCCAGCTCCGCACCAGCCTCATGTTTCCAGATGGAGCCTGGCCAGCCCCCCCACAAGACAGACAGCGATGGAGCTGGCACAGACCCAGCCTTGGAGCCCCCCAGCTCTGTGCTGAGCTAAGCCAGACCGTGCCAGGCACAGGGGGCCACAAGGGGCTAAGATCAGCTGATTCTTCCCCCCTCACCCCTGCCAGCTCCAAGCTAGGCACTCAGGGCAGCAGGGCAGGTGTGGGGGCCCCACCCCTGGGCCTCCCTTCGCTTGGCCAGGCCTGGGGTCCCAGACTTCATTCCAGCTTGAGCCAAGGCCCCTCCCAGCCTGCTGGGCACCAACGGACAGGGCTGGGCAGGATCGGGGGCCTGGCTCCTTCTCCCCAGCAGGGATTTCCCTAACACCCCCCTTGAATTTCCCAACACCCCCCCACTTGTCAGCTAGTAATACTATCATACCAATTTAGTGAGCAGCCCCAATACCCCCCTACACCCCCCCTAATTTCAAGTTCTGGGGAGAATACTGCTCCCCAGCATGGGCTTTGAGACTGAATGCCAGGGCTAGGAGGAGGGAGCAGCTGGGGGCCTGAGGGGGACAGATCTGACCCCAAATCTTGAATCCCTGAGTCCCCAGCACCCCCCGGCGGAACTCGGCCCCCCGAGCAGGGGCTCCTCAGACCCATGGGGCCGGGGGCACCCCCTGACCTGGGTCCCCCCACTCACCGGGCTGGCTTGGGCGTTCGCTCCCCCCGACGGGCCAGGGACCGTCTGCGCTTCTCCTCGGGGCCGGGTGGCGGGGGGCGGCCAGGCCGGGGGGGCTGGGCCCTGGGGGCGGGGCTCAGCACCTGGGACCCCGCAGCCGCTCCGGGACCAGGCGCCCCCAGCAAGTGCAGGGCGGCCAGCAGCAGCCCGAGGGAGGCCAGCGTGCGCGGCTGCATCTCGGCGCGGGGCCCCGGGGCATCCCAGGGGGGCGGGAGCCAGGGATCGGGGGGCGGCCGGGGCGCGCTGGGCTCCAGGCTCCCCTCCGGCAGGAGACAAGAGCGAAGCGGCGGAGCCGGCTCCTCGCCGCCCGGCCAATAGGAGCCCGGCCAGGCCGGTCTCCGGCCCTCCCTCCCCGCAGCCAATGGCCGGGGGCCGGGGAGGGGCCCCGAGGAGCAGGTGCCTGGAGGGGGCGACTCGGGATCCCTGACTGCAAACCCGGGACCCTGGCTGGCAGACTGGAAGCCAGGAGAGAACCCAGGAGTCCCGGCTCCCAGCAGCCCCCCCAACCACTAGAGCCCACTCCTCTCCCAGAGCAGGCGAAGAACCCAGGAGTCCGGGCTCCCAGCCTCCCCCCCCCCCAACCACTAGAGCCCACGCGCCTTCCAGAGCATGGGAAGAACCCAAGAGTCTGGGCTCTCAGGCCCCCTCCATTTGTCCCCCCACTTCCCCCATTGTTTCTAGCCCGCCTTGCAAAAGTTGCTCCTGGAGTTTAGTAGGGGCGGTGGAGGGGTCATTGCTGGCCCAGTCCTCCTCCCTTCTTTGCCTAGGGGTTGGTGCCAGCCTTGCCCGCAGGTGGCTCAGACAGAGATGTACCCAGCCACGCACGAGGCCAGATGGATGGAAGCGCACAGAGAGACGGACACGCTGTCCACCCCCCATTTCCACGCCCCGCCTGAGGACATGAGAATTTTCTGTCCTGTTCTGATGGTGCCTCCGTCTTCTTCGGTTGCCTTCTGCACCAGGCCGTTCTGTCTGGCAGGCACAAAGGGACTGAAGCTGCTCTGTGGGCAGCCCAGAGACAGGAGGAGATCAGGGCATGTGGGACGGGACAAACAGGCCCTTACATCCGTTGAGTCAATGGAGGGTCCCAGAAAGATAACGGGATTCCCCCATCTTCTTGTGGGACAGCTGACACTTGAGGACAGGAACAACCAGCTGCTGATGCAGGTGACCAGAACAGGGATCTGTGGAGTGGGGGACAGCATAGACAGGGCAGTTCTGGCCTGGGACAGACAAAGGGTGGGGAAACATGGTCATGGCTGGCATGCATGACATTTGAACCTGCATATTTCTGGGCTAAGCAGAAGATTCTTGTTGCTGGGGCCTGGTGCCCAACGAACCCAAACCACCTTGTTCCCTGCTGCCAGGCATCCTTGCAGCTCTGGGCTGGGTGCATGGTTCAGGCCCCAAGAAGTGGATGAGGCCCTGGCCTGGAGCCAGACCTGGCCAGTCTCACTGGGCACGACTCCTGGAGTGAAGGAGGAGGCTGGCGCCCATGGAGGAAGAGAGGCTCAGTGGCAGGCCCTGGAGGAGGAGCAGGACTTAGTGGGGTTCTGGCACGCTGAAGACTCCCTCCAAGGTACTGTTTAAAAGCTGGGAGCGTAGCCCAGCTCCCATGGATCTGTGACATGGAGACAGGAAAACAGAGACACCCCGTAGGACACAGGTGTGTGGGGGGGTGAGACGCTCCCTACCCACCCCCCAACCCCATCCCCTATCCAGCAGCAAATTCAACACCAGAGCTGTAGTTCATAAATATTTCATTGTGATTGTTCCACCGCCCCATATAAAACCGCCCAGTTACAGCAGGGTTGTTACAAAAGCGCCCCCCCCACTCCTCCTCCCCCAAGGCAGGAGACCAAAGACACCCCCCCGTTTGCACAGTTCCCTCAGCAGAGCAAATCACCAGCACAGGAGAAGGGGGGTAGAAAAATGCTTGAAGCTCTCCCTAGCTCAGACAGTTTGTGTTTGTTTGTTGGGGGGGTGAAGCTGCCCCCCCCCAGGCTGAGGACTTAGGGAATGTCTTGGCCCAACAGGCAGGGAGTGGGTGAGGGGAGCTCCCTGCAGATTTGTCCAGCCACCCAGGCACCCTCTGGGTCGTGCAGGCCAGCTGCAGTTGTTGAGTTTTTTTTCCCTTAGTTGGAGATGGACCCAAACTCTGCAGAATAAGGACCTTTTGGCCTATTAAACACTGCACAGCCAAGGCCAGCCCCCCCATGCACCCCACATTCTCAGAGAGAAGGGTCAGGGGGGTGCCAGTGCAGAACCAGGCAGTGAGCTGAGCCAGGCCTCTGTCTGACCCCCCACCTTAAAGCACTTGGATGGGAAGAGAGCCCCACAACCCCCATGGAGCAGTGCTGGACTCGTTCCCTGGGCAGCAACTGCCCTGTCCGGTGAGAGGGGCTGGGGAGTTAAGGCTGGGGGCACAAGGAATCACCCACTGATGTCCCGGGATAAAATGGAGAGTCCGTTAAAAGAGAGAGAATCCCAACCACCGACCATTGGGGTGATTTGACTGGAAGGGGGGCAGGAAATGGAGCATGGGACATTTCCCTTCTGGAGGTGCCAGCTCTGACCTGGTCACACCAGCTGCTTCAGAGGGTGAACTTAAAGGCTGTCGGTCTGATGTTCGCTCAGGGTCCTGTGGGTGAAATGTGGAAGGGTCATAACCCCTCTCCCTAGAGGGTCCATGGTCCCTGGCCCACACCGGATACCTGAGGATGCCCAACCTGGCAGAGACTCAGTGCTGCTAGGGGTAGTGGGGTCTTCCCATGGTTCTTGGGTGGCCTGTGGCAGTGAAAGAGGCAAAGACTGATGGAGCCACTGCCCAGAGGCTGGGGGTTCACGGGTTGGGAATGAGCACTGAGCAGAGCACTGAGCTGTTCCCCCAGAGTGCGTGGATTGGGCCCCAAGAGCGCCATGCTATGCCAGGCCCGGCTTCAACTGGCTTGGAGTTGCCTGTGTGAAGCAAACCCTGAGGCTGGCCTCTCTGCCAGTACAAAATCGCCAGGGACTAAGGTCCTCTCCAGGGCATCTCCCCACAGGACCCCCTGTCTAGAGCTCCCTCACCTCACAGCCCCATGTGCCTTCTCCCCCAGATCTGTACCCAGCGATCCCCAACCCCACAGAACAGTTCCTGCCCATCTCTATGTGGTGCCACTTCCTCTCTTGGGTCCATTGGCTCCATGCTTTGGGGGTTGGGTGGCAGGCACAGTCTATGGACCCAGAACCCACTTGCTCTTGAGGGGGGATCAGTCCCTTGTGCTTGTTGATTTGTGGAGCAGTAGATTGCTGGGTGCCTGGCAGGCGCAGATCCTAGAGTGCAAGGGGGCAGGATCTGGGGCACTTACAGATAAAGTGCAAGAATGTCTGCCCAGTATCTCCAGGGCATGGGCATCTCCCCAGCCTCCCACTGCCCTGTGGGCACCCTCCAGTCCCCGTCACCCTTCTGGCAGCAGCCAGCATGTCCCTGGCCCAGCATGTCCTTGTGGCGGAGGCCACTGCTCAGTGGGGAAGACAGTAGCACGGTGCCGGGGAGGGACCTCCATCATGGCGCTGTGCTAGATGGTGGTGTAGATGTAGACAAAGATGATGACCAGCAGATTGAGGACAGTGCCCACAATGCCCAGCATGGCCAGGACCCTCTCCTCATGGTCCTCCTTGGACTCCCGGACTGGGCCCAGGCCCGCCCCCTCGCTGCCAGCACCGCCGGGCACCATCTTCACATTGAGCTTCTCCACCCGCAGCTTCAGATCCACCTGCTGGGTTGGGGGAACAGGGTCAGCCATGGGGCACCCCATTACCTTCCCACTGCTCCCCCATCTCCTCTTCAGGAAGATTCCCTTCACCTTACTTTACCTCCTGCCCTGCTGCCCCGTCCCAAGAGCCACCCCCTTCAGATTTCTCCACATGGGGATCCCCAGCTCTCACAGGGTTTGGGGACAATGCGGGGCTGACTACATTTCCCTCTGGAAAGATGCAGGGGGGGAATCAGGCCACCTCATTACCTCAAGCTGCTCCCACAGGCCGCTTGTGGGTTGGCCCTGCCCTGTGTTCCTGGATGCTTGTCTGGGGGGACAGGGAAGGGTGTCCAGGAGAGAATGGGAAGTGACAGGTGAAAGGCCAGGGTGGTGGTGGTGGGAGTCTCCCTGGGAGGGACAGAGGACCCCCCCTCAGGGGGCAAAGTTGTGCCCTATGTCCCTCTCCCATAACTCCCCCTCCACTTCTGACTGAAGGATCCCCCAGATCCTGAGTCACTCCCTCAATAGGCACCACCCCTCCCAGCCCAGGCCAGTTTTGGGACTGGAAACTTCTGGGGCTTTGTGGGGGAAGGTTGTGACCTGATCCCCCCATGAGAAGCAGGCCAGCCCATCTGCACCCCCAGCTCTGACCCCTCCCTAGGGAAGGGTGAATTTCAAGTGAGGAGCAGGAATCTAGCCCCATTCACTCCACACTCCCCCAGTGCCAAGAGCCAGGAAGGAAGAGATGTGACAGTCCCACTACCTGGGCGCCATCCATCACCCCCTACCACATGAGCAGCATGGGGGGGTTGTTGTGATCTACCCTAACCAGGGACAGAATGGGGGGAGAGTTGTGGGGGAAGCAGCTCCTCCAGTGAGAGCCTGCAACCTGAGACAAATGAATGAATAGACGCCTGGACTCCCCCCACCCGCTACCGTCAGCAGCCCCCAGTGACATCAGTCCTGCGTCAGCAAGAACAACGGGACTCCCCCCAAAAAACACCTTCAGTGCCCCTCACTCCTGATCCACAGTCCACAGCTCCCCCAGTTCCACACAGGGGGACTTTGCCCTACCCACTGTATTCTCTGAGCCCTGGTTTGGGGTGGGAACCCCAGGGAACTTCATCCCTGAAACCAGTCATGGGAGTAAGGGGGGGGCAGGATAGGGTATGGAGTCCTCAGGTCTGGGGTCTTAAGGCCTGAGGGAATTATTCAGGGGCTGGTGCCCTGGGTGCTGGGGGCCCTCCTGGGGGAAGCCCCATAAATCCTCAGCATGAGGGGCTTGAAGCCCACAATTCCCGTAGGGCAGAGACCCAGACACAAACTCCCCCCCCGATATTAATGAGGTGGGGAAGTGGCCCCCCTTGAAGATACCAAGGAAGCACTGGAGCACCCCAGGGCCACAGATCAGCACTGAGACTGGACCTGTGGGAGTGGGCACCGTGAAGCCCCCCCAACATAGAGTGGGGAAGGAGCAGTTCCTAGGAAAGGAGGTGATGAGGGTAAGGGTACCCCCAATCCAGAGGGCAGATGAAAGTCAATGTCCCCTTTTTACCAGCAGAGAAACTGAGGCCCAGAAAGAGGAAGATTCAGGAAAGAACCCAGGAATTCTGGCTCCCATCCAGCCCCATAACCACTAGACTCCACTTCCCTCCCAGCGCCAGAACCTAGGAGTCTCGCTCCCCCCCCATAACCACTAGGCCTCACTCCCCTCAGAGCTAGGAGAGAACCCAGGAGTCCTGGCTCCCAGCCCCCCCCCCCAGCCCCTTTCCCCTCCTTTACAGTAACCGGGCTGTGGGGGGCGGCCTCCCCTTCCCCATTGCTGCAGATTGCAGGGCCCTTGCCGAGGTAGAGGAGCCCTGCCCCATAAGTGATGACGTCGGGGGGCTGAGGGACCAGCTTTCCCCCCCGGGGCGTAGCAGTGGGGAGCTCAAACCGCAGTGGGGTTCACCTCCCCCCGCCCAAAGCTGCACGCGCTCGCCATGCCCACCCCGGACGCCTGGGTTCGCGGCCCCATTGCGCACCCCCCAGCAGGGAAAGGCCAGGTGTGGGGGGCACCTACCACACACTGCATCAGGACGGGCAGGCGAGACCCATGGGGGGCCGGCGCTTCACGGCTCCTTCCGGGCCGGCTGGCGAGGGCTGGGGAGCTGGAGCACAGCGTCGGGGGGGGCGGCTGCAAGGCCCCCCCGGGCCCCCTGGCGACGGGCTCCAGCCGCGGGAGCGCGAGCGCGCGCCTGGGGATGGGCCCGACCCCCCCGCACGTGTGAGTGTGCAAAGGGGGCGCGTGCAAGAGGCGAGCATGGGCGGGAGGGAACGCGCGAGAGACGCGAGCCTGTCTGGCCGCCCGCTAGCGGCGGAGGGGGCGGGGGCGAGCGTGCAAAGGGGAGCTGGGGGCCTCGTGAGCAGGGGGGGCACCGGGTCCCGCGATCCCTGGCGCTGCTCCAGCCCCCGCTGAGGGGCGGGCTCCGGCCTCGGGGCTCCTCAAGGGCTCATTTTCCCGCAGCTCCCCCCACCCCGCCTGCTCCAGCCTCCAGCGCCCGGGGATGCTTCGCTGGGAGCCGGACCCCCCCCCCCGCGCTGGGCGCATCCGCAGCTGCCCCAGCTGGTTGCTAAGCAACAGTCTCAGGAGCCGCATCCTGCATGGCAACCGGGTTCCATCGACAGGGCCCCGGGGGGAGGGGGCGTGAGGGGCGCACCATGCTTCGAGGCAGAAGGGGGGGCCGGGAGCAGATGGTGCTTGGCCCCCAAGCACAGCGTCCCATCCCGTGGGGAGGGCGGTGCTGGCACGCAGTCGTCCCCCCCCCCCGAGGACCCAGGTGTCCCCGCCCCACAGAGACGGCAGGGGGCGACAGAGGCTGGTGCTTGGGAAGGTGGGAGGGTGCAACCCAGAGCCCCGTCTCCAGCAGCCACGCTCTCTGGAGTGGCCGAAAGAGAGACAGGACCCATCCTGCTCATAACACCCCCTCTACATTTCCCAGCACCCCCAGTTGTCAGCTAGTAGCGGTGTTATAGCAATTTAGTAAGCACCCCTGATACCCCTCTACACTCCCCCCCAGTTTCAAGTCCTGGGGAGAATACCGATCCCACCTCAGACAAACCAACCCACCGTGAGACCCAGGGACCCCTATCCCCGGCCTGCTGGTACAGGCTCCCTTGTGCCCTTCCAGCTTTAACACAAACCAGGGGCTCCAGGGTCACTCCTCCACCCTCCTCAGCAGGTGCAGAGCCCTGTATTAAAGGGTTTCAAACCCCCTTCGCCTTGGGGAGAAAGCTCTCCTCGCCTTGGCTGCAGACTGGGAGTTTTGCAAGCCAAGGGCTCTCACATTTGGGGTTTAGGCAATGCCCAGCATGATAAGACCTGGATCGCAGTCCAAGTCTGCACAGTGCCAGACCATCATCATCTTGTAGTGCTCAGCATGTCACACAGCAGTGGTCAGTCTCATTGTCTGCCTTAAGGATGGGGAAAGAGAACCAAAAGTCAGGGGTGAGGCAATTTGCCCATGATCCCACAGAGAGTCTGTGGCAGAGACAAGAACTCAGGTGTCTTGGTACCTGGCCCCCTGTCTTCCAGGAGCTACCCTTGTGTTGCACTAGACCAGGCTTACCTAATGGCCTCTCCACAGGCAAGGGATCAGGCCCAGCCTCCCCTGCCGGCACCAGGCTTGGCCAGTTGCCCTCAACTGCCCCTTAGCCATAGGGTGTCTGACGAAACACACCACCATCACAGCTCCAGTGAGTGGCTGGGGTGCTAGCAGCAATTCAATGCGCCCAAAGCAGGCACTTACCAAGGTATGATGGATGCTCCCACAGGGGTGGGTCCAGCACAGGGCTCTAAGAGCCAAACAGGGAGGCAGCTTCACTGGTGCTGTAATAAGGGACATGTGTGAAGGGTGTGCCCACATAGCCGTGTGCATGTTTGGTGCGTGCATGCAAGTCCAGGGGCTAAAGGGGATGCCCCAAAACGCAGTCCCAGTACCCACAAGTTCAAGGGGCCAGCATTCCAGGGTCCAACAATACAGGGAGAGAGCCTGGAGATTAGGACGGTTATGGGCCCTGTCAAATTACACTTTAACCACTATCCATGTCTGCATATGGTTTGTGTGTCTGGCCATCATGCATGTGACTATCTGTGACTTGACACATCCACGCACGGTATGTGTCAGTGCAAGGACTGGTGTGTCTGTTCATGTCTGCACAGCTGTAGTCTGTCCAGGTGCATGCACGCACATCAGTAAAGTCCTGCTCTTACACACCACTCCCATTCTCTGCACACTGTACAACACCCAGGGCCGTGTAACCCATCTCATTCTGACAGTGGGTGCACAGGTGGGAGTTAGACATGAGGCCAAGTCCATCAGCCCCTTGCTGCCTGTGGCTGGGTGTGCAACAGTGCACAGATCCACACAGCATCATGTGGGGGATCAGTCACATTTAGCTGGGGCAGCTGCTGAGGAATGCCAAGCTGGGCTATGCACCCCGGAGGTTCCACTAGGCACAGGCCACCTCCACAGAGGGGATGGCACCGGCTTTGATTATTGCAGGCCTGGCATGGTGCAGCCCCACGCTCCTCCCTGGGTGGGTGCAGAGGAGCCTAGCCCAGGCCTCTTTGCTGTCTCACAGCCACACCCCACACCAGCACTGCTGCTCCCTGCCCTGTCTGGGTTGCCCTATCTATTGGCAGAAGAGCCAAGTCCTGTGCTTCCCAAACCATACCATGCACCCGGCACCCCCCCCATGTACATAACTTCCCAGGGCTCCCTGGCTGCTAGATCTGGGCCCTGCCCTTGACGGGCCCCACGGTCCTGGTGGACATGGCCCAGAGCTAAGAACGCTGGGGAGGGGAGACAAGGCTGTGACCTAGGCCTGCAGCCTGTCAGGCTTACCAAGGAACTAACAGACAGGGTGTGTATGCCAAGGCCTGCACTGAAATCTGTGCTAAGACAGCTGTGGCAAAAAGACTTTGCCAAGCTGTAGCGAGGGGCCCAGCTGAACTGGGTCTGTCCAGAGGCCACTGGGAGGAAACCCATCCCTTACCCTTGCCCTAGTAGGCACCAGGGGGAGGCTGGAGGAGCCAGTCATCTCCTTACTGGGTTTCAGCCGCTGTTCTATAAGGCCAGTTCCCCTCCTTTCCCAGTTGGTGTAGAAACAGGGCCAGACTCCTCAGCAGGGCCAGTGATTGCTAGCAGCTAGCTTGGGGCTGGTAGGCCTGTGAATTCACACTGTTACAATAGCATCCAGCCCCTGTGCAGGGATGAGACCCTGACCTGTTACGCTGGGCACATGTGGACTAGAGGCAGGATAGCCTAGAGCATTCTCCCTCGCTGCCAGGTGGAAGGGCTGGAACATACCAGGCCCCGAGTTCTGGAAATAGTACAAATGCCATGGAAGGCCCTCGGCAACCCACTGACAACTTCCTAGACAGAGACAGACAGACAGGCAGGTAGGTGGAATGCAGATGTATTTGCTATGGAAGCCCTATATTAAAATAGACCCCTGTACTACCCTCCCCCCCAGCACAGAACCCCCTTATTGCTGACAATTTGCTTTGGCTGTTAAAAGGATGGGTGGGTGGGGCTTGCAGACTTACAGATGCCCACCAGCTGGTGACCTTCTCATGCCTGGACTAGTATTTGCTCCTCCTGGGTGCAGCTGCTCCCAGCCCATGATGCAGGGGCTGGAATATCCCAGTGCAGACTGTGCGAAGGCAGGGTAGGGTGGCAGGCCAGGCCAGCAGGAAGTGCCAGGGAAGGAGGAACACCATAAAATCCACTGTGAGCAAGACACATTCCTGCATCAAGGACCACCTTGGGACTGCTTCAGGGCCCATGGAGCACAAGGGATAGGGATCCCCTACATAAACCCTTTCCTTCCAGCTCCAACAGGAGGGCCACAAAAGGAAGGCACTATTTCAATGGAACCTGAGGCCTGGCCCTCATAGCATGGCTTGCTGTGGATCCCACGTGGAACGTGGGGCCTGGCTGGCTCTCTGCCGTGAGAAGCGTGGGCAGGAAAAGACCTGGGGGCCAAACAGATTGCAGCTGCTCGATAAACAGATGAAGAAGCTGCACAGAGGCTGAGTTAGGGCAGCGAGCTTTGTCCTCCCAGTATAAGGCCTCCATGGTGAATTAGTTGCTGATAAGCCAGAGTCCTGGTGCCCCCTTCATGGGTTATGGCCCCATGGAGGCGTAGGCCAGCAGAAGGCAGGAGAGAGCCCCACTGAGGTCAGATGGGGGTGCTCCCAGCTGACACTAAAATGAGGTCTCGTTGAGCTGGGCTTTGGGTGCCACCAGTGGGATGATGGGAGCAGCCTCACTTACTGCTGAAGGGGAAGAGGAGCCAGACCAGGGCAGGGAAGGAGGCAGGGTCCTGACTGAAGGGGTAGGGCTGGCACTGGGGAGTCTGTGGGCTGGCCCACCAGAGGCACGTAGCAGACCTTTGCCCTTTGCCCCAAACCGCCCAGTGTAGGGCTCCCCAAGGTGGCTGGGCCTCCTGCCCTCCAGCTCAGATGAACGGGCAAGTTCATAGCACCGCTCGACGAAACTGCCCCCTCCACGCAGTCCGGTAGGAGCTCGGCCCTCGCCCTCCAGTCCCTCTGCTGGTCGCCTGAGGCATGCCTCTGGTGTGGGTGCATGGTAGTCACTTCCAGTCAGGGAGCTCTGGCTGGCTGTCAGCCCTGGGAAGGTGCTCTCACGGGGCTTGGGCTGGGGCAGGCTCACACGGGCAGGGCTCAGCAGCTGGCCAGGGCTGACAGCTCCCTTGGCAGGCTTGTCTCGGGCACCATCGCTCACCTGGGACTGGAGGCTGCTGGGAAAGGAAAGGGGATTGAAGTTAGAACTGGGGACACCCACAGGGGCTGGCATGAAGGCAGGAAGAATCTGCACAGCAGAGTGCATCTCTCTGGCCCTGCATAGGCTGCTGAGGCACTCAGCACTGATGCTGGGGATCCAGGGAGAGAGAGGCTCTGCCAGCCCTGCTGCATGGTGCCAAAACATGGTGTCAGATTTAACCACATGCTCCAATCTCCCCCAAGCCAGCACTGCTCTGCCCACAGGACCCCAGCTCAGGTCACAGTGCAGGGCACCCAATGGCTCACCCCAGGTACCTGGTGCTGGAGGCTCGGGGAGTGCCAGGGTGAGTGAAGGAGACGGCTGGGCTCATGTCAGGGGTGCGCGTCAGGGCCAGGTCACACTGCTCCAGCTGCTGCAGCAATTCCTCCTCTGTCAGGCCCCCAGCTTCTGAAAAAGGGGGGCAGAGCACAGGTCAGGCTGCCCAGCCAAGTGCCCCTCAGGGGCAGGAGCTGGGGGGGGGGGGGGCAAAGCATTTGGGGAGAAAGTGCTGGGATTAGTCAGGTGGCCCCTGCAGCACAAGGCTCTGTGGGATGGGAAGGGTCAGTCTCTGTATTCTCATGGCAATGGGGCAGGAGGGGTTAAGTTATGTGTCCCCATGGCAATGGGCAGGACAGCCCTGTGTTCCCATAGTGAAGAGTGGATTCCCAGGATGATAGGCTGGAGAAGGGAAAGACCAATCCCAGGGCTCTCAAGGTGATTGGCAGAATGGGAGGAGTCACTGAGATTCCTAAGGTGGCAGGAGCCTGTTCCTGGGTCCCCATGGCAATAGGAGGAGTGGGTCTCTGGGATCTCAGGCAGCATACCTAGTGGCTTCCCCAGCATCTCCATCGCAGTAGTCAAGTCCCACATCTGGATGCTGCCGTTGGCATGGCCCGTGAAGAGGTAGCGGCGCGGCCGGGAGCCAATGCGGCTGGAGCCTTCACACTCATGCACCGTGAAGGAGGTGATGGCTGTGCTATCCACCGAGCACACCTCACAGATCCTGGAGCATGTGCAGGGGTCAGAACAGAGGCTGGGGGCCAGCATGCCTGGGCTCTATCCACCTGGTGCTACTACAGGCCTCACAGAACCCAAGCCCTCCCTCTTGGAGTCCATCTCTCCTTTCATACAGCTGGGAGAACAGTGAGACAGTCACTCCATCTCCCTCCCACCAGAGGCACAGCTCCTGGGGCCAGCCACAAGGGATACCAATGAGTGATGTGACCCTGAAGTCCCCACAAGTCACCTCTTGCCAGTGGAGGAGAGACGCACAAAGACTTTGCTGGCATCCGGAACCACCTTCTGGATGAAAACCTGTTGGTCGTCCCGTTCCCCAAAAGGCCCTGCCAAGAGCTGCCAGTTAGCATCCCTGGCCTCTGCTCTCAGGAGGCAGGAACATGTTCACCCTTCCCATTCTGCAGCATGAACTCCTCCTCAGCACTGTCATCCTGACTCCCACCTGCTAGCACCATCACCTGCAATGCCCTCTCCCTCCTAGCGCCGAGTGCTGCCTGCCCACCACCAAGCACTGCCAACTTACCCTCCGCCTCCCCAAGAGCCATTACCCCTTCCCCAGCGCAGTCAGCCCCGCAGAGCCCAGCCCCACCACGTCACCCACCAATATCGGTGCCAGCACTGCAGCCTGCATGCCCATCAATGTCTTCCAGGGACAGTATCTTGAAAGAGGCTAGTGGGGTGGACCCAGGCTGTGTGGAGATCATGCCGCGGAAGCGCGTCACTGTCCAGGTGCGGACGTGGTTGTTATCGGCACAGACTGGAGGCAAGGGAGACGGGCAGGAGGAAAGGGAGGCTTAATGGGATAGATTTGTTTCACCCAAGGCCTCCCCACACCCTATTACATTTGGGCCTCCGCCCTCCCCACTAAGTACAAGCTCTGCCGGTGCCCCTTACTCCCAACCTGCAACCCCTGCTTCCCCACCATTGCCACCGGTGCCTCTCATATAGCTGCAGCCCCCAGAATGTGTCTGCCAATTCCCCCCTCTTTGCCAACCAGCCTGTGCCCCTACCTGAGATGAGGTGTTTCTCGGACAGCATGATCCTGGTGACAGGACTGCGGTGCACAGTGAAGGTCTGGAAGAGTTGGGGCCCTGAGCCCACGGTCTCCGGGTGCTGCACAATCACCCGCACCATCCCCGAGCTGGTGCCGTAGGCAATCTCGATCCAGTTCCCACTGTCACCTGTGAGGCCCAACATCAGCTGGGAGACGTTGGCACCACCCTCATCCCTGAGTGTTAGGATCCTGACCCAGAGCCATGGTGGACCATGGGGAGGGGAGATGGGAAGTCAAATGCACTATAGAAGTGATGGCTGTGCCGGGATCAGAGCCAGAGACTGGGAGCCAGGAGCCCTGGGTTCTGTCCCCAGCTCTGTTAGGGAGCGGCATCCAGTGTATTGGGGGGGTGGGTTCCATAAATGACTCCCGGATGACTGTGGGCGAGTAAGTTCTTCCCTTTCTGCAATGTGGGTCTGAATCCTAGCACCCTCCCAGTGATGGGGGATTCTGCTGCTGAACTGAGGCTGTGTGGTGGCAGGGCTGTGTGGTGGGGCTTGGCAGGGCAGTGCTGGGACAGGGCCCTGTTGCAGGGTAAGGCAGCACAAGGCAGAGTCCCTTACTTGTCTTCGGAGTGAGGTAGACGCTGAGGGCGGTGATGGCATCCTCTGAGGGGTCGCGGTACAGCTCTGTCACCAGCAAGTCATTGTCCTTCATGCGCAGGGGGAACTTCTGCACATCTGGGGGGTGGTGGGGAAATAAGTGAACCCCTGGTGCCTGCATGTCACTGCCCCAAGGCACTGCCAGCCCCAGGCAGCACACTCGACCTGGCAAGACAAGTGATTTCAACCCCACCCACCTTCCCGACAGATGATGCAGCCTGGCGAGGCCAGAGCTATTCCTGCTCTGCTTGCAAGACCTGGCCCCCAACCCTTGTGGAGGAGAGACATGTGTCTGGATGCTCTCTGGCTCCAGGGCACAAAAAGGCCATGGAGCTCAGGGTGGCCAATGCCAGGGAGTCAGCATGAGGTCTCCCCCACCCTTGCCACATGGCCTCATGGTTGGTGCACTGGGCTGGGATCCAGGAGACAGGGGGTGGGGTGGGTTGCAATTCCCAGCTGTCACAGACCTCACCCTCACAGCATGTGCCCAATTCTCATGGCTGGCATGGAGCCGGGCCTCAGGATTCGCCAGTCCCACTCACCCACATAGTAGATGGAGCCATTGTTGCAGCCCAGAAGCAGGAAGGTCCCAGCTGTGTCATAACTGTTGATGGGAACCACGTCCTGGATCTGCAAGGGTGAAGAGGGAAGCTGCTCAGAGCAAGGCCCAGAGGGGCCTGGCCCCATCTTGTCCACCCTGCCATGGCTCCAGCCAGGCACCCTGTCCGCACTTACTTGCCAGTGCTTGGTGACGGCGTTCCAGACACCAATCTTGCCCGTGTGGCTGGTGGCAATGAGCTGGCTGCCGACAAAGAAGAGCGCCTCCACAGGGACGCCCAGGTGGAACACACCTGGGCAGGTAGATGAGCTGTAAGGGGGAGCTGGGCTGGGCCCTTCAAACTCAGCCAAGCTCCTCAGGCTGGAGAGTGGTAGGTCAGTTCAATCCATTCTCCCACCAACTTCCTGCTGCCTGGTTAAAGGGAGCATGACCCACAACTCCCACTAGGCCTTAGCTCTCATGTGACTTGAGTTTGATGGGTCTCAGCTGAGCCTTAAATGGGTACCAACCAAGAGCCCCCTCCAAAACTCCCCTTTCCCCCCCCCACCCACCCCACTCACCAATCTCACTGCCATTTCCATCGGCCTGCAGGGCCCAGAGGATGATCTCACTGCAAGATGCCACAGCTACCATCTTGTCCTGTTCACCCAGTGAACCACCCAGCACCTTGGCATTCAGGGCCACCCGCTCAATCACCCAGTCCAGCCGTGGGCTGGAGAATACCTGCTGCCAGCCCGAGGTCTCCTTCATCCTGCAGGGGAGCAGACATGGGGGGCAAGGGGGCACAGAACAGGTGTCAGAGTGGAGTATGGTGCTAGGTACAGCTGTGCTGCCCGGAGCAAGGCAGGGGCTCATAGAGCTGTTCTCAGAGGAGTCTTTCGGGGCTGTGGTGGCCATGTTGTTACCTGTAGCAGACGAGGAACTGGGCGTAGGCCACAGCAATCCAGTTATGGTGCCCACAAACGATTCGAACCATGCCTGGGTCACTGGCTGGCCCTGTGACAGGAGGGAAGAGACCACCATTTATGAACTGAGAACAGCTCATAGGCCACGGCGGGCTTCATTGTCAACCCAGGAGAGAACCCAGGGGTCCTGAGACTGAGCTCCCTGCACTGACACATAGAGACCACACCTCTCCCAAAGCCAGGGACAGAACCCAAGAGTCCTAACTTTCAACCCCCCCCCCCACTCCCTGCTCTAACCACTAGCCTGCAATTCCCTGCTGGAGACAGAACCCAGGAGTCCTGGCTCTCAGCCACCTCTCCCCCCTCCCGCATGCAACCACTAGCACCCATACTTCCTGGCTCCCAGCCCCCTCCCCCAAGCACTAGACCCCACTCCCCTCCCAAAGCAAGCGAGACAACCCCAGAATCCTGGCTCCCAGCCCCCCACTCTAACTGCTTGCTCCTCTCCCCTCCCAGACCACGCACCTGGAGAATAAGGAATGCTACCAAAGCAGAACTCCCCACCTGCACCCGAAATGTACCTGCCCCGAAGGTCCGATCCTCTAGCAGGCGACCTAGAAGTCCGGCATTGCCCAGGTTGGGAGGCATGGTGTTGCTGCGGCGCACTGGGGCCCTCTCGGTGGTGCCCTGCAGCCGTGCAGCAATCTGCGGCCCTGCCACGCTGTGCCGGTTGCGCCGTTTGGCGGGGAAGACTGAAAAAAGGGGACTGTGATGGGGCAGGTGAAGAGAGAGAGAGACTAGGGCTGGCTGTGCAGCACCACTCCAGGCCCCTCTTCACTCAAACTCCTCCCAAAGGGAGCCAGACACCCCTCCTCCTCTTTTCCCCCACATCTGTCTGTTCCCCTCCACCGCCTAGTAATAGCAAGCCCTCCACTCCCTATCTAGCCCTCAGGACGCAGCACCCACCTGGTGGGGGCAAGTAGCCATTGAAGAGAACGCTGCCACAAGCCGACCGGTCAAGCTCCTCACGCAGCTGCAGACGCCGAACTGAGCAGAAGAGGGTGGGAGGTGAACTGCAGAGTTTTGCTCCTCCAGACACCTGCCGCCCAGCCCTGGAGCCCCGCCATGTTCCCAGCATGCCCTACTAGTGGGTGATCCCATATTGCCTTTACCCCTGTGCCATACCTATCTGGTGACCCCATTCCCCTTCCATGTTGTACCTAGCTGACGATTCTGTAACAGCCCCCATCATGGTATATCTGGGGGTGATCCCACATCAGCTCTCCCCTCCCCCCACACCATACCTAGTGGGGTGATCCCATAGAACTGAGCTTCGTGCAGCAGCAGTGAGATGTTGACGCCCCTGGAAAGGCAAAGCCACAGGACTGGGTCAGGACAGTCGTGACTGGGCCAGGCAGGACTAGACCAGACAGTGCGTGTGGGAGAAGCAACCGGGGGATATGGCTGCTAGGGGTATGGGAGCCCCTCATGCCCCCAGCAGCAGGCTCAGAGGACAGCCCTTGGGTAGCACTGCTTCTGTAACACCAAGGTGCTTAGGAGCCACAGCCCAGGACCCACAGTGCTAGGTGCTGCACAGACCCAGGACACAGCCTGCAGCTCCAGCACAGGTGGGACAGACCCCCTCCTCCTTCCTTGGGGCACCTGGTACACCCCAGTGCTCAGACCCATGCTGGAGATCTCTGGCGCCAGGAGTCAGAAATGTCCCTGGTGTCCTGCTCAGGATGCTGGCACTCGCAGCTCCGGCCATACCTGGGGTCAAGCTCTTTGGTTCGCAGGAAGTTGAGAATTGGTGCAAAGACGGTGGGGTCTCGGTCAATGAAGATCTAGGTGGTGGAGGAGGACAGAGTGGGTCAGGGGCTTCTCCCCCAAAGCATAGCCAACTTTCCCGTCACTAGTGGAACACACAGCACCCTGAGAGTCTGGCTCCACATGTTTTGCCCACTGCCCAGCAGGCCCCAGTGCGGCCAGCAACTCAGCTGAGCCAATGCCCAGTGCTCAGGAGCAGGGGTTGATCTCAGCAAGTGGTACAATGCCTGCCCAGGGGAGTACAAGGTGAGGGCTCAGCCAGTCGCACCCCCTCACAATCTGTAATGCCCATGCTGCTGTTGGTCTGATACATGTGTGCACCGAACACAACTCATGCCATCAGCAACAGGGTTAACTCACCGCTCCGGTTTCATCCTTCAGGGTGGAGATGCGGCCGCTCAGGAGGCTGGAATTTAAGCAGAGCCAGCAGTGACTGCTGTTAACCCTCACCCAGCAGCACCTACAGGACCCACCCTGCACCAGCCTCCGAAAGAGCGGAAAGGTAGTTACATAACCCCAAAGACTCTTACTCAACAAGCTCAAGCTGCTATCACGTCACCAGCTCTGCTTTGGGCAGAGCACAAAAGAACAGCCAAATTGGGTCAGAACAACAGTCCGTCTAGCTCAATGTCTTGTCTTTCAAAAGAAGCTGGTGCCAAATCCTTTGGAGGGAATGAACAGAACTGGGCAACTATCAGAATACATCCCCTCTCATCCTGCTCCAGCTCCTGTCAAAGATTTGGGGACTCCCAGAGCACAGTTACATCTCTGACCATCCTGGCCAATAGGCTTTGATAGACCTACCATCCATGAACTGATCTCATTCTTTTTTGGCCCTCACAGCATCCCCTGGCAGGGAGTTCCACAGACTGACTGCCCATTGGGTGAAGAAATACTTCCCTACATTTGCTTTAAACTTGCTGCCTATTCAGTTCACCCTGGCTTGTGTCTTACATAAAGGGATAATTATATTTTATTTATTTATTTTTTCCACACCAGTCATGATTTTATATGCCTCTGTCATATCCCCCCTCAGTGATCTCATTTCTAGTCTGAACAGTCCCAGTTTGGCTACTCTCTCCTCACACAGAAAGCATTCCCTGTCCTGGGTGTTGTTGTTGCCCCTCTGCTTTCAAACTCAAATGCATCTTTCTTGAGCTGGGGTGACCAGACCTGCATGCAATATTCAAGGTGTGGGTGCATTATGGATTTACCCAGTTGCATGACAACATTTGCCATTGTGAGCTATCCCCTTCCCACTGATTTCTAACAATCTGTTTGCTTTTCTGACTGCTGTTTTCAGGGAGCTACCCATGACACCTAGATCCCTGGAGAAAGCACAACTAATTCAGACTCCACTGTCTGGTCTGTATGGAGTTGGTGCTGAGGTTTTACCATGTCCCTGGATCCTACCCTTGTATCAGAGAGGACCGAGCCCTCTAGGAAATGGATTGGGCAGAACCTGACCAATGAGGGGCACTGATACAGAGTCCACATGCCAGCAATGTGCACCATGCCTACAGTGCTGGGGGGAGGGCAGTGCTGTTGATCACACCATAGCCCTACTGAATGGTAGAGTGCCCATGAGTCCCACCCAGCCTGATTATGGCTGCCTTGCCTGGCATGGCTATTACACCTGCAGCCATCAGGTCAGTGATGGCAGGGCAGGGCAGGGCAGCACAGCACAGCTAGGCACCAGGCCCCACAGTTGGGTGGGAAATTATCAACAGATGCTTCATACCAAACTCACAGAAAAGGGAGCAGCCCAGGGCATCGCTGACCCAGCGGTGGCAGAGGCTGGCCAACCCTAAGCTGCCGTGACACCCCCCAGCTTGGCCTAGTGTCTTTCACCCCACGGGGGGTGATGAGCGGCCGAGATGGGTTCCCCGCTCCTCACCTTGAAAAGAAGGAATCTGAGATCCAGGTCAGGGTCTGCCGGGACGTGCTGAACCTGCAACGGCGAAGAGCGCAGTGAGCCAGCGGCTGATGGGGAGCGCCAAGGGGCATGCCTGGGATTTGGGCCCCCAGCTCCGGGCAAGGGAGTGGGGCTGGCATCCTTGGGGGGGGGGCAGCCCAGAAGGGGGAGTCAGGGGGTCTTGAGCTGCCGCCCCTCAACTGCAGCTCTGGGGGTTCAGGGGTCTGGGCTTGAGAGCACAGAAGTGTCAGATCTGGGAGGCCCTGCCTGGAGGGGACCAGCTATGCAGAAGGTCCTGGGTTCAAGCCCAGGGGGTTGGACTCGATGATCTCATGAGCTCCCTTCCAGCCCTAGGATTCGCTTCAATTCAACTGAGATGACCCCTGCCCGGGGTCCCTGCCCCCAGTGGGGGGAACCGTGGGGGGCCCCTGCGCTGGGGGTCCCCATGGGGGGCCTCTGGCCCTCACTGGACGAGTCCCGGGTCCCGCCTCCGTACTCGCCTCTTGCCCCCCACGTTGAGCTGGATCAGCTCCGCGCCCGCCCGCCCGCTCCCGCCAGGCGCCGCCATCGCTCCGCGCCCCGGCCCGCTTCCGCCCGCGGGGACACGCCCCCCGCGCGCGGATTGGTCCCCGCCTCGCGCGCTGATTGGCGGAGCCTCCCCGATAGCCCGCCCACCTGCGGAAGCCCCGCCCCATCCTTCTCTTAAAGGGGAAAGGGCGAGCCATCGCCCTCAGGCTTTGGCGGCTTCCACGTGTGAGCTGCGCCCCAGCACTGTGGGGTCCCTGCTGCCCCATGGCAATGGGCTCTTGCGGGGGCCACTGGCCAGGGGGCAGCAGGCATGGGTCCCAATCCCAGCCAGCGCTGGCCAGGGCCCCAAGCACGGTTCCCTCTAAGCTGTGCGCGTGTGCGCACGCACGCAGGTCATAAAGCCTGCGCACACAACAAAATAAAATGTGCACAAAAAAATTCAGTAGTGCTAATATTAGTGCTCACAAAGAAATGTTTTTGCACACGCAAATTGTTTGTGCACACAGCCTACAAGTAATTAGAGGGAACATTGGCCCCAAGACTCTGGGGGGTCACTCCTGGACATGGGAGCTGGGGGGATGCAGAGATGCACCCTCCTGGGGGCAGATGCGTCCTGTGAATGGAGGGGACACCCGAGCTGCTGCTGGGGGAGAAACAGGGAGAAGTAGGAAGGGCATGGCCCAGCCAGACATGATTTCATTGCACAGCACTGCCCTGCCACCAGCCTCCCATCCCACTCCTCACACCTTCGCCTCTGAACAAATCTGCCTACCATGATAGGCAGAGCCAGGCGTGACTAGGCCACTGGGACACCCTGCTCCTCTGGACCCAGGGCAGCTGGTCACTGTGGCCAGTGGCTCCCAGGAGATGCTCAGGGTTCATCTGAGCCTGTCCCCAGCTGGCCAGGGCTGTGAGAGCCTGTGGGAACTGCACTGGAGTTGCTTGCAGGGTTGGGCACGGAGCTAGTCCTCAATCTGGCACAGACATCTGAGGCTAAGGGCAGCAGAGTGCCTCAAATCCTAGCCATCCTGTTACATGGCAGATTTCAGCCCCTGCCCCAACACTTCCACATGTCCCCTGCTCACCAGAGCCACTCCCTCTCACCAGGAACAGCACCAAGCAAGCCCTGCACCCTGCGCAGACCCCCTGGAGGAGCAGGAGCCATCAGTCCAGATGTAGACACCAGGACAGGGGCTCTTCTTATGCTCCATCCCCTTCAGTGTTTGCTCATTTCCAGTCTGTTTTCAGCTCGCAGCTGCTAGCTCACACTGGATCTGAGCTGCAAGACTGAATCCTAGACCATCCCTGGGGAGATTTCAGGAGTCAACCCCCCCCCCCCCGTTTTCCTCACAGCTCCGAGCCATGCGAGCTGGCTGTTGTGACATAGTGGAAATGCCCCAAAGTTTCCACTGAGGGCTATGCATGTGCCTCAGTTTCCCCCATTATGTCACTCATGTAGTATTTTGGTGGTGGGATTTAGTGTAAACATTGCAAACCACCAAACAGTGGATGGGCCTTTCCCAGCCACATGCAGGCAGACCAAAGGCAGACCTCTTGACCTACTGGGTCAAATCAGCCAGGACAGGTTGTAACACCTTGCCTGGGTGTGATGAAGTAAGAAAACCTCTTGGGTGATGTGATGGAGACCCCAGACAAGCCTCCTGGATCCCCTCTGTCTACAGCCAGTCAGGTCTCTGCCACGGTGGAGTCTCCTCCCGTCCAGCACCTCGGGTCTCCAGGCTCCGTGCAGCCAGCCCCCAACTCCAGGCTCAGAGGGTCAGATCCTTGCTCTGTCCGGTCTCCCTTGGAGGGGTTTCCTCCCCCCAGGAGGGTCCCAATCTTCCCAATCAGCAGCGACTCTCAGCCAGTGTGGCCATCAGAGGGTTTATTAGCAAACCAGTTCATACAGCAGCAAGGACAGTTGGTATCAGCATCCTCAGAACAACCACAAGTGAAACCCCCAGGGGATTAGGGCTACACCCCAGGGCAGGGTCCTGTCTCTTGGACCCCCATCTTCCCTCCTCTCCCTCCTTTGCCCCGGTCCTTTGTTCCCTTCCTAGCTCTGCCCACCTCTCCGCCCCCTGGTCCAACCAGTTGAATCCAGTATGACCAGCGGGGGGTCCCAGGTACAGGCTCCCTAAACACTACCCCCCTGCCCCCTAGGGGCTCTACCTCATATCACCCACCTGTGTCCCATCACCTAACTAGCAAAGATAGAGGATCAACACCCGTGTCTTCCCTGACTAATCTAGCAGAGGGTTCCCACTTGTCCACAGGTTACTGTGGTTCTTCTTTTCTGTTCCTGTTCTTTGGTGATGGTATTCTGGTGATGGGACACAGGGGTGTGATAACTATAGGTACCACTAGGGGGGAAGAGGCTTTAGTGCGACCTTACCTGGACCCCCTGGGGGTGACAGGTTGTGGCCAGTTTAGACCAGGGGCAGGGCAGCTGGGGAGAGAGAGAACAAAGGGGAGAGAGAGGAAGAAGGAACATGGAGGTCGGAGGGGCAGGACCTCCGGGGCTTGTCCTGGGGGTTTACTATCTGCCCTCCTGGTTGATCTGAGAGCCAACTGTCCTAGCTGCTGTGCTAAGTGGATTGCTAATAAGCCCTCTGACTGCTACACTGGCTGAGTGTCACTGCTGATTGGGACGACTGGGACCCTCGTAGGGGGAGGACCCCCCCCCAAGGGAGACCAGACAGAGCAAGGATCGGACTCTCTGGGCCTGGATTTGGGAAGCTGGCTACAGGTAGCGTGGAGACCCTGGTGAATGGGAAAAAGCTCCACCGTAGCAGAGTCCCTGGTGGCTGTGAACAGAGGGAATCCAAGAGGCTTTTCTGGGTTCTCCATGACACTGGGAAACAGAAAAGGACTGGGAAGGAACCAGAAAGGCCAGGAGTCTGTCTGGTGACTAGGGGGAGTCAGTTGCGTGTGAAGGGTCAAGGGGAGTGGGGCCCCAGAGCATGGCTCTGAGACCCCCTCCCCCCCGTTGATCACTGCTGTAACTTCTAATTAAGCTACTAACAAAGTCTGTCTACACTATGATGCTTGTGATGCTAAGAAATAAACCCTTTTGACTTCTACACTAGCTGTGAATTGCTTCTGACTGCAAGGTGGGGACTCCCCAGCACCCCACCCATGAGGTCCACAGGAGGGTTTGAGCAGAGCAGGGGCACTGAATGCTGCAAAGCCAGTCAGGAGGCAGCTGCACTGGTGTGTGGCAACCCAAGGGCAGACCCCAAAACACAAGTCCTCATTGGAGCAGTTCCAGACACTGTTCTGAGAGACACTGTCATAGCTGTGCTTTCTGCAAACCAACAATCCCATGCAGCTCACTTTCAACCAGAGTCTACAGCCATTCCAGTCCCCTTTATTGGATACAAAGGTGTAAAGCACACGGTTTCCCCGTCGTCCAAGGCAATTGACAGGTGTGGCTAGAAGGGTTACAGTGGAACAGTATAGATACCATACAGCTCTATGCAGGATTTGTTACATTTATACAGATTCACATTGAGTCAAATTGAGTCACCTCTAGACCATGCCACTACACGGCCCATCTTGGCTCCCAGCTGGAGGTGCTGGATCAGGGCGGTGTCAGGCCATAATGAGAATCCAGGCTGGGAAGCACATGCGTACGGAGGAGGCCACTTTCTAATCTCATGCAGTCTTTTTTAAAATCTTTACAAATAGACCTCTGTTTCCAAAACACAAACCTCCAAAAGATGTACAGCAAGATATAAATAAAATCAAACCCAGCCCCAAAATGCAGATTTGAGGAAGGTTTTCTTTATACGGGGGGTGGTGGTGTATTATTTAGAGCAATTACAATATTGTACAAACTTCCAGAACAGAAAGGGAAAGCTGGGCCTGTGGCTGTGTCAGGAAAGCCAAGAAAGAAACTGCTCCGATACAGAGAAGTGGCATCATTTTAATTCTATCTCATTTTAGTACAAGGAGGTGGAGGGCTGGCTGTGATCCTGTGAGCTCTGGCTGACGGTGGGGGATTGAACGGGGGAGACAAAACCAATAGCAGGTCATATGTTGGTTGGTAATTGTGACATGATCAGAAACACTTTGGAAGCCAGTGGCCCTGATTCTTCAACCTCCTGCCCATTGAGGGCCATTGGTGCCTGTTCATGGTGAAATGCTCCCAAACCTGAACAACTGCATGGGGGAGAACCGGACCCCTGGAGCCGAGAGCAACCCCAGCTCTGCCCCTTCATAGAACCAGCTGTACAGGCGGTTGTAGGCGCTATCTGAGCAGAAATGCGTATTCTACACCTTCCTCATGCCCAGAGCCCTCTCCAGCCTGAGCTGAATGCTGCACCATCCTCCATTTATCATCCCACCCCCCAAGTTCCACAGTGCAGCTGCCAGGCATCTGGCCGACTGACTGCAATTGAATGAGAGTTGATTGACACCAGTTGGGGATTTGGCCCAATACACATTTCTGCACAAAGATACCTGATTCTCTGCCCCTCCGTTGGTCCTGCCCCAAGCTGCGTTCCAAACGCTGGGAACCCTGCAAGGTGCCATGGCCTCCCAATGCAGTTTCCTGCCTGCTCAGCACCCATCTGGTCTAGGGGTAGGGGGAGACAGGGGCACAGCTGTGGGGCTTCCTGTACAGGCGTGGGCACCTGCAGGAGGCACCACAAGGCAGGGGCAGTTCCTTGGAGCCACTCCACACTCAAAGCTTTCAGGCGCTTTGTTTTCCAAGGTTCTGGATTCTGAGCTCAAGCTAGAAGCTGGATTCCTATAGAAATCAGCTGTGGGCCCAAATCCCTGCCCAGGGTCCAGCCTAGCTCTGCACCGCAGTGAAGAATGGCGGAGAGGTGGAGCATCAGGCATGAGTTATTCTGGATAGGAACCAAAAGCCTGTGTCCCCATCCATACCCCAGAGCCTTCTCCACTCTCCCACCTTCCCTTTTTATTGCATAAAGATGTGCTTCCTTGTGTGACACTGGGTGACCCCCCCCCCCACCAGTTCTTCCTGTTGGGCCCTGATGCCTGGTGGGCTGAAGGCTGTGGAGGACAGTGACTGGCAGGTCACACATGCAGGAGCTGGCACTATGGCTTGTAAATGGCACCAGAGCCCAACCTGCAGCCACCAGGACCTTTGAACTCGTGCCTGTTCCAAGGCAATAGTTGGTCCTGATCTCCTGGGATCTGAAGGGGCAGGGGCTGTGGGCTGCTACCCAGCCTCTCACGGGCCTGCCTCTAGGTCACCAGGTTCCTCTGGGGAATCGAAGAACCAGGATGTTCCCAGAATCTCCTGTGGCCTGAAGGCCCTGGGCAAGGGCTAAGGGGGATGAATCAGCAGAGGAAACAAAAATACTCCAATGAAATGGCTCCCTGTGGGTTGCTCTGCAATCAACCCTCCCCTCCTTTGCTAACGTGTCATCTTGTGCCATCAGCAGCAGGATGTGGGCAAACTGTGGAAGTGCCATCCAAGAGCTGACCCGGGGCGGGGGGGGGCGGTGATTGGAGCCTTGCCCCAGAAGAGGCATGAACATGAAAGACAAAGGAGTGTGCGGGGGGGAGCAATGGATAACCAGAAGCCCTCTGGGGTACACAGTCAGCCAGACAGGGACTCTAGCCAGTTGCATATTCTCCCATTGTGAGCTTTTGGTAAGCCATGAAGAGAGACACCCCAGACTGCCTGGTGATTGTGGCAGAGCAGCTCCACCCTTTGCAGCGGCTAGTCCTGAAGCAAACTCCAGCCACCCATAGGGCAAGCGACATGCCCAGGCTGGCAGCAGCCAGTGAAGTTGGCTGTTGGTTGCGCAGCAGGGGCCAGCTCCTCCAAGGGCACAAGGCAAAGCAGCCTCTGCTTCCCACCAAGGCCTGCTAACAGGACAATAGATCAATGGGCTTTGACCACCAGGGCTCCATTTCCAAGAGATCTCCCTGCTCCTGGCACTTTGCCTTGCTGCAAAGAGGATGCCGCTGGTCATGCAGTCAACTTTCCGAAATGACAAAGAGTGACAAAACCATGGCACCCTGGCCCAAAGAGCGGTGAACAGACCCAGGGAGCCAGATGGACATGGCACCAGAAACTGGTGCCCTCTGGATCCAAACAGGGTAGAGCAGCCGCTTCAGGCTCCCCAGCCCCCAAGTTTGGGGAAGGCAGGACCCCAAGGGCTGCTGGAGCTCTGTGCACACAATACCATGTGAGCTGTGGAAATGCAGTGTTGCAGGTGCCCACAACCTGGCCCGTTCCAGCTGCCGGCCCCATTACTACAGGGCACATATGGATACCCGGCTCCCTCATTCAATTTACCCAGAACACTGAAAAGCCTAGAAGCGTTTGCTCAAAAAATATCCCCTGGAAATGCTAAGGGGCTTCCCGGTCCAGACAGGGATCTACTCACACCCACACCACACAGGCAGGCAGGAAGACAGATAAAGACTCTATGGAGGGGGATGAAATGAAGTCAGGTAGCCCTAGACCCCCTTGCCAAGGCCCTTCTCCACTGTGCAGAGGTTTGTGTCCCATGGATTCCCCAGACCCCAATACACCATCCTCCAAGCCCCACACAGTGACAATTTTGCATATGTATTCCCCTCCGTCAAGAAGCTGGTTCGGCTAGTGGCTCCCTCCCTTTGAAGCGGGCTGGACAACCGCAGGCACCGAATGGCAAACATGGTGGAGCTGGCACCCCTACACATCTAAGTGGTGTGCTTCTGGGCTCCCCCTCTCCCCACACACCCTACTCAGGCACAGCTTCCTGCAGCAGGGCATGTGTGGGGGACACATGTCCAGGGAGGGAATCCTCTTGACAGCGGAAGGGTCCATCCGTGAGGCGTGCAGGAGGGCGGTTCTGGCTTGGCTACTAGTTTGGAAGGAAGTCTGCAGACCTGGGGGTGGCATGGCTCCACTCTTGGCCCCTGGGACTCCATCCCCAGCCCACCTCATTTCTTCCTGCCAGAGGTGCTGGCCCGCCGGTCACCGTCCCTCTTGGGGAGGCCCTCGTCAGTGGAGGAGGTGGTGAGCAGTGCCTGGCTCCAGCGGGCAATCTCAGCGTGCTCTTGAGTGGATGCAGACAGTGCCTTGAGCCAGTTCTTCATCTCTTCCTGCAGTTTAGAGACACGTGAGGCACTCCCCATCTGCTCCCATGCACCCGAGACCCTGGCAATCTGCATCCTGGCCTCTCGGAAAAATCGCCTGGGTGGGGAACTCCATCCCCCACAACACAACAGCTGACATGAGACTGGGATAGATCCCTAGCAAGCAAAAGCATCACAGCTCAGCTTGGGATGGTGGAGTGGCCCCAACAGCTGAGGATCCAGCTGACCCAGCTGTCAGCAGGGATGCTGGACCGGGCTCTCATCCTGGCACACAGGCTTCAAGAGCGAGGGGAAGGCGTGTGAAAGTTCCCCAGGGCTTTGGAACCTGGGGCTGGCCCCACTGATGCTCACTTCTAGAAAAGGGACTTAGGAGCCTTGGAAGATGTGACCAACAGCAGCTTGTCTCAGCTCTAGTAGGGGACAGGTCCACGTGTGGTCTCATCTGCCATCCCCCTGCTCCTAGCTGGCTCGAAGGAGTGAGCCTGTGGCTGTGACTTACCTCATCCTTGGCCTGCAGGAGGAACTCATTCCCATCGCTGGTCCTGGGGGAGGCAGGGGTGTTAGTCCCATGAAGCAATAGGGAGGACAGGGGCTGGGGAGGAGTGGCAATGGCCCCATCTGGGGTTTGCTTCCAGAGGGCCAGATGCCCTGGCTGAGCAGGACGCCATGTGGGATGCCAGAGAGCTGTGTGCAGAGAGGGGTCCCCAGGGTAAGGCTGTGGGAATGGCCCCTCTGATGGCAGATGACAGAAGGACGATGGCTGCTGCCTGGCTCCTGCCTTATAGCCTCCAGCTCGTCCCTCCAAGGAACAGGTCATCTTCTAGCACAGAGCCCCTAGACCCCCAGGCAGAGGGGCCAGCACCAGCCCACACAGCTGCTGCCCACTCAGGGCCTGGCATCTCTGACTCCCAGGGCAGAGGGGTGGGAACCTGGCACCTCTGACCTTGTGGCTGAATAGTGGTATGGTGGGTCGCCAAACAGCTGACTGACTGCAGGGGCAGATGTGGGATGGGGTGGGGTGGGTGGGACAGACTGGGATTCTCACGACTGCAGTGACCGGTTTGGATCCATGCAGGGCTCTACTCACTTCAACTTGAAAACGTTCTTCTTTTTCTTGTAGTCGCTGGCCACCTCGCTGGTGGCATTGTGCAAGGGGAATAGAGGCTCCCCACCATGGGTGCTGCCCGACGCCTGCCCCTTTGCATCCTTGTAGAAGCCCAGCTCCCCTCTGCTCAGGACACAATACAGGTTTATCCAGGACCTACCAAAACAAAGTGACCCCATGGAGCTGGGCAGAAGGTAACCTCCTCCTACCTGGATATTTGGGTCATGACACCTTGTTGCACACCCCTTGGATGTTGATCCCCTGGTGGAAATCCCCAGAACGGACCCCCTCAGTTGACCAGGGTAGGATCAGGGTGACAGCCCCACGATACAACCACATGAGTCATGATAGATTGTATTATAATCATTACAGGCTATATTATAGGTCAGTCACTATTTGTTGGATTACAAAACTGAAAGATCAAGGTGAGCCACAACACAGACCCCAGCCAGGATTAGGACCCCATCATGCTGGGTGCTGCACAGACCCCAGTCAAGATCAGGGACCCAGTGTGCTGGGCACTGGGAAACACAAGGATTGGCTCAGTGCTGGCCAGGAGACAGGACGGGAGACAGGCCACAAAGAGAGAGGCTCCTCTTTCCTCTGCCCTGCCCCCATTCAACTCAACCCAGCCTCAACCGCTCAAGAACCTGCTGTGCTATGTGGACAGTCCCAGTCTGGGCCCGCTGGGCTCTCTGCCCCTGGCCCAGCCCCCTCACCTGTTGGAGGCCTTCTTGTTGGGCCCCTCCAGCTCATGTTTACGGAAGAGGAAGCCCTCCATCTGGACAGTGTGGGTGGGGGGTGGAGGAGGTGGGGCGCTGCTTTGGGCCGGAGCTGAGCGTGACCGACGGGTCTCCCCTGGGGGCTGGCTGGAGTCTTTGGGCCGCGGCCTCCTCCTGGGCTTGGGTCTGTCCCGGGCCCGTGGCCGGTCTGGGCGAGGCGTCCTCTCAGGCAGCATGTCGATGCCATTGGGCAGGCGAGCAGGGGAGTCCCTGTCACGAGGCTGGTGGGGTGAAGACAGAGTGTGTCAACTGCAGGGCTGAACTCGGGGGGGGGTCCCCACAGCCACCGGATCCTGGACAGGGAAAGTTCATGCACCCCGCCCACTCCCCCAGGAGACAGTGGGACTGATTCCTGGGTACTTCATCCCTTCACCAGGGGTGGGGGCTCAGGGGACACTAAACCCTCTTTGCATCCCATGGGGCTGCTCCAGCATATGCTCTGAGAGATGCAAGGGCACCATCTTAGGCAGGGCACACCCAGGCCAAGGCGCTGGCTGCTTCTCCAGGGATGGGGCATCAGGGGAACCCCAGCTTTTTTTTGAAACCAGTCCCAGGGACTTTAACCACAATGGGCATAAACAGACAAGGGCAGGGGCATCTGGGGGCCAGAACCCTGGCTGGTGTAAACAGGCCACCACTCCTCCAACTGAGGCTGTGGCCCAGGCTCATACTGACTGCTGCGCAAGCCACTCACTGGGGCTGGCACCTGCCCAGTCGACTCCTTTTCCTGCAGCTGCTCCACGATGTCCGCCAGTGTGGTCTTGCTGTCAACAAAGAGAAAGAGGGTGAGAGGTGCTCAGTGTCCAGCTCCAGGTCAGAGCTCTGCTGATGAAAACAGACAGCATCACAGGGGTCTGCAGATGTTCACACCAGTGGAGGCAGGGGGCCCAAGACAAAACAGGGGCAGGTCGAGAGCACTCGGCATCCTGCCCACATGGATTTCCAGCTGCTGCTGAGGGCTGTCTGGGATGAAGATGATCTAACACAGGAAAACTCAACTTTTATTGTTTTTTGTGAAAATTTCCATGGGGTAGGGGGGTGGAAATCAGGCAGATCTGGTGGGAAAGCTGCTTTTCAACCAGTAGCTGCTTTTTGAGCAGACTCAGGCATGGCTGACGTCATTGCCTCCACTAAGTGTCCTGGTGGTTGGAATCGCCCTTCCCACACTGGAAGTGGGGGAGAGGCACATCTGGGGGCGTGTCTGGTCCAGCTGCATGGGGGAGTTTGCAGACACGTCAGGTCTCACTGACAGGGTATGACTCACTCATTAGCCTGCTCTATCCCCCCTCATTCTGGTGAATCCCTAGATTTGAAATCTTTTTACGCAGGCGCTGAAAGAGACAGAGAGCTTTTGTAGGTTTGCCAAGGTGCTGGAAGCACAGGAGTGGAAACCAGCCCCCTTGCAAACCAGAAGCTTTTTTGATACTAGCCTAGCCAGGGCTACATGTGAGGAGCTACAATGGCCTCAGAAAATGTAAGGTATGGCAGCATTTGTGAGCTTTGAGATGAGGGAAAAGGAGACTTTTGAACAGGGTAGCACATTGGCAGCCACCAGCACACGTTCAATCTCTTTCCACCTGAGACACAGGCACTGGTGCAGAAACCAGTGTGCATGGGGCAGGGCAGCACTACAGACTGACACAGATAATGCTACTGTGCGTACAAAAGGGGCACTTAGCAATGGCAAAAGCCTTTGTGGTATTCTCAGGTTCCCATTACTGTCCAGGATGGCTGGACTTGGCTTAATTTCCTGCCATGCAAACAAAGGAAAGAGAAAGGGTCTGGTCTGGTTCAGAAGAATAAGAATCCATCTAGGTTACACTTTGGACTAGACAAGACACATCGCTGAAAATCCACAGCCCTGCTTCAAGGCTGAGCCCCCAACAGAAATTACAAAACCAGCAAAGGGGCTACATGCTGGCACTACCACAACACAAGTGAATAAAAGGCAAAGCCAGATTACCTATTTAAAGAAATGTGAAATCAGTCCTTTAGCTCTGATTTGTCAGCATCAAATTAATTCGAATAAGGAGCCCTGTGGCACTTAAAGACTAGCAAATTTATTTATTGCCCGAGCTTTCATGGGAGAAAATCCCAACTCGTCAGGCTCATGCAATAAATAAATCTGTCAGTCTTTAAGTGCCATAAGACTCCTTGTTTGTTTTGCTGAACTAGACAATCACGGCTACCCCTTTGGAAAATGAATTCAAGTTAATGTAATTACTTATTTTCACATTAATTTCCTGTGCTGTTTGGTTGTGTTTTAATTATTTCATTTCAATTAACTGAACTGGTGTGGATTTATTTTGGAAATTGAGTGCTTCACTTCAGCTTGCTGTAAATTTGAGCCGAGCCGTCACCTGTTAACCAAACATTTGTGCTGTAAAGTGTTTTTCAAATGGGGATCACTGGGCCCAGGTGATACGCAGAATAAACACAAGGTTGTACTGATAAAAGACATTTCCTTTTTTGTTAGCTTTACATAAACTCAGTTTATTCTGGAATGTTTTCTCTTGCTCTATCCACTGACAGAGTGCCTAAACTGGGGATTATGAAATCTGGGCCTGAGGGATTGCCAACCATCCCAGCTTTTGTCCCGATCAACAAGGAATTGTTTTTGCACTGCAGATAGGACTTCGCAGGTGCCCTGGTCTTTGGTGTGAATCAGGGCATTCGCAAGTCGTGCACTATTAAGCAGTTCACATTTTAAAAGAAACTATTCCGTGCTAGTTGGATTAAAAGCCAGGGAGCTTGGATGTTGCCAAGGACCAAAGATGAGAGGCCATGATGTAAGCAGTGAGCTAATTCACCATCTGGAATGCCTCACTCTTTGGCTGTAAATCCCACTCGCAAAGACAGCCAACCCTTGGCACATCTGCTGGCCTGGAGACAGTAGTGAAAGCCTCCCTGGGGTGCAAAGTGTGGCACTCACCCGCCCCCCTTAGACTCATGACGTGGTGTCTCCTGCTCACTGGACTCCTGGCGTTCCAGCCTCCGCTCCCGCCGCTCCCGGCGCCTCTCAGCCTGCTCATGGCGTGGCGTCTCCTGCTCGCTGGTCTCTTGTCGCTCCAGGCGCCGCTCATGGCGCTCTCGCAGCCGCTCCGACTGCACCTCAGCCTGCTCTGCCACTGCTGTGACCACCTCAGGCACTTGCAAGTGCTGGGTCAGCTTGGTCTCCAGCCTCTCTGATTTGACAGCCTCCACGGCAGCTACCTTTGCCTCCTTCAGCCTCTCCACACCAGCGGCCAGGCCCTCCTGCACTCGGTCAAGCCGGGGTTGTAGCCTCTCTGGCTTCATCTCCTGCCGCACATAGGCAACAGTGGGTTCCAGCACCTCCAGAGGCTCCCCCTTGGCTCCACTGGGCAGACTGGGCACATCAGGCCTGCCCCGCAGCAGGTCCTGACGCTCCAGCCCTCCCTCGGCCTTCTCAGAGAGCGCCTGGCGCAGCAAGGAGGGACCCCTGAGGCCCAGCTCGCTGGGGTCCCCGAAGAATTTGCGGCCCAGCAGTGGCGTGGCTGGCTGCTTGCTCTGCTCAGCCTTCAGCTTCTCCACCTGGAGGGAAGACAGGCTATGGTTAGGGCACAGGACTGGGAGCCAGGACTCTTGGGTTTCATGCCCAGCCCTGTGAAATGTTGAAATTCCTGCCCCACAGGGGCCAGATCAGGGGCTTGATCAGAGCCCTGTGCTGTGGCTGTCCCCTGCCTCCCAAGACCCATGACGAGGATTGGGGGACCAAAATACCATGGACTGTGGCAGTTCCCTACTCCCCAACGCCCACCGAGGAAGACTGGGGGGGCTGGGACACCCTGTGCTGTGGCAGTTCCCTGCCCCTCAGGGCCTGTAGGGGTGGATTGGGGGACCAGGGCACGCTGGGCTGCAGCTATCCCCTGCCCTGCCTTGTACCGTGGTGAGGCGCCGGAGGGAGCTGAACCTCTCCTCCCAGGTGGCGGCTGCTTTGCGGAAGGCCTCGTGTCGCCGGATCAGCTGCTCCACCTCATCCACGCTGCTACCCAGCTCGCGGCTCTTCAGCAGGGGCTCTTGGGCCGTCAGCCAGGCCTCCGCCACCACGGCCTCTTGGGCAAACTGGTGCACTTCCAACACTGTGGAGGGCCAGGGCATGAACCTCCATTTCCACTGCATGGCCTCTGCCCCACACACCCTGCCCCCAACTTTCCCCTAAGGAGGCTGAGTCCAGGGGCTCCAAACACAACATCTAATAGTAAGAGCCTCACTGCTATGAGTGCCAGTCACAGATGGGAATCAAACCCCCAAGAGGGCTGGCGTGACTCACCCAGGGCACATGTTAATTAAGAGCCATGGATAGAATCCAGGCCTCCTCGCTTCTCTCACTGCTCTAACCTCCAGACACCACTCCCCTCCCAGAGCTAGGAGAGAACCCACAAGTCTCAGCTCCCAGCCCCTGCAGCTCTAATCACTAGACCCCACTCCCTTCCTAGAGCTAGGATAGAACCCAGGCATATTGGCTTCCAGTTCCCCTGCCCCCACCGTTGCCCCTAGCCCTGAGGTTTCCTTACAAGCTGCCATGATTAGCTGTTTGGTTCTGTCCCTCACTCCCTCAGGGGCAGGGTGAGGCTGACCCCCAGCTCTGGTGCCAGATGCAGGCAGCTCATACTTACTCTGCTGCAGCCATTCCCAGTGTTTGTCCCACTTGTCTGTCATCTCCTTTTTCTTGGTCATCAGCTTCTCCAGGTGGCCCTTGATCTGCAGAGAGACATGTGTGCATCTGCCACAGGGCTGCCCCAGCCATATCCCAGCCCCATGCCAGCCCCTCACCCTGTGCCAGGGGGCCCAGGTCAGATGCAAAAAAAATGAATGCAAGCCAATTTTGTAGAGGTGGCCATCTAAGGATAAAGAATATCACTTGTATTGTCAGAAGGGGGGACTCGGGGCTGGGAAACTGTGACCCTAAAACATCTTGGGTTCAGGGAAGAGAATCAGCTGGGCCTGAGATCCCTGTATGACAATAGGCCAAAAGTGCCTTCCTGCAATGTGTGAGCAGGGAACTCTCCAACAGAAAAATAGAGGTGATTTCTTGTGTATTTGGCCCTGACTAGATGCTGCTGGGCTCCTTTTCTGGTAATCATGTTTCAAGGAGGATGCTGATAAGTTGCAGGGTGTCAGGGAAGAGCTGTGAGAACAGTTAAAGATTAGAAAGCCTGCCGTAGAGTGACCGATGCCAGGGTTCCAGACATTTAGCTGAACAAAGAGAAGGTGAAAGAGTTACTTGATCCCATCTATGACTACCCATTTGGGGAATACATATTTACTAACAGGCTCTTCAGCTGGGCAGAGAGAGGTTTACCGCAAGCAGAGAACTGGAAGTTGAAGCGAGGCAAATTCAGACGGGTAATGAAGTGTATATTTTCAGCAGTCCCAGTCATTAAGCACTCAAACAACTTCCCCAATGGGCAGATTTGCCATCACTGGCAACTGTTAAATCCAGATAGGCTGGTTTTCTAACAGACCCACTCCAGCCGTGATTCTGGGGCAGGTCTCTGGCCTGCATTATGCAGGATCCCAGTCTATCACAATGGCTCCTTCGGGCCATGGGATCTGGGAATCTAGGGCTGTTCTGCACAAGAGCCCAGTTACATCATTGCCATGATGGTCTCCCTGGAGCTGTGCCCATTTGCACCAGCTGGGATCTGGTTCGCTGTGTTCCATCTCGGCAGCTGGGCAGACAGTTTCCCAGACCAGAGTCATGCATCCTGACAGTACAGGTGACATTCTCTGTCCTTAGATAGCCATCTCTACATTTGCTTGTGTCCATTTTCCCAAGTGATTCCCATCACCAGTTTACTGTTTATTTCCCTGCTCACCACATCCGGGGTCTATGCAAGGCTGAGGGTGCCACAGCACAGACAGGGCCTGCTGGGAATGTACCCACAGGCAGGGGCCCAATTCTCCACTGTCCAGGGCTTTGCCCAGATGCTCACAGATGTCTCACCCACCCCTTGCTACTGCCCACAAGCTCTCCCATCTGCCACCCCTCTTTCCACCCCCATGCCCCATCCTGGGGCAGAATGCCCATGCCTCCGTTACCTCCTCTGAGGCAGGGCTTTTGTTGAGCAGCAGAGTCTTGCCCAGATCCACGCAGGCTGCGATGTTCTTGCTACGGGTTTCGATCTCACTCTTCAGGCTCTGGTGGTAATTCATCAGCACCTCTACTGAGGACACGTCCCTATGGGGAGATGGGACAGGTCTGGCTATTGGGTAGGATCAGGACCAGGTAGAAGGGCATACAAAGTTGATGTGTGGGCTGGGTGTCTGCCTGCCAGGGCCCACATCCTGCCTTCAGATCTGTGCTGAAAGAACTCCACAGCCAGCCAGGTTCCCACCAGGTCCTCCCCACGGTGAGTCACAGCCTAAGGGTCAAGGCCCAGGATGGAATGAACCACTTCACAAAAGCAGGACAGAAGGGGCTGTGACATGCTGCACCCTACCATAGGCCCTAGTGGTGTGAAAAAACAACAAGGAGTTGTGTGATCTTCGAAGCATCTGAGGAAGTGGGATCTTCTCCCACGAAAGCTCATGCAAAAAATAAATCTGTTAGTCTTAAAGTGCCACACAACTCCTTGTTGTTTTTTTACTGGACTAGACTAACACGGCTATCCTAGTGGTGTGATCTGTATATCATTCAAGTTCACCCTTCCAGTGTGACTGTGAATTGTCTGATGCCACGTGTGGCATGTCAAGGGGTTCTGGAATGCTCACAATGCACTGAACCTTACTGTTATGGTAGCACGTTCCCCCAAATGTCACCTATGTGCAGACAGAAACTCTGCCATGTCATGTCCCCAAATGTGTGTGTCACGTGGCTTGATGTAATACAAACAAACACAAAGCTGTGTTTCCACACCCCAGAGGAGATGTGCCTACAGGAATGATGGGCTGGCACCTAGGAGCACTTTGGCTCAAGAGGAAGGAATCACGACCCCAGGGGGTGTTGAAGAAACTTGTTAAAAGAAAGAGGCACCCCTGGCTAAGAGGTGTCCCTGGAATCTGGGTCCCAATCAACATCTATGACTGGTACCTACGCACAGGAAGGTGGGTCTGATTGCAAGACATATTACAGCTGGCCTGTATGGTAAGCTGAACATAAACTGGAAGTGACATTAGTTTGTAAGAGTTATCTTTTGTTTGATTGTGAATAACTCCTTGACTTAATGATCTCTGGATTTGTATTAATCTAATTTATAATCACTTAAAATCATATCATAGTCAATAAACTTATTTGTTTTGTCTGGAGCAATGCATGTGGACTAAGTGTGTGCAGAGACCTCACTTGGAGTGACAGCTGGTGCATATCAATTTCTTTGATAAACTGACAGACATGTGTAAACGAACTGGCAGGGGGCAGCACTGAACCCTGCAAGATGGTGGTTCCCAGGGCTACAGTCAGGACAGGGGATCTTGTGTTGGGGGTCTATCCCATGAGTGGCTGGCCAGAGCACTCCTTCACCAGGTGAGGGAGCGATTACATGCAGCAAACTGAGTGCGAGCTGACCCAGGAGTGGCTCACACTCAGCAAAGCAAGGTAAGTTGGGACCCAGGAGTGGAGAACTGGACTGACACAGTGGCACACCAGTCCAGACTGAAGGAGGGGAACATCAGAAGGGCAGCATACAGACCCCCCAGGTTCTTTACCCCACTTCCTGTTTCCAGTACCTTGGCTACAGCACTCATCGCCATAGTGTCCAGGGCAGCAGCTCAATGAAAGAACCAGGGTTTGAGATGGTGAGGAACATGCAGTGGTGAAAAGACAGGTAGGGAGGACAGATACAGCAGAAGGATGGAGGGATGGATATAGAGAGGGAGAAATGCTACAGATGGATGGATGAAGGGAGACTGCAGAAGGACTGAGGGAGGGATGGAAGAATACTGAAGGACAGAGGGATGGATGGAGGGACAAAGGGAGGGAGGAATACTCTAGAAGGCTGACAAGCAGGAAGAAGGGATGGACTGCACTGAGCTGGACATGAGGCTCCCAAGGTCAAGTCTACCTGGGTTTCTCGCCAGTGCCTATCTGGCAGATGATGCCGTCCATCCAGGAGATGAGATCGCGCACCAGGCCTGTGAAGCGCATCTTGTCCGTGGTTGTGGTGATCTGCAGTCGGCATGCCTCACACAGGCTCAGCAGCTCCTTCCACGCCCGCATCACGTCCTGTTCCTTTGTGGCGATGGCCTCGGCATTCTCCCCAGCGTACACCGTCCGCAGCTGGGCTGCCCCCTCCTGTAGCTGCCTCACCTGCTGGGGCACTGGGGGGTGAGTGCAGCGCAGCGTGGCCCTGGGGCTTCCCTGGTGCCTGGGGCTATGCACTGGGCATGGGAACCACTGCACTTGGCACCGCAAGGCAGTTGCTTCTGGGGGGGGGGGGGGACGGAGATGTTTTTAGGAACCCGTTGCCTGGTGCTGAGATGCGTCCACTTTTGGGGTGGCATACTGGAGTTGATTATACTGCCAAATGCCCTCTTCCCCTTCTCTCTCACCCCCTCTAACTCTCCCTCTCACCTGGGTCACCAGCACCTGCACGTCATGCTCGAAGGAGCTGAGCACTCGCTGCAGGGTCCCCGCGGAGCTCTTGGATTCGCGGGCCGTCACCTCTGGCAGCCGCTGCTTCTTCTCTTCGATCTGGGCCAGGACGTCCTTGCAGTCACTGAAGAACTTGTGAAGCTCATGGGAGGCAGCCAGCATCTGGGCCCGTGTCTCCATCAGCTCCAGCAGGTCAGCCCAGGCCTCATTCACCCCATCCTTCCACTCGGCGATGGTGGCGGCATCCACATGTCCATAGTCAATCAGCTCGTCCACCATCTGGTTCACGGCCGAGATCCGTTCATTCCCAATGCTCCCCGTCTCGTTGACGAACTCTGTGAACTTCTCCTGCAGAAGCTGGAGGGGGTGAGGTAGGAAGGTCAGAGCCCAGCTGGAGATGTGGCCTGCAGAGTGGTATCTGGCATGGAGACCATGGTATGCTGTGTGGCACAGCAGGGGCATAGACAGAACACACAGCCCAGGACAGAGACCATGATGGGAGACAGCCTGTCTCACGGAGCATGTGGCAGCCAGTCCAATCTGGAGGAATGTGGCATGGTGGGGTCCCCAGCAAGATGGTCACATGGCACAAATTCTGAGTGCCCAGGGGTGCCTGGTGCGGGAAGCGGAGGGCGTATGACACTGGCTACAAGGGGCTCGGCATGGATCTGACCATCCCTAACACCATTCCCAGGGCACCCTTGCTTACCGTGACGTGCTCATAGTCCTGGCCCAGCTCCGGCGACCCAGCCACCACCTCCTTCTCGGCGATCCAGTGCTCCAGGTCGGCCACTTCGCGGCTGAGCTGGTACAGCCAGTACTGCTGTTCGAGCCGGGCCTTGCGCTCCTCGCCCAGGTCCTTCAGAGACACGTAGAGTCGGTCAGCCTGAGACTGCCGCCTACTTATCTGTTCGCTGGGCAAGGACACACCCTGGTCAGTGCGGAGAACCCGACGCCCGGCGATACAAGGGCAAGGGGGGTGGTGAGGTGGCCAGGGGGCGCTGGGTGTGACCCACCTGTCTGGGTGCCCCAGCTCCAGCAGGGCGCGGCACTGGCGGGACAGCTGGGCGATGGTCTCCTCATAGTTCTCAATGGTCTGCTCCAGCATTAGGTGCTTCTTCAGTAGCTGCAAGGTGCTCTGCTCATCCTGGGCAGGGTGGGGACAGGCACTTGGTGTCAGCAGTGGGATCTCAGCCTGAGCCCCAGCCAGCCCAGCCTCACACCACTCCCCAGAGCTCAGCCCAGTCACTTTACAGGAAAGGACAACAGACCCTGAAGTGACGGGGTAGCCTGTCCACACACCCAGAGTTAGGGCACCAACATCTTGCCCCTCGAGTCCAAACAACCAAGGAAGAGACCATGTCCTGTGCTGACCTCTGCCCCGCTTTCCACAGCCCAGCACCCCCTAGTGCTCCACTGGGGCCAGCACAGACTGCTGGTGGAGATCACCCCAACTCCCCACAGTACAGACACCCCTTCTTTCATCTCACCTTGCCCTTCTCCTCATTCATCATGAGCAGCTCCTGCTCACTGAGCCAAGCCTCCACCTCGCCCACATCGAAGTAGTACTGCTCCACCTGGTAGGTGGTGTCCAGCAGCTGCTGCCGCTGCTCCGTCTGCTCCTGCAGTGTCCCCCACAGCTCCCGCAGCTTCTCCAGCAGCAGCCGCACTCCGTCCACCTCGGGGCTCTTGATGGAGGCGATGGCACCTGCCCGCTCCAGCACATCATCCATCCGGGGTTTGTGCACCTGGAGCTCGCGCCGCAGGTTCTGGATTGCGAAGGGGGCAGGGTTAGATGTGCCCAGTCAGAGATACGGGGCTCTGCCAGGCTCCCAGTTGGGACCCCCACATCACAGCACAGCTATTCAGGGCCCCACATTCACCCCCAATGCTGGGGGACAGTGCCTGAGACACACTGAAGGGCAGGTGCTTGATCCCCACAATGTCCCACAGTGCGTCAGTGACAGAGCCTGGCAGGGACCTAGTGCAGGGCTAAGCAAATGGCCTGAATGATAGCTACCATGGCAAAGGGGTGATGGAACTGGGCAGGCACAGAAAGATATATTCAAGGTTGTGCTACCTCCCTTTTCTGCTCATCCGCCCGGAAAACGTGGGCAGGGTTGGATTCTCTTTGCCTTCCCCCCTTTCTTGCAACTGCTAACCGAGCATGACTGTTGCAGAAGATAGTATATTAAACTCTAAACAACAATTAAAGGTGGGTGTAACAGTATTCACCACACAGCCATTCATATTCACTGCACAGCCATTAACAAGAGGCTTGTGGCACTTTAACAAATTTCTTCGGGTGTAAGCTTCCGTGGGCTGCAACCCACTTCGTCAGATGTGGGCTGCAGCCCATGAAAGCTTATGCCTGATGAAATTTGTTAGTCTTTAAGGTGTCACAGGACTCTTGTTGTTTTTGCTGTACACAGACTAACATGGCTAACCCCTTGGAACTTATAGCCAATGATGTCACCCTATCAGGGCTTTAAAAGTGGTTGTAAAAGTTTGTGGGGTTACATATAATCATGAATAAAAGACTGTAAAGGAACCCTCTTGGTCAGCTCACTTGCCGGCTGCCAAGAGGAATAAGTATGCAAAAATGCAGGGGTCTCAAACTCAAATATCCACGAGGGCCGCATGTCGACTAGTAGAGGGCTGCATGAGGACTAGTATGTTAGCCTGAGGGCCACACCACTGAAACCTTTTCATACAACAATATTGCAAATATCGGTAACAATAGTGTTATTACAGGCCACAGGAAATAACTTTAGCGGCTGCATGCAGCCCCTGGGCTGCGTGTTTGAGACCCCAGTAATTAAGGATAGCCAGCTACTCAGTCAGCTGCTGGGTCACCCTGCTCACTCTAACATCCAGGAGTCCTGGATCCCAGCTAGAGCCCTGCAGATCTCTGGATATCCACAGACCAATTGATGTGGATCACCCAGATGAAGGTCACAGCTGTTAGCCTGCTTGTAGGATGGAGCAACTGACCAGCTGTTAGGCAGGAGGGGCAGGTAGGCATGCTCATCAGCTTTTTGGTGGGGTTCATCAGGTGGAAGTTTATTACTGTGGAAGCAGCTCCACCTATTCGTATCTACACAGGGCTCTACCCTCAACCCCCCCAGCCCCCCAAACATAAGCCCCTACTACCCTCCCCATGCAATAAAACCCAGTAGTCCTGGCTCCCAGTCTGTAATGCTGCAGGCCCCTGGCGCTGGGCAAGGAACGAGCACCCACCTGGTTCTTCTTGATAAACTGCTGTACTGTCTGCAGGTTGTTCCCATGATCTTTCAAGGTGGCGAGAGGCAGCCGGTCCTGGACCCAGGTCTGGAGGGAGACACGGTGGTGCAGAGGTGCCGTGCCAAGAAAAGAAAGGGGTGAGCACAGGACTGGCCTGGCAGGAGCTGCCAAGGGGGTTGCAGTGCAGCAGGAAGAAAGCAAGCACAAGAGAATGGCAGTCTGGCTCAGATCACTCGCCTGGTGTAAAGTGGTGTTGCTCCCCAGGAGTCAGTAGGGCCAGACGCCCACCAGCGCCAATCAGTCAGCCTAGCCCTAAGTCCCCCACCCCTTCAAACCACAGAAGAAACACGGAAGCTTCTCTTGGAACTGGGGCAGGGAGATACAACAGTGCAATGATAAATTGCAGCCTCCTGACTTACGATTTCATCCTCCAGGTCATGGGTGACTTGATGCACCTCCTTGGAAGCCAGCAGGATCCTCCGCCTCTCCTTCAGAGGCTCGATGAGGCGGACGATCCGCGTCCCCACCATGTTTTGCTTCTCATCCACCACCTCCTTGCTGGCTGGCTCCAGGGGCAGGGAGGCAACCTGCACCTGGAGCTGGCCAGCCTCTTTGTACCACTCCTCCATCTGTGACTCCATCGTCTGCAAGGAGCAGTGAGCAGTCGGTGAGGACCAGGGGCCTCTCCTCTCATGGGGGGGGAGAGGGAGGCAAGCAGTGCCTGGGCATGTTTGGGGGAGCAGCGAGGTCAGGTACTAGAAGAAGGCATGAGCTGGGCATGACACAGAACAGTAGGTGATCACAAGGGTCTGTCACTCTCCACTGCCGAATGCTGGAGATGGGACTTGGCTCTCACAAGGGACTCCACACTACATACATGGTGCCAGTCCTGTACTAAGCTCTCTGCAGTGAGGCGACCCCTGACTTAATATCTCTAGAATGACCCGGGATCCTGTGGGTTAATTTGGCTCAAATCTCTATTCATTCCCCCAGCCCCCGCACCCTGCGCACACACTCCCAGTCCATCCCTGGCCACTGTCTTGGGATGTTAACAGGACATAAGTGCTTACGTCCATAAATCCATCCACCCAGCAAGGAGCACACGGACACATGACAGGGCATGTCAGCTGGCATCACTTAGCTGGAATCAGTGGGGCCAAATCCCCAGCAGCTCGTCCCCTGACCACGCGGTCATTTGCACCTGATCATGATGGGTGTGAAATGCTTCCCTTCTGAGTTGGTAGCATCTTCCACCCCCCCCACCCCCCAGTGCTGGTGAGACAGCAGCAGGCAGCAGTGGGTGGCATATGCAGATCTGTGCTCGTCTGCACTCGCTCACAATCAGGACCTGCCCTGGAGCTCCCCACCCATTCTGGCCACCCCGTGAAATCTCAAGATAAGGGCCAGCATGATGGTTCTATATCTACAGAGGGGCAGGACAGCAGGGAGGAAGCAGCCCTGGGGCTTTCAATATGAGCTGCTCTCATATTCCCCCATCTTTTTTTTTTTTTCGGCCACGGGCCTCCAGGATGCTGTTCATGGAAAACAAGACATGAAGAAGTCATGACCCTGCATCAGGGGCAGCCAGGGATCCCCTCGTGTCAGCACTCGGCTACTGGACAAAAGCACTGGGGGATTTATTTGGAGTTTCTCTGTGGAAACACCCCCTCCCCAAGCCCAGGCAGCTGGACCATGAGCCTAGAATTGGGGTGGCTTTGAAAGGGAAGTTTAAAATCCATCTGTTGGTCAAAAGAATTACCAGTAATAAAATAAAAATGCTCCAACCCCTAAGTAATTTCCCTTCTCCGATCCCCCCATACACTAAAAGGACTGGCCAGGCTTAATGAAGGTTTGAAGTTACAAATGCAGCATTCCCCCTTTCCAGTTACCAAACCACCCCACACAAACCCCAAATCCTAACCCCTGCCTACAGCACATGCTGTCCTGTTAGAAGACAGCCCGTCCACTGAGTGGGCTAGAATCAGCTGGTGACTTCCTGGGATCCCAGCCAGCCTGGTGTTTCCAGGAAGCTCACACATAGATTTTGACCCTGCATTAGTTCAGTCTGTGTAGATGCATTTAGCTACGCCTTAGCCTGGCTTGGATGGGTCCAGTTGATGTAAGTGCTGGACTGAATTAAATAAGGCTGGGTCAAATCAAGCTGCAAGAGCCCTCCCTGCAGGTTTAGCTACATTGACTCCCCCAACCCAGTGGTATCAGGCAAGGTGACTATGTCCATGGACTTGGCCTTCGTTGTGGGGGTTGCCAAGGCCCCAAGCCAGCAGAGCATTTAAACACATGCTTCACCTTCAGAAGCACATGGGGGGGAGGAGGCAAGGGGACTGAGACAGGGCCATCAGTGCTTTCTTCCCTTGCCTCCCAGCTTTGCTCCCCAGTACAACAGGAGCCAAGAAAAGCTGAATCCACCAGATTGCCTGGATCCCCTTGTTGAGCTGCCCAGGTCCTTCCACACAAAGGGTTGGCAGATGGAGGCCCCCATAACCCGAGACCTGGCGCTAACCAAGGTGGTGTCTGTTTAGGATCCCTGTGAAAGTGGGCAGAGGGGCAGCTGTGGTGTGCACCCAGCTGCTCCCATTAGCTCTTGCTCTCCAAGGATGGTTTAAGTCTAACATCTGCACATCCTACAGAAACACGCAGTGCCACTAGACAGGCTCAAAAGCAGCCTCTGTTCTGCCAGCAGAGTGGACTCTTGTCCTAGGCAGGACTGATTTTATCACAGTTCTCGCCAGATCTGCTGCTCCCTGTGAAGACCCAGCACCTGGTGTCACTCAGGTTTCACAGGAAGTTTCAAGCCCTCGCAGCCATGGAGAAAAGTTAAAGAACGGGGCTCAGCATGGCCTCACGCCTCACATAACCCACCACGGAACACATGTATTTGAACTCTCTTGATCTTCCTGCCCAGCCTCCCAGCTCTGTGGGGGCTGCTCTCCAGGTCCCAAGCCCCAGAGGTTGGCCAGGGTGTATTTTTGGGTCTATCCTTCCCAGAGACAGAGTTAGGTTTGCTTTTTGTGCAGCAGGTGGAAGTTGCGAAACCCAAATTCTGGCCCACCACAGCAGAAGGAAATCCAGCCAGGCAGGGGTTAGCAGATGACGTTTCTTCCCTTTCTGGGGGTGAACAAGGATACAGCTCAGGAAAGCTCAGGTAGGGATAATCTCCAAAAGCCAAGGGCACCATGCCTGGGAATCTGCTACCTGAGTGGAATCCACAGAGTGGCTATTCTGATGCTAGGCAGCCTGGATGAAGCGAAACACAGGCCAGCTCACACCACACCAGCAGTGTGACTGGGGCTTCCAGAGCACCTGGGGTACTTTTCCAGTGCCAGGTGGGTCTGCCTCAAAATCAGGGCCACCCCACTCTTGTCTGCTCCCTTTGGAAAAGAGATCAGCACCATGGAGCCTGAAGGCAGCAGAAATGACTTGGCTGACAACGGCAAAATCAAAAGAAAGAAAATGCAGAGCAGAGGATGGAACGAGGAGGGGTCCTGTAGCCACTGCCCTCTGCCCACCCATCCCAGAGGAAAAGGAATGGGTGCAGGGAAAGCAAGGAAGAGGTGGGAGGAAGGTGCAATGCGACAGAGATGAATAAACAAAAAGGCTACTGTACCCCGCTGCGGCACGCCCGTGGGATACAAACCGCACTAGGATGAGGTGAGGAATGGTCTGAGTTGCCCCATGCTGTCAAGGAGGGAAAAGGGACAGGTTGGCTTGGATTGGGCACTGCTTCCCCTCCCCGGTGCTTGTTCCCGACCCTGCTGAGGCTTGGCACTTTCATAACAGCTTCTGAAGCAAAGCAGCAACAGAGACCCCTCCCAGGACAGAGTGCTGGTGTTCAGGGTGCATGGGCCGCCAGGATGAGCAGAAAAGCCCCAGTAAGACTCAGCACAGCCAGGAGCCAGGGTTACATGCCCTTGGCTTGTGACAGCCATGCGGTAGTAGGGGGTCCCTAGCTGTTTGCTCTGCTGTGCAGCCTCTCCCACTGACAAAGGCAAAGCCAAGAGTCCAGTCAGCATGCCCACTTGCTGCTGACCTGATTCAACTCTGTAACAAAATCCACATCCAGCCTGTTAGGCTGCTGGGCCTGGTTAAAGCAGGGCTGGCTCCCTGTGCCTCACCAGTTTGTTTCTTTCAAGGAAAACCGTTGCTTGAAAGGGCTAACCATCTCACGGTGCTCAGTACCAGGCTGGCTGTGGCCAGGCCCGGTGTGATGCCAGACCGCACAGGGCAGGAGAGGCCCAATCTACGGTTCAGTATCCCAACATTCAGTTTGTTCAGTACCCTCAATTCCACATAGCAATCAGATGTCCGTTTGTCACAGGAATCACCATAGCCCATGCCAGAAACAGGACAATTCTCCTATCAGCACCATCCACACAGCACCCCAGCCCTGCTTGATGCCATGCACGGCTGATGGTGGGACAGTGAGAGCCAAAGGCCTTTGTGTTAGTTACACACGGTGCCGGGTTCTCAGATTAATCCAGCCCTCTGCTGGGAAAGGTGCTTGAGGGCTTTTTATCTGCCCACATTCTCAGTCAGTGAACATGAGCACAGCACTGACCACTATTCCCCACTCCCCTCCGAGGCCAGAACCAGAACCCAGGATTCCTGGCTCTCAGTCCCTCTCCCACTCTCACCACTACACCTCACTCATCTTCCAGAACCCAGAACCAGAAGCCAGAAGTCCTGGCTCCTCCCCACCACAACCACTACACCCCACTCCACTCCAAGAAACAGGAGACCTGACGCCACACCTGCTCTAACCACTAGACCATAGTCTCCTCTCAGAGCCAGCAACAGAACCCAGGAGTCCGGATGCCTAGGCCAATGCTTTACGCTGCTGCCACAGAGTATCCTGTGGACTGAGCTTGGTACCATATGCCCAGCCCACCCCGGGTACTAACTCCCTTGGTGTCGCTGTGCCAATGGCACCATCCCAGCCCTACCTGGAGTTTCTTAAGCTGGTTGTTGACACTGGCCAGGCTGGCACCAGCATCCACAGCCTGCAGCTGGTCTTCCATGTGTAACAGCCTCTTGTCCAGGTCCACATAGCTCTGCACCAGCTGCTCTGCCTTGTTGGACTCAAAGAGTTGCCGAGCCCTGGCCTGTGTTGTGCTCTCAAGCTCCGCCCAGCATTGCCTGATCTCGCCCAGCTTCTTCTTCACCGAGCTGGCCAGCTCCGGCTTCTCCTGGATGAGCTGCTGTCCTTCCTGGTGGGGAGAGGGCTGGGTCAGTGTCAGGTGCCTGGGAAATACAGCACCCAGACAGAGGTACACCCTTTGGAGGTCATCTTGGCACCGTGGCACATCCTGGCACCCCAGATGGCTTGGATCCTGGCCCCAGCAACACCAGATTTCAGCCTCCTGTGCCCAGAATATTACCACTGGACTTTGCTTTGCAGGGCGGGTGGGGGGGGCAGCTCTGGAGCCTTTCTGCTTTTGTCCCAGCTTTGAAAAGGCAGGTGAAGCTTTTATCACCCAGGCTTGAGCCCAGCCCATGGCTGCAAGGTGCTAAGGAACCTTAGTTCCCAGGAAACTATTAAGGCATCAACTGAGATGGGGGCTCTCATCACAAAGTGACTGAGATCAGTGTCGTGTTGCACTGGGCACCAATGTTCCCTCTAACTACTCATAGACTGTGTGCGCAAACAATTTCTTTGTGTGCGCAAAAACATTTCTTTGTGAGCACCAATATTAGCACTATTGAATTTTTTTGTGCACACTTTATTTTGTTGTGTGCGCAGGTTTCGTGACCTGTGTGCATGCGCACACGCACACAGCTTAGAGGGAACAGTGCTGGGCACTGTGCAGACCATGACCAAGATCCCTCCTGTTGGGCCAGTTGTGGGGGGGGGGGGGCTGCACACTTGACTGAAGATACCAATGTGTTGTGAGGCTGGAGGATGCACAGTGACCCCTGCCTCCCCAAAGCTGATGTGCTCCAGTCACAACAGACCCCCTGTTCAGCCCCCATTTCTCCCCATGTCACAGAGGGGAACTGAAGCTACATAGCACAAATCATCTGGACAAAGACAAGAAGGCCAAGTCCTCCATGGCCCAGCTTGGTCCTTGATGCCAATGCTCTGCACTGATGTCTGTGTCCCACACAGGCACCATGCTATGGAAAAATCAGTCTCAGTCCCAGAACCCCGCCAATTTAGAAGACCCCACCGAATGCCCCAGCTAAGTCAGTTCCAGGCAGGGACAGGCCTTAGCACAGGGGCAGCATCTGAACCCTTTGAACCCAAACCAGCTCTTTGGAGCAGCAGCTACGTCTGAGAGTCGCTGGCTTGGCTGGGCCCCAAGCTTCTGAAGTCAAGAAAGGGGCGATTCTGGTGGTACCACTATGTCACCCCCAACAGTGGAACCCAGAAAGCAGTGGGATTCATATTGACGAGACTTCACTGTCTGATCCCCCTGCCCCTCTCTGGGGCAGGCAGTGGGTGGGCGCCATTCTCAGGTGCACACTGGTTTCCAGCAAGGTCAGAATTCCTGCTTGCCCAATGCTATAGTTTGGGGCATCAGGGACTTTCCTCAGCCCTGCTCCCCTTCCCTCCTCCCAACAGCTGGGAGTTCAAAGAAGCACAGCTCAGTCCTGTGGGGCAACGGCTGTGGGGGAGGCAAGCTCAGCAGACAGTGCAGCTTCAAGTTGAACACCATCAGTCTGGGCACACACAAACATGGGCTGGGCTCTGGGGACAGACACATATTCACACCCGACTCTGGGGAGACACACACACACATGCGCAAATGTGCACCTGGCCTATGGGGACACAGAGACACACAAACATGCTGGGCTTTGGGGATGCACATGCATGCACACCCACCTGGCTGTGGGGGCACACATACACACACCCCAGCTGTGCAGAGACATGCGCACGCACATAGAGCTGTGGGGATGCACACATGCACGCACGCACACAGCTCTGCAGGAGCACACACACCTACCTGATCTGAAAGGAGGGGCAGGCAGCCCCACGACTCTGAGGTGGGGAGGGGACAAAGGGACATACAGATAGCCACACATAGCTTAGGGGTGGGGGTTTTACACGCACACACACTCTCTCTTTAAAAGTAGCTTCATAAGCTAGGAAGAAAATGCAATTCTATCACATCGCTTGCTATTTTCCCCCTTGGGGACAAGATCTCTGGGGACCCACCACCTCCTGGTCCTGCCCCCTCCCCTTCCACAAAGCCAAATGTCCTGGATGATGCCACATGAGGCCACGTGGAGAGCAGCCAGGGCCAGGCCCACAGCAAGCCGGGCACTGCACAGGCAGGGTCACTTTGGAGCTCTGCTCAAGCATCCAAACGCCCGCTGCGTTGCGACCTGCAGCTCTCTGCGCGTGCGGGAAGCGTCAGTTGCATCATTTGTGCAAACCCCCTCAAGCCCGGGCCCATGCAACCGGCAGCACACAGTGCTTCTGGCGCACGATTCCCCCACGCACTTGGCAGAACCCCAGAGAACTGGAGAAACGTTTCCACCTTTCACACCAATCCTTTCTGAAGGGGGTCATGAACAGCAAGCTGGAGATGGGGGGATATGTTCCGGGGGAGCAGTCCAACTTTCTCCAAGTCACCTCTTTCCCTGGCTTTGACCACAGCTGGGGAGTGCTCAAAACCCAGCCCAAGTCTGCTAGTTCATTGAGCTGGGCTCCCTCCTCCCTCCAGTACAGAGAATCCATCTTTTTACCCACATGCCCAGATTGGCTGGGATCTTCACAGCCTGCCCGGGGTGCACAGCCCTGTTTTGAACCAAGCACAGGTTGGACAGAACACTGCGCGTGAAAACACACGGGGGGCACGTCATCTGGGCTTGCATGCTGCCCCGTCACCTCACTGGACAGCAGCTCCGAATTCTGTGCACTCCTCCCCAGGGCCACCCGGGGTCCAAGCCTCACCCAGCGTCCCACTGCATCAACTACGAGCAAGCAACACCAATTTATACCCGCAGAGGATCCTGTCCAAATGACTGGCACTCTTTCAACCCACTACCTCTGCTGCAGCCCCTGAGGCACGCATGGACTTCAGAAACAATTTAACATCCTCTAGGGCTTTACTGTGGGGGGAGGGGTTCCCCCAGCTCCCTGAAATCATTTCAGCTTTACACCAGACAAGCCAGAGCAGAACCAGGCCTATGGATTTCATCTGGCACACATGCAGACGTGGGGCTCCTTCCAAAACATGTGGCCTGGGTCTCACACACTCGGCACAGCTGGGCCCGTCCAGCTGCTCAGAGCCCCCACGCAGCCCTTCGACTGTGCAGGTGCCCTAGGCACCCGGATCAGGGCCCTCAGCAGGGCCCGCCTGCGTGCGCAAGCCTGCCACACTGGAACAGAGAGAACAAGGGGCAGGGGTGGTTAAGCGAGGAGCCACGCACCCATCCAACTGAGCATCCAGCCAGCAGAGACCCCAGGAGCGGGGATCCACACATCCACCGCTTTGTCAGGCAAGGGAGCCGGGTGCCAAGAGAAGCGCAGGCGACAAGCCAGGGATCCCGCTCCTCTCAGCCCCCTACTTGCCCAGATCTGTGCCCAGCCTTCCTGGCCAAGCTGAGCCCCAAACCCAGGCACAGTGCCAGTCCCCCCCGCCCCCAGGGCCCTGAAATTGGAAAAGGCAAGAGGGGCAAAGGGGGGGCGCTGTAGGGAAATGCCTGCTAGGGAGGAAAGAGTTAAGCCCCCCCAGCCTCCGGCTCACCTTCTCGATCTTCTCCAGCCACTCTTTATTCTGGGCCAGCTCGGCCATGAACGCCTGGTGCCGGACCCACCGCCTGGGCGCCTGCTCGCCGGCCACCAGCATCTTCTCCGCCATCCAGCCGTCCAGCTGCGGGACACAGAGGCGAGGCTGAGCCGCGGGCGCCCCCGGCGCATCCTGGCCCCGCCGATGCCGGAGGCCGCCGCTGGAGCCCCGCGTCCTGCGGGCGGCTCGGCGGCGGGGCGGGGCGGGACGGCTGCGCACCGGCGCTTTGCACAAGAAAACGCCCGGGAGGGAGAAGGAGGGGGAGGGAGCAGCAGGCCCCGGGAAGGGCAGGACGGACAGACGGCTGGACTGTCCCAGCCCTGCTGGGGGTCTCCTGTCCCGGGGCCAGTGAGGCGGGGCGTCGTGGGGGACGGACAGACAGACAGAGGCGCAGGTAAGGGGACAGGGGAGCTAGGGCAGTGTGCGGACGGCCACACAGACGGAGGGCCAGAGAGGGGGCGGACAAGCGGGACAGATCTGTGGACGGAGGACAGACAGGGGGGAAGGATGGATGGACGGACGGACGGACGGACAGACAGTGGAGCGTGGAGGTGCGGGACCAGACAAAGGAACTGACAGCTGGTGTAGCTAGAATGTGCAGATGGCCAGGCAGAGAAGGGGTAGATGTGGCGGGGGCAGAGGGGTAGGTCTGGGTCCAGAGAGGACAGACGAGGGATAGGCGTGGGGAAGGATGGACATGGATAGTAAAACAGGAACAGGTGAGGGGACAGACAAGAAGAAAGGTAGGTGTGGTGTGGGGACGGACAGAGGATGTATCTAGGGGAACAGACAGGTGCAGCATTCTCCCCAGGACTTGAAATTAGGAGAGGTGTACGGGGACATGTGGGGGGGTTTTGGGGGTGCTCATTAAATTGGTATAACACTGTTACTGGCTGACAACTGGGGGGGGGGATTCAGGGAGGGTGTAAGGGGGGCATAGGAGGGTGTTAGGGAAATCCCTGGACAGGTGACAAAGGAATTACTGGTACTGAGTGAGAGAGAGAGGGTACAGGTCTTTGAATGGATAGACAGAGAGGAGCAGGAATAGGGACAGACAGGCAGACAGAGGGGTAGTGATAGGTGCAGTCCTGGATACCTCTGGCTCTGGATTCATGCCTCATTGCTGCCCCCAAGGTGCTCGGAGGGGTCAGACCCCAGGGGGTGAGGTCCCTCCCAGCATTAATACCCCAGTGGCCCATGACCTGCTTCAGGCCCTGGCATTGGTTCTCCAAGGTATTCAAAATGAACAGAACCAAGACTAGCTCTGGCCCCTTCTGACATCGACCCAGAGGGACCCAGCCGTACCAGGGCCGGATTTTGGTGTTCGTAAGCCTTAGCCACTTTCACTCCGAAATGTGCAAAAAGAGGGGTAGCCACCAATTGAATTATGTCGATTGACATGATGCGGTTTAAACTATTCTAATGCTAAACCATTTGACTTTCCTTATTTTTTCTGCTTTTTTAAATTTTTTTCCCCCCTTCGTAGGCCCTAAAAATTTTGTAGGTCCTAGGCACTGTGCCTACAATGCTTAATGGGAAATCCAGCACTGAGCCATACAGAGAATCTGGGCCAGAGCCAGGAAGAGAACCCAGGAGTCCTGGCTCCCAGACCCCTGCTCTACGCCCCCGCCCCCATTTATTTATACCCTGCTTTCCCGTCCCATATATGAATACAAAACAGCCTGTCCCAGAGCCAGTCTGTACAGGATACTGTGACCATGACAGGGCAGCTGGGCCAAATTCGAGTGCCAGCAAGACCTAGCACATGAAGTCGCAGTGCCACTCAAATCTGGCCTGACAGCACGTCCATAACCCCAGGCCTGCTCCGTGGGCCAGGCCTCGCCTGCTCCGTGGGCCAGGCCTCACCTGCTGGCTGTTCTCCATGCTGGGACTGGGCAGGAGGCAGGCCAGAGCCATGCCTGGTGGGTGAGGCTGGCTGCAGGGAGCAGTGAGGTGGAGCAAAGGGAGAGGCAGTGCTCCCTGGCAGCCGCTGGGGCACGTGTAAGAAAACATTCCTGTCTCTGGAAATACCCAACTGAGCAGGGCCAGGACATGGGGCCCAGTCTCCAGCTGGTGCAAACCAGCATCACTCTGCTTGGACCAGGGGTGCTCTGCTGAATGACACCTGCAGGGAAGTTGGCCCACAGAGATCTCTCATTGTCAGGGCTCTTTGGTCCATGCTGCAGGGTGAATCCAGCGTTACTACCTCAGAGCCAAGAGTGGGCCACGTTCTCATCTGGAGTAAACTGGCCCAATTCCACTTCTGTCAATGCAGCACTGCTGGTTTACGCCAGCTGGGAACATGGCCCAGTGACTCCATAGCCCCCTGCCATCTCAGCCCTCGGCTGCCATCCCCAGCTCTGCCAGCTCCCCTCACTCCCAATCTGCAGCCTCTGCCATCCCAGCCCTGGGTTCCGCCCAGCAGCTCCGCTGGCGCCCCTCCACCCCAACCCACACTCACGTGTGCTGTGAGCAGCTCTGAGTTATGGGCCAGGCAGGAAAGTCAGGGGTACTACGGCCGCTTGTCAATGTCCAGCTGTGCCCAGAGCTGGGCTTAAGAAGTGCTGGCTCAGGTCCCGAACATGCCTGCCAGCATCAGAGACAACTCGGCAAAAGGGGGCAGATTCCGGAGTGCCATTCACTGGGGATGTCGATCTCCCCCCAGCAGAATTCATTAGCACAGTGCCAGCGCTGCCTGGAAACACGCGCCAGCTGCCCTAATTAGAGGCAGAAGGTGGGGGTGGGAAGGGCTAGCGATGCAAATGAAGCAGGAGCCCAAATACATTTAGCTGTGAAATAATCAGCTGCTGGGGCTGAATTCTGTTCTCGGACGCACTGGAGTCTCCATCTGCCTGATAGTTCACCCACCTGTCCTTCCCACCCACATAAGCCCCTCTGTGAATCCATCCCCAGCCATTTCCCCATGCCCCCATCTCTGTCTGTGCCCTGAGACACTCATCAATCCACCCCGCTGTGTCCTGGCCCCTGTTAGTACCCCTCACCGCCGGATCCAGGCACTTCTCCCAGCAGCAGCTTCTGAAATGTTGGCCATCCTAGCCATTTCCATTATGCCACGAGGAGATGGACAATGATAGAGCTGCCTTTTAGCCAACCCATTTTTCTGTGGACTGTTTGAAGATTCCTGTCCCAGCTCCCGCTCATCTTCCACACCCATCCCAGCACCCTTGACTCAGTGAAGGGGCTTTCCATGCCCCACAGGCAGGTGGGACAACCCTGAATGCAAAGTTTGTGGGCAAAGCTAGAGGTGGGGGGATCTTGACTGGCATTCCTGGCACCACCGACATTATTTCAGATTCCCAGCCCACTGCCCTGGTTCTGCACCCTGATGTCACCACCAACCAGGGAGCCGGCCTTGTGCATGACTTGTCAGGCACATCTCAAGGGGCTGCCAGGTCCCTCTAGAGCCAGTACACTCCTTGCTCCTTTTCTGAACTTGGCAAGGAAGCCAAGGCCAGCCCCGATAGAGGCCTTGTCACCCACGGGCTGCCTGCCTCCTTGGCGTGCGCCAGTCATGTGCAGCCCACATGAAGGAACCCAGCAGGAAGCACCAGGAGCATGCAGGGAGCCAAGAGCTCAGGGTCTGTGGCTGCAGGATGTGTCACCCACTGTACATGGTGCTAGGGGCTCAGCCATACCTCATGACAATTCTGCAGGAAACGCTGCAGATCCAACTGATCTTTCAGGTGCTGCATCCACTCCTGGGCCTGCTGGAAATTCTGTTGGCTCCTGTAGAAATGAAAGACCCCAGCTCAGTTTCCTGCATTGGAACTGTGCAGTTAATGCAGCCATGGCTCCTGGCTCAGGCCTCTGGTCGGTATCAAGATCCTGGGAGGAAAGGGGGAAACACCCAACAACAGAACTGACCTTTAGATATCCCCTGTTTCCAAATGCACCCATCTGTTGGGTGTATTTGGAATTTTAGAGCATCTAGAGACCCTGGCGGAGACTGGGACCCCTGCTGCACTGGGCACTACACAGACAGAGCAAGAGCACCCAGTCTGGCTAGATAAAGAAGAAACCAAGGCAAAGAAAGGAAGCAGCAGACAAACTATGGATCCTGACTCCCACTCCCCAGTCCTAATGTCTCACCCACTGGCCCAGGAGGTACAGATGGCTTCAACGGGAGTTCAGCTCACACAGGTTTCATCTTAAACAGGGTCCTGAACTATCCTGCTGGCACAAGGCTCCACAGCTTGCCAGGGACATATCAAGCCAGCACTGCTTTCCAACCAGATGTGACCTACAAGTGGGTGTTTGCTCCTGGCCAGACAGAAACCACAGGTTCCTTCCCTGGAAGGGAGGATGGCCCAAGCAGCTGTGGGGCATCAATTGGAAAGAGGACCCCAAGCGCAGCTGATAGCCAGTAGTCCTTGCCACCTCTCCACTGACTCAGCTGGGTCTGGATGAATCCCAAGAGGAGCCCAGGGCGTGTCCTACATTTTGCCTCTCTGATGAAGGGAAAAGTTTTACCACTAGGGCCAGGAAGAGGTGACATGAAGAGACGCAGCCAAGCAGCACCATAGCCTTATTTCAAGGAGTTACCATTGCCTCAATTTCTCACCAGAGCCATTTGGTGAGGCAAAGTCAAGTGCCCTGCTTGAGCTCTAGAGAAATAGGGAAAGGTAGCATGTTGGTAGGCACTTGCAGGAAGCTCCCATCCGCCTGGCAAGGTCGACCCTCCGCAGGGCCAGCCTCACATCAAACACTGGGCTGGGATCCTGGAGAATTTACCATACTAACAGGAACAGGCAGAGACATTTGTGGATTCCTGATCAAGGAGTGAGAGCCCTCAGAGCTGCCTCAGGTTTGCTAAGACCAGCCAAAAGCACAAGGAACGAAGTCACTTCGGCCTGGTGCCTGCCTGCACACCTCTCTTTATTCCCATCCTCACAAGGGCCCAACTGCTCAAAAGGCAATGAAATTACCCATGTGCTTCATTAGCCAAGCATCATCCAGGAGCAACGAGGGCCCAGGAAAAGACCTAGGGTCCAGGCCCTGCGCCCCCCCCCCATCCCGATTCGGGGTGTGGGCTCAATCCTGTCCGGTCCAGATTGGGCTCCTGCTGTGGGCGGCCCAGCCCCAGACCCTGGGCTGTGGACAGGGCTGGGGAAGACAGCAGCCACTGCCGCGGGCAGCCTGGGATGGGGCCAGAGAAGACAGCTGCCACCGTGGGTGGCCCCGCAGCAGACCTAGAGCTTGAGCCCTGTAAGCCCAGCACCAGCAATGCCACTGCCATCATCATTCCTGGCTCTTCCCCAGTGCTCACTCCTGGACGATCCCCAAGTGCCTTTCAAAGGAGTTTGGCAGGCTTGTTAACCCCACTTAACTGCTGGGGAAACTGAAGTTTAGAGTGCAGCCATGACCTCCCCAAGGTTATCCAACAGGTCAGGCAGAGCCAGAAACAACAAACTGACTCTCAGCCCGTGCTTTAAATGCAGAATTCAAATAGCATTAGCTTCTGCAGGTTCTGACCTTATGTCAATGCAAAAGTCAGAGGTAAGCAAGCCTCATGCAATGCTTTTTTAGGGGTGAATCTAGAAAAGGAGTGCGAAACCCCCTGATTGTTAAACCTCTCTTTTGTAATCTGCTGGCAGCAGACACAAAAGGATCCCAATGGTGCCAAGGGACTGAATGGTGTCAGGCCATGAATTCCACTCAAATTGGCAGCAGGAAGATAGCCGGCACCCAGACCTGGCAAACGAGGACTTACCCCACAGGGGTCACAATGAACAAAAAGGCTTCATGATTCATTAAAACCACTCCCCAAGAGCGGGTCTGTCTGTTGGGTGCGGATAAACACAATAACGATTCAACTGCAATTAAAATGTCGATGGAAATTAGCTGCCAGGGCATGAAGCCGGGAGACTTCAAAGGGAACAGAGACGAGTGGGTGACAGCTAGGAAATCTCACAACCCAACATGCCTTAATGAGGGGAGAGAAGTGATTAACTAGCTCTGATGTAGGGTTGATTTAAGTCCTCTCTCCAAAGGGTTACTCTCCAGCGCCTAGGGGTCTTCATCTAAGATTTTGGGGTTATCCAGGAACCCACCAGAACAGGAAATGCCTCATAGAGGGCCCTGTCCTGCCACAGATCCACCAAGGTGGGGATTTTTCTCACCATTGTATCTGAATGTCTCCCACTCTTGAACGGCTATCTCCTCTCTGCTCCCCTGTATATGCAGGCGGTGCAGCTTTACCCCATGTCCTGGCAAGTGCACTGAAATCCAGAGCGACTCAGGCCTAGATCTTCAAAGGGACCTTGGCATCTAACACCCATGGAAGCTGGGCCCAAGGGATTTGTTTGAGCTCACAGAGAAAGCCTGGGTGGAGTGGGGGACTGAACCTAGTTCTCTGAAGTTCCAGCCCTGGTGTGTATGAGGGATGGGGGCTGACCAACACCCGGGGTGGGATTGGGAGCTAAGCAGCACCCAGCAAAGTCAGGCAGGAAAGGGGCCCTCGCCACACTGCAAACACCAGCCAGGTGTGGGGCCTACTTGGCTCTAAGCGCCGCCATCTCCTCATTGGCACGCGCACTGTAGGGGCTGCCCTGGCGCACCAGGCTCTCCCCAGCCCGCAGAGCCAGTGTCATCTTTGGCAGGTTCAGCTCCATGGTGGTCAGGAAATCCTTGTGCTTCTTGATGGCCTTCTCTGCTGCCTCCACTGTGGTGGGCAGCTCTGCCTGGGCCAGGGTGGACTCCTGGAGGAGAGGGAGATGACAGGGGTTAACAATCTGTCCTTATATAGCCTTCCCGCACCCAGGGTAGTCAGCAAACATCACCCCAGCCTTGCCATCCCCCCACCACTCCCCTGCAGTGAAAGAGGGAACAGAGGCTGAAAGAGGGAATCAAATTCTCTGAGATCACAAATTGTAGGTCATGGGAGAGAACAGAACCCAAGAGTCCAGACTCTCAGCATCCCCCTCTCCCTACTCTAACCACCAGATCCACTCCTGTTTTGTAGCTGAGGACAGAATCCAGGGGCCCTGGCTATAAATCTGCCTGTTATGACCAGTAGACGGGGCTGCCTCTCCGTTTGCAGGCAGTGTGATTATTTTATTCCTTTACACATCTTGCTGGAAAAATTCCTCCCTCTCTTTTCTCTTCTGCCTTGTCTGGAGCCATATGCACATACCCAGCCCCACTTCCAAGCTGCTGCGTTCAGGAGCCAGCTAGCAGCTGTCTCTGTGTTTGTGTCATTTGGATGAAGGCGGCCATGGACGCCAGCTCCCTCACTGGTGAATGCATGCCAGCCCAAGCAGAACAGAGCAGCTCCATGCTCGCTCGGGCCTTAAGCCAAGCCAGTGGGTTGTGAGGCAGGCTCTCCATGGTGGCTGGCTCCAATCTCTCACAGCACTGTAGGAAAGGTGGACCAGAGATGGGGAAGCTCCAGAGACTAGCCTGGGTCTCGGAGCCCAGATTCCAGGCTGACTCCCAGGAGCTGCCCGAGAAGAGGCCTCCCCGTCTTCACACATATTCCTCCATCCTTCTTTGCATCCTGCTGCACTGGGGCTATTGTGCAGAATCTGGAGACAAGCTGAAGACAGAACTTAGGGTGAGGACGGAGGTTCTTAAACCTGGAGCTTCCTCCTTTTGGCCTCTGTCTGTCTGGCCAGCCCCGAGGGACACCTGAAGGGGGGTGGCTTGGTGGCTTCAGGATGCAGCAATGAACCCATTTCAGGGAAGTCAGGAGACCTTGGTTCTATGATCAGCTCTGCCACTGATCTGGGACGAGTCATTTTGCTTCTCTGGGCCTCAGTTTCCTCCCCACTCCTAGCCTATTTAGATTGGAAGCTTTTCAAGACAGGGATTGTTTCTTACTCTGTGTCCGTGCGGTGCCCAGCACAATAGGGCCCTAGTTTTGGTTGGGGCTGGGCAGTGTCTGGTGCGACGGGCCCCTGATCTCACTTGTAGCCTGTAGAAGCTACCACAATGCACATTATAACTAGCAAGTGGTGTCCTCTCTTGGGTCCTCGCAATAGGCTTTTACTCCTATATCTCTGGGCTGCACTTTGCCCCTTGACAGTGTTTAGCCATTGTTTATTTCCAACTCTCTCCCAGAGCAGGTAGCTCTATTTCCTGCGGTGCTGGGTACGCTGGCTGGGCGGAAGGGTCCAATTTCACACCCTAAGCAACTGGGGTGATGAGCCGTGCCTTGGCTCATCCACAGGCCAACAAAACATCCACTTGAGCCCAGCTAATGCTGCTTCTGCTCTTTCACCTGCAGCCGGGCAGAAGTAATTGGGCTTTAGAGCCTGTCTGGGCACCCTGGGGCGTAAATCCTTCTGAACAAGTGCCAACAAATACCAATGAATAATTAGTAAATTGCAGTTCATTAACAAGTCATATTTAGGAACAGCTAGCAATCTGGTGTTGTTTCCTATTTCATGCCATTTGCTAGCTACTGGTACTTATTACATATTAGTTACTAAGTAGCATTTAATAACCAGCTAATAATATATTGCAAATTAGCCAAGGCTACTGAATAGTGAGCAATGTTTTGCATATACCAATTAATAATAATCAACTGCTGATAACTTTTTAAGAGTTAATAAATGGCAAAATCTAATAATTATCAAATATTTAATAATAATTAGCAATGGATACGTAATAGGTACCAAAAAGTAAAGGTCAAGACATTAACTATTAATATTTAGAATTACCCAATTATCTAAAATCAATAATTAGCAATTAATTCTTAGTAGACACCAATAGCTAGCAGAGGCAATACATGTTCAATTAAACATTTATTAATATATTTTAATTGCTATCTGGCTAATTTTCACAGATAGCAAAAGCTTAAGCGCAATAAAGAGTAACTTAGCTAATTGCCAATTTGTTCTTAGCCAAGGGCAATAAATACTTCAAACACTGAGTAACAATTCATATAAACAATTAGCCAATATTAATAACCTTTCAGTATTGAATAATGATTCACCAATCATTTGTCAATCAATAACAAGCCATTAATATTTAAACATCTATTAATAGTTAGCAAAGAACCATAACTTGAAATTCAGATGACCAATATAATAATTTAGCAATGCATAATTAGCACTAATGATCAATTACCAATCAATAATCTACCAGACTAAGCAACTACCAACTCATAACTGGAAGTTAGCCTTAACCAATCAGCAATCAATTGCAATGAGTGACAACAAACCCCTCTCCCATGCCCCTGGGATGAAGAAGCACACCATTACCTGGTTGTAAAGACAGGCATTGGCCTGCTTGACGTCCCTCAGGAAGAGGTGGAATATGTGTGCCTGGACCAGCACCTCCCTCCGGTTCTCCCACATTTGCAGCAGCTTGTTCCAACCAACATCCAGTTTCTGGAGCCACTGCTGGAGAGAGAGGTAGGGGATGTCGGCCTCCTCTAAGGCCAGCAGGTCACTGACCGCCTGGATCTTGTTGTAGTCCTCCTCGTAGCGGTCAATTTCCTCCTTGAGGGCCGCGTGCTGGTTCAGCAGCCGCTCGGCATCTGACGGGTTGCTGGGAAGCTCCTCGGAGGCCACGGCCGTCTGGGTCTTCACCAGCCAGGTCAGGAAGTTGTCCAAGTCCTGGATGAACTGCTGTAGCCGGCTGGCAATAGTGAGTGAGTCTTCACAGCCGTGCAGGGTCCTCTTCAACACTTCCCACTCCTCACTGATCTCCTCAAACTGTAGCAGAATGGCCAGCGCCTGGGCTGGGTGGGAGGCTGCCAAGGCCTCCCCCTCCTGCTGTAGCTCAATGAGTTTGGGTTCAAGGACCACCAAAGCGGCTTCCATGGTGGACAGCTTCCTCTGCAGAGCGAGCACACCACCCAGGTCGCTGCTACAGTGCTGGGAGACCTCAATGGCTTTGCGTTTCTCCCGGATCTGTGACTTGATCTCGCTGCATTCCAGCAGGTAGTTCTGGATCTTCATGATAGAGCTGAGATGGTCCTTCTTCTGCTCCACCAGCTCCACCACGCGGTTCCACCTGGGCGGGCCAGACACAAAGAGAAGTGCATGAGCAGCCAGGGATGCCCACGGGGGTGCGCTTGCCCCTCCCTGTGAACACTCCGGTTGCAGGCATCACGTAAGAGATATGCAGCTTTCAATGCAAACAAAACACCAAGAGTCACATCAATATCTAACTCCCGTGCTTGTTAAGAAAACCTAGGAAACGGGCTCCTCAAAGCCTAAGAAATACAGGCAGCGAACAGCAGCCTGACTCATGATCTTAGAGTGCTTGGGGTGTGCAGATAAAGGCAGAGTGGATTGGCTTAGAAAAGGCACAGCTGAGTGGGGAAAAAAGGAGGAGGATGGCTCAGCAGTTATGGTGCTAGCCTGTGACTGTGCTAGGCCCAGATTCAAGTCCCTGCTCTTTACCGGCTCCTTGTAATCCAAAGTCTTCAACAAATGAAAAATTTGTCACAGCCCTGAGTGATGTGGTTATGCTGTCTGTAGATCTGGCCTCTCACTCTGTACCTCAGTTTCCCAGCAATAAGAGCACTGCCTATTTGTTGGGAGGATGGTTTCACTCAAAATGATTGTGTCAACTGCTGCTGAGGTGGGTGGCGTCTTAAACAGACTGGGGAGTATGCAACACAATTATCAAACATCCCAGAACAATGTGTAGCAAATATCAATAAATAACTAATAAAATGAGCCAAATTGAGCTATCTCATAAGAACATTCTTGCACCAAAACAGACAATTTTGGACCAAACCACATTTTCCGTTATTTTAAAAACTAAAGGGAGGGGGTTCGTTTAAAAATGGTTTTGGGACACCTGGCTAGCTTTGCAGTGTCAAAAGCTTCCTCATTGATGTCAGTAGGTTCCAGACCAGGACCCAGGTTACCAGGATACGGGGGGGACGACAGATGGGATGGACAGGGCATGTGTGTGGAGCTGAACCAATCCTAGATGCCAAGGGTCATGATTTTCAGAAGCACCTGCCAGACATTCCTGGCTGCCCAGCTGGTGGTGCCTGAAAGGGCTCAATTTTCAGTGTACAGCAATTTCCACAAACCTGCCCCCTTAGAATGGAGCCCAAAATTGCAGCTCCCTTAGAATGTTTGTGCCCCTCTCCATGTACAGCAGACTCCATTACTCCTGTAGATTGTTTTTACACCACAACATCAGTGGAGGGGCACTGGCAGACCCCCAATGGGGATCTGGCTCTTAGGATTCCAGTGGAACTATGTGAATTGGCACCAGCTGGAAATCATCGGGACAAATGGTTGTCTAGGCTACCCGCCCCCACTCCAGCATGGCAGGGATGCTGTCAGATGGCCCAAAACTGTGCTGCACCGGGCCAAGAGACGCAGCCACCATGTCACAACACATCTCCCACTGCAGAGCGATGGTGATGTGGCATTTCGGACTGGCACAATTAGGGATGTGCCTAACCGAGTCACACTCGTGCCTGGGACGTCAGAAGCCAGCAAAAAGCCCAGTGAAACATGGCTGATCTGGAGAAAATTCGACTCATGACTTCACCCCATTTCTGCTCAATCCCAGCCTTGATCTGTGCATCTCAGTTCCCCACCTCTAAAACACCAATATTTTCTCCCACCCTCTCTGTCTGTCTCACTTATTTAGATGGCGAACTCTTCACAGCATAGGCACTCTCTCAATCTGTGCCTGTGCAGCACCCTAAGCAGTATCCAGCCTGACAGGGCCCTGATCTCAGTATATGCCTTATAAACAACCACAAGGACCCAATCCCATGTGAAAGCCTAGGGTTATGCCTGGGATTTGAAGGAAGGGCCCAAAGCAATGACATACCAGGCAGAAGCGATGTGGCAGCAAGGCACACAACCAACACAGCTTTCTTGAACCCAAAACACTCACCAGAGCTGTGAGCCATAAGTGCTCCCAGGCTATTAGGACCTGCTGCAGTATCTAGAGGGCAGGAGGAATCTGAGGGTGATTTTCAAGCATCTTCCCACAGGAAAAAGCCATGAGCCAGGCTGCAAAGGGGTCTACAGGCCCCAGAAGAGTTGGCATTGGGGCAAAGTAACCCCCAGCTGTTGCCGAAAGCTACCTGCAGCCATGGGGCATGGGGATAAGAAAAGCTCTTGGCACCAGCCCACTTTGGATCATTGTTCACACCGGTGCCAGCCAGGCATGAAACGCTGCAGTGGTGTATCCCAGTGGGGCAAGCAGCTGCATGACAGGACTATGGGGGAGTCCTTCACCCCAGCCGATGTGCCTGGGCTTGCAAAGAGGCTTAGAAGAGTGAATCAAAAGGGCGCCAGGTGCCTGACAGTCTCCTGTTCTAGAATCACAGCTTGTTCTGCAAGGTCAACACCAGCCACCCTCTGGAGACTCCTGCACACACAAGACTGAGAGACTGGCGCACCACATACAGTGCACAGAGCAAGTTCATCTAGGCTGGGCGAGGGGCCTAGCGCTACAGTGAGAACGAGGTGCCACAACTGCCGGGGGGGCACATTTCCAACAGAGATTGTGCTGTGTTTGCAGAGGCTCCCATTATCACAGATGTTTCCACCAATTCCTCTTCCCCCTGACTTTTCCCACCCTCAGGAGGCTCAGCATTGCTGATGCAAAACCCCAAGCTAGCCCCACTTCTGGGGGTGGCACCTAAAGCAGAGGAAGCAGTTCCTGACATTGCTGACTCCAATCCTCAGCACAGGAATGATCCACACAGCCCCTGTGGAGTCCAGTGGAGACTTTCACACAGCTGCAATAGTGCCGTGCTGACTAGCGTCTGCCATGCCCTGCTGAGGACGAGTAGAGGGGAGGATGCTGGAGGCGTTCTGGGAGGCATTCAAGAAAATGGCAGGTGAGATGCACCAATCAGTGTTACCCAGGGAACAGCAGACTGGCCCCTGCCAAGTTATGTGCCCATCAGATTTCCTGCTGTGCCAGTAGCCAGACAGGCAATTTTGAGGGAAAAGACTGACTGTGGCAGCCCAGCGTTGGACAGTCAGGACTCAGCAGGTGGGGATGTTGCCTTGAGGGTGTGATGTTCTGCACTCCTATGTTCACCCTTACGGTGTAACTGTGGACTTTTCAGTGCAAAGTACATCATGGAAAGTGTTTTTGGAAGGCTTATGATGTACTGAGTGTTACTGATACAGTGATGGTTTGGTGCAGTGTTAGGTATACGGTTGTGAGGCTTCACAGAGACAAGGCCTCATGGCTTGAGACAGATCCAGGCAAAACTTTCCAGAAGCAGAGGGGCAATTCACACCTCATCAAGGCTATATTGGACATACCCAGCCCAGCCTTCCAGGAACAAAGAGTGCCCTGGGCATCCATGGGGGAATGGTCTGGAATGAGCCATCCCCTTCCATGAGGCAGACTGGAATTATGGGGAGGTAACTCACTAACTCAGGCCACAGATGAGGCCCTGTAACTAAGGACTTTGTTTGTCATCAGACAGGAGGTGGGGGTGGGGAGCCAAGTGGAGAAGGGTCATTATAAAAAGGGGAAACATTCGCTATCTCTCTTTCCACTTCCATTTACAAACACCACCAAGGAACTGAAGTGTTGACCATAGGGGAAAGCCTGGCCAAAGGTGAACCAGCCAGCCTGGGGTAAGAGTCGCCTAAATTTCCAAGGTTGCTGAAAGGGTCACATTTAGCTAGGAATATTTTTTTGCTTTTGCTTCTTCTTGACTAGGGTTACCAGATGTCTGGCAAAAGAAGGATATGTCCTCCTTTTTGCCCTGACGTCCTCTGTCCGGCAGGCATTTGTAAAATGTTTGATTTTGTCCAGTTTTTTGCCAGAAGCTGCAAATGTTGGGGGAAGCATTCTGGCCTGGCCCCCTAAAAATAGAAGTGTATGCCGTACTCTGCACGTTCCCCTGCCAGCTCAGAGGGGGCTGTGGCAGGCAGACAGAAGCAAGCCTGGCCACCCCTCCTGTCCTTTCCTGCATCTGGGGAGGCCCTGCCCCTACTGGCCTCAGCGGCGCGTGCCCCTCTCTTGCTGGGGCCGGCACCATATGTAACATCCAACCCCAGCGTGGCTGTGATTCCCCACAGCAGGCCCTTTCCCAAACTTGCCCCACCAGAAGAAGGCCTGGGCTGGGAGGGTTTGGGCCTTGGAGACAGGTGTCGGGTGGGGGGGCAGTAACTGGGGTGGGTGAAGGGGGCCCAGACATATATGTGCCCTCCAATGTCCTCCTTTTCGTACTTTCCTGTCCTCCTTTGCATGCTTTGATATCTGGTAACTCTACTCTTGACCCAATCTGACTTGTTACAGTTTGACTTATAACGGTAGGTTACTTACCAGTAACCGTCCTTCTTCAAGATGGGCTACTTGGATTTATTCAGAAATAGGTGTCTCTGTGCCGGAGCACCAGATTGGTCAGAACTTTTTGCCCTAGCCTGTCAGAAGAGGGCAGGTGGCCACCACCTCCTGTGCTACCCCATGGCTATATAAGTGGCTGCCGGCTGGCCCCTCCCCAGTTCCTAAGAGTCGTTAACTCCCAATGTGGGGACAGGGGAAGGGCTCTGAATGAATCCGAGCAGCCCATCTCGAAGAAGGACGGTTACTGGAAAGTAACCTACCATTCTCCTTCGAGCGCTGCTCAGATACATTCAGAAATAGGTGACTGCTAGCCGTGCTCATGGATGGCAGGTGGAGTTGGCACTTCTGCCTTCAGCACAGCAGAACTCCGACATGGGTAAATGACCAGCAATCAGGTCCTCAGGGGCCTAAGCAAATGACCCAAGGACCTTCATCCCAGGAGGGAAGCTTGGAGATGTAGGGCATAACCCAGCGGAGAGAATTAGGCCCGAACTGCCTGAGCACAGATAGTGTGCCTGGGCATGGCGGCCTAAGGTCACCATACACGTACAAGGTGCCCACAGATCATGGTTAAGGAATGCATCTTTAGCTGCTCTTCTCAAGGGCTGTTAGCAGGCGCCCTGTGGAGACTAGGAATTTTAGTATTCTGGCTATGACAGAAGTTGGCCTGAAGCTTACGGAAAAGCCCCGGAGCCCGGAATTTGCTGGGCTGGCAGTGGTGGTTATCAACACTGCAAGAAAACCCCGAGGGGAGGGGAGTCTCTTCCCTCTGTTTGATATTGTAGGGCACCTATGGGTCACGGGGTTAGGCCGGAGACTTGAAAAGGGGGTTGTGGTTCCCTCGGGACCTGCAGCCATGACACGTTCCCCAGAGGGTTTCAGGTATAGGAATCTGGCCCACTCAGTATCCCACGGGAAGGGTGGGCAGCCGAAGTGGGAGGGAAGAATCTAGAGAAGGTACAGCAAGCTAGTTCAAGAAGGTATCAGGACACTGATGACAACGGTAGATGTCCCGACAGGCACAGTCATAACAAGATGACAGAGACAGCTTGGGGGCCAGATGCCTGGTCCATCCTATGGAAGTAAATAAGAGAAGCATAGGTAGTATCGTGACGAAACCCCACTGGGGCAATGTCTGAAAGTGAATCCTTGCATGCCAAGGAGGTGGTAGCAATGTTCCCTCTAACAGCCACCGGCAGCTGAGCAACTCCTGTTGCTCGCTGCGTGGGGCCCCCCACCCCCTGCGCGGGCCCGATCCTGCCCCCCCCCCCCCCCCCGCTTACCCTGCATGGTCCTCACAGCTCCTGGGCCAGAGAAGCACTAATGGAGCATGCTCAGATATTCTGCGCATGCTCCGTTAGAGCTTCTGTGGGCGGGAGTTTTAATAACTCCCTGCCCCACAGGAGCTGTAAGCAGGGCCTCTGGCTGCCGGCCCTGTGCGGCCAGCAGCCTTCCCTGCGCGGGGGGGCTGTGGCGGGCCGCGCAGCTTAGAGGGAATATTGACTATCTACACCCTTCCCTTTCCTTTTCTTTAGAGTTTCCTCAAAAGGAAGGCAGCCGTAGGGGTGCTACGGTGAGGGGATTGGACGTGGTGGGCTGTGGCTTGGTAATGGCTCATAAGTCCAGTAGGTCTGGTTGCTAGTACCCGTGGCCTAAGAATTCACACGCTTTGGCCTAAATCGTCTCACCCCGCTGGAGGGGACCTGATGCGAGACAGGGGCCAAGCCCAGTTAAGACTGCATCAGGGTGCCTGTTAGGATTGATGCTCCCTCCAGGAAGGAGCCCCGGGGATGTATGGAGGAGGCAGGCTCCTCCACAGTGGCAGGGCAATGGATTGCTGCCTGTTGGGGTGCATCCCGCCCTCTCCTCTCCCTCCCTTCCTCTCTCTCTCTCTCTCTCTCTCTTTTTATGTATATCTGGAGTGTCCTCCGTGGGTATGGTAGTGAAGGTATAGGTCCTACCGGAAGGTGAGCTCCAACAAGGGTGAGCCCATTCCCAAATACCCGTACAATGAGAGCAACTTCAGGTTCACAGAGAGTGAGCATTAGAGCCAAACTCTGTCACAACAGTTTAGGACAGGGTATGTCATCTAAGAGGTGCCTACTGAGAGCCCTGGGTCTTATGGGAGAGAGGGAATTGTACCCACCAGACTCTTGAATGAGGGTCTCTTGTAGCTAAACCGGGATAATCATGGTGCTAAGGCCGTGTCCAGGGAAGGTGGCGATGCGAGAGACACCGCTGGATGATGCCCTGGTGGGCAAAGACTGGTCCCAGAGAAGCAACCGTCTATGAAGATGGTCCCAGACCGACGCAGCAGAAGACGAGCTGTGATTATGGGCATACTGAAAGGTGGAAGGGTGAGCCTTCCTATGTATGACTGAGCGGCAAAGGGGAAATCTAGTTGGTTTCGCAACTATTATCCGGATATTTCCTCTGGATTTTGAGCCCGAGGGGTTTCTGATTGGGATGTAACAGAAAACAGTCTCTTCAGGGATAGGGAGGAAGATATCTGGGCCCCTTTCGTGAGGGGCAAGAAAACCCCATGTACCGGCTTTGGGCCTGGGCACATGCCGGTAGGGGCGATCAAGAGCCGAGGTTGGGAGAATTCCAGAGGAATGGGTCCACTGCTCACTTGCTTTACCTCCTTTCGTCTGTATATTTTGGAGGATGGTAGAAGAACAGGCAGCAGTCCCGTTCTATGGCTACTCCCAGCTTTCGGTTGAGGTAGAAGATTTGAGGGTTCATACCTCACAAGGACCGTGAGTGAGTTAGCCACAGCTACGTCTGGCTGCTGGGACCTGACGTTTATGTCCGTTACACAGAAGGTGGGGGCGAATTACCTGACCCCTGTGCTCAAGAAGCGTTCCAATTGGGAACGTATGCTCGCAGCCTTAATGGGGGTTGATTGGGGACCACTGGTTGAACACCAGCGAGAGAGTGGTAGGGCTGAACATTGTGGCAAGCTCATTCATCTTGTGGTCAGGGCGTGGAACCAATAGGGGGGTTCTTCGCCCAACAGGTTGGGTCGACAACGGTGGGTGATGAACTCTCTGATGTTGGAAGTGTGTTCTAAGAGTGCTGTATGTACCCCCTCCAGTAAGAGAGTCACCACGGAGGAAGCGGGAAGGGAAAGGGGGGGGCTCTTCCCCTGACGGAGTGTATGCATTCATGGTAGCCTCTTTGGGTTAGCACCGGTGGCCATCAATTGCCTGCCTGGGTTTAGACAGCAGGCTTCCATGATGCCCTCCACTGAGGGAGAGGAATTTTGAATAATGAAGGGGCAAGTCTCCACAAGGCCTAGGGACAGTCCCAGTCCTACCCGGAGGGAGGTTGTGTCGTGTATGAATTGCCCATCCTCACCAGGAAGGAGGGGTGAGGAAGGGAGAGAAGGGTTAGCTGTTGTTTCGAAAGGGAAGAGTCCCGTCACTGGGAGTCAAGCACCCGCCACAGTGTAGGAAGCGCCAAATGTCACTTACTAGGCCACCAAAGAGGCCTGGCAGCGATCTGGGTGGTTATACCCAAACTGATGACCAAGGTTGAGAGCTCTCCCGGAGCCATCCTGGAGGGGGTTTTGTTAGGAGGGTCCCCCGGAGGGGTTTGAACCGAAGTTATGGTGGTGAGGACAAGTCCTTGCCACTAACAGTTAAAAGGGGAAAGAAGGGGTAAACATGGCCTATTATCAGCCTTATGGGGCCGGAGGGCATGGAAGTGGCCCCAGCTGGAGGAGGGCAAAATACTTTAACTCTCTCCTGGGGTCACGGGCAGTGCCCAGAACGGATGAGGCCTCCCCGGGGAAGAGAGAATCTCCCCCAAATGGCAAGTCGAGGGCGACCTGCTGTGAGGCTGCAGGGACTCTGGCTTCCCGCAGCCAGGCTGCACAGCGCAGGGTTATGGCCGAGGCCATCGTTCAGGCCACCGTATCCACAGCGTCCCAGGATGAAAGGAGGAGGTCTTTGGAGGCTATTTTACCCTCCTCCAAGAAAGCCTCGTACTCTTCCCTCACCTCCAGTGGGAGTAGGTGTCTAAATTTGTGAAGCGACTCCCACACGTCCAACATGTATTTGCTAATGAGGGCCTGATTGTTCAGAACCCTCAACTGGAAGGCTGAAGAGGAGTAAACTTTGCAGCCTAGTAAGTCGAGCTCCCTAGCGTCCCTCGATGTTGGGAGGGGATCGGGAGGGACCTGCCCCGGCCCTAAGGCCGCCTCCACCACTGCATGAGGAGGGGCTGGATGGTGGGTAAGCGAGGGGAATTCAGGCCCCCGGTGGAGGGGCACTGTAACTGGTGCCGCTGATGAAAAAAAGTGGCCTGAAAAGAGTGTTTGAGGGCAGCTCGGAGCATTAAACCTCCATGCCCATGTGGGCAGAGACACAGCACAAGAGGTAGAAGTGCACTGACAAGTCGCCAGCATAGGAACATGGTACCGGGTTCAGTGTTCTCACTGGCGCCGAGTGGGCCAGTGCCGGCAAGGTTTGAGGGACTTCTTGTGGGGACCAATCCCAGGGGTGGTATTGAAAAGGTGACAGTGCCAAGAGTCGGCGCCAAGGCCGTTTGGAGCCCCTCGAAGCCCCTTCCCCCAGGCTGGAACAGGGGGAAGCCTCTCAGGATTCCCGAGGCAGCACTGGAGACGGGAGAGTGGCATGGGGCTTTGGGATTGGCTCCATGATACTGGGACTCCCAGGGGGCTCTGGTGTTCGGGGCTCTGGGGCCAGCGATGGAGAGGGCAAACGATGCAACGTGCGTGGCACTCAGGCCTTTGAAAGGAAGGCCGGCTTCCCCCTTCTGGGCGGTGCAGGAGAAAGGGGTGTAGGCAACAGGAGGAGCGCCCTCGCTGCTTCCACTGCCGATGGGGTCGGTGCCAAGGCCGACCGGTCCCAGGGAGATCCCCGTGCTGAGGAGGTGGGGCTGCTTCAGTGCCATGGTACCGAAGGCACCAAGCTAGTCCTGCAGTGCCAACTGGTGCGGTGCCGGACAGCAGGCTCCAGCGCCGAGCTGGCACACGGTGCCACAGGAGGCCCCGAACCCTCGGGGGAGAAGTGCCAGGCCTGTTGAGAGTCCCGGGCACGATGTCTCTGCTCCCTGTCCTTGATGGTCCTGGGTTTAAAGGACAGGCAGAGGGTGCACTCAGTGACCTCATGGCTTTTGCCAAGGCACCGGGGGCACTTCTCGAGGGGATCATCCCATGGGAAGACCTTGCTGCACGTGGCACAGGGCTTAAACCCAGGCATGGCAGACAGTGCTGTTCTGGCCAGGAAAGGGAGACCTTCTTCCAGGGGACCAAGTCCACAAACAGGTTCTCCCAGTCGGGCGAGAGGCTCGTTCATGATCGACAAGGACAGGCTGCTTGTGAAGTGCAAGAAGCAGGCAGTTCCATCACCAACACTGAGGCGGAAGAAACGAAACTGGGGAGGGGCCAGGCGGCGGCCACTAGCCATGGGATGGCGCAGGGGGCAGTGGCCACCTGCCCTCTTCTGACAGGCTAGAGCAAAAAGTTCCGACCAATCCAGCGCTCTGTCATGGAGACACCTATTTCTGAATGTATCCGAGCAGCACTCGAAGGAGAAGCATTTAAAACCTTGCTGTAGTTAATATGTTTGCTTGTTTCCCCTAGAGCAGAGTGCTGGGTTTGCAGCATTTGGAGACTGATAATAACAAGTAATAACAAAACTGATACATAGCAATTTCTTTGTTAAATTGATGAACATTTATGAGCTGACATGGTGCAATGGGCTGCACTGGACACTGTAAAAAGGAAGGTCCTAGGGTTGTACTGGCACTGGGGGTGTTGGCTAGGGTTGTTCTGTTCTATAATCCAAGGAGTGGCTTGTCAAGATTCACTCACTCGCTCAGTTAGGAGCAACTTGCTTGCTGGTGGCCACGTATGGGCACCCCAGGAGTGGGGGTTCTTACAGCAGAGTGAGATGGGCTCCAGGAGTGAAGGGTAGGGGTGACACAGTGATTCCCCAGTCCATATTTTACTTGGGAGGATCACACTGTGTTGGGACTGGATGTTACACACTAAGGGCTGGGTCAAGGATTAGCAGGGGCACGCCCCTAGCAGGCAGCGCAGACCTGATGCTGCCTGTGGTCCCGGCTGGAAGTGGGCTCAAAGAGGCCTAGCCACTGCACAGACCCCGATAGGGGTCCCCATCATGCCAGGTGCTTCATGGCACCCTGAAAAGCAATAGTGCCTGCCACAAACAGCCTCCTGATTAAATAGGCAAAGGTTGGGTCATGATCCCCTGCTACAGACATGTTTATCAGAGACATAGGCATGGGCCCAGGGTCACTCAGGGAGCTGGAAATTGAATCCAGCTCCCCATCATTTCAGGTCAGCAGCGCCCCAGTCCTAAGGTCCCCCTTTCTGAATCTGCCCCCCACCAGGCTCTGTGGAGAGCTGCCTGCCGTGTCCCCAGCCCCCTCCCTGCAGCCCATTGGAGGTGCAGTACCTGCTGTTCAGATGGTCCCGACACGACTGCACCTCGGACGCGCTTGGGTGGCCACCGTCCACCAGCTGCTGCACTGTCTGGTTCACATCCAGGATGCGTCCCATCACACTGTTCATCTCCTGGTCCAGGGTGTCGAACCTGCCCAAGGCAAACAGGACATTCAGAACCCAGGCATCCTGGCTCCCAACCCTTCTCTGCACCTTCTAGAGCAGGAAAAGGAACCCAGGAGTCTTGGCTCCCAGTTCCCCTGCTATAACCATGGACATAAGTCCCCTCCCAAAGCTGAGAATGGAACCCAGGTGTCCTGGCTCCCAACTCTTCCTCCCATCCTTCCACAGCTGGAGTCTTGGCTCTCAGTTCCCTTGCTATAACTGTGGACACAACTCCCCTCCCAGAGCTGAGGATGGATCCCAGGTGGCCTGACCCCCAAGCCTCCCCCCACTCTCAGAGCTGGCCATGGAACCCAGGTGTCCTGGCTCCCCTGTCCCTCTCCTCCCAGTGCCAGACCTGTGCTGCACCACCTCCACGTCCTCCAGCCTCTCGGGCACATCCATCTTGTTGAGCCACTGCTCCTTCTCGCCGATCCACACCTCACAGGCGTCCACCTCACTGAACATGCGGTAGACAGCCAGGGCATCCTGGAGCCACTGGTGGCGCAGCACAGCCACCTCAGCCACCTCCCCGTACAGCTGCTCCACCTCTACAATGCGGATCTGCACATCCACCACTTCGCGGTGCTCCGGGGCCAGGGCGGCCAGCTGCTTGCGCAGAGCCAGCACAGGTGCCCGGTGCTGCTCGATCTCCTCTACTGCTGCTGCATGCTTCTTGACCAGCGACTGGGTGGAGTACTCATCATGGCCAAAGTCATCACTAGAGGCTAGGCGATAGGCATCTTGCAGCCAGGCCAGTAGGTCATCTGTCTCGGCACTGAACTGGTAGAAGCTTAAGGCTTCCTGCAGCCTCCGCTGGTGCATCCCTGTTACCTCCTCCAGCTTCTTCCAGCGCTGCCGCACCTCCCGCAGCTTCTCCTGAATCTTCCCTGCTCCAGGTCGCTTCTTGGCCAGAATCTGCTCCGCCTTCTTCATGGCCTGGTGCAGCAGGGCCCGGCGGCCGCCCAGTTCTCCCAACATGGTCTTGTGCTGGGTGGTCAGCTTGAGCACGCTGCTTAGGTCTCTACCACACGTCTTGGAGGACAGAATCTGCTCCTTCTCCCGGATCCAGGCCTCTGCCTCCTCCAGCTCCTGGAAGAAGGCCCAGAGCTGCCGGGAGGCCTCCAACTCTGTGCGCCGCTGGGCGGCCAGCTTGCGGAGCTCCTCCAGGCATGTCTGCACATGGGTCACACGGTTGCAGATGATCTGGGGGTCGCAGGGCTGGTAACCTGAACCAGAGGAGCAGGAGAGAGGCTGAGGCCTGCCTTTAGCCATTGATTTCTGCTAGGGGAAGGAGCAGCAAAGCCAGAAGTCCTGGCTCCCAGTCCACTGCTCTAACCACTTGACCCCATTACCCTCCCAGGGCTGGGATAGAACTCTGGAGTCCTTGCTCCCAGCACTCTCTGCTCTAACAAACATCACTCCCCTCTCAAGTACAGCCCTCATCCATTCTGAAGATTGTCCACTCATGCCTGTATCTTGTTTTCCAGGTGCTCACGGCTTCTAATGGGAATCTCTGTCATGGCTCTCAGCCCCTGGCCTGCTCTCAGACCCAAACAACCCGGAAGTCCTGGCTCCCAGTCCTGCACCCACATCACAGCCCACTTGGGCCTGCATGTTTTCTGCAGATGGTGCTTGTCATTGGCAGGACTTGGGGTACAAGATGTCCAATGGGGTTGCGGAAGCTGAGCTGGCTGGACAAGCTCTTTGTCAACTGGAGCCGAATTCCACTCTGACATCATGACTTGGTGCCCGGCATCACAAGGAACAGACAGTGAGAGGGATAAGCCTCAGGGCAGTCATTCATACCAGAGCAAAGCACAACCAGACCCACATGCGATCATACCCCCTAGACCCACACCACTCTGCACCCATCACAGGGGGGTTGGAGGATCCCATCCCAGGCTGATCCAAGCTGCTGGCTCCTCTGCGAAACCTGCACATACCTTCCAGCTCACAGAACTTCAGAGCAGCCGCGTTGAGCGCCTGCACTCGCTCGCTCTGGGCGGCCACATCAGCTTCCAGCAAGCCATGCTTCTGCAGCAGTTCCTCCACCTCCCGCAGATGTTTCCCAAAGTCCTTCGATGCCAAGGGGGTCTGGCAGGGGATGAAAGCCAAAGAAAAGCCAGTCACTGCCAGCCAGAGAGATTCCCTGCCTCGGACTGGACAGTGAATGACCCTGAGCAGGGGGCTGCCTCTGTTGCACACATCACCTGGCACAATGGGCTGCAATCCTTGGGTTGGGCCCCGAGCCGCCACTGTAATACCCATAGTATGTTACAAGCTTTGCCCAATCCTGTCCTTCAAGGGGCTGAATCCATGGCCCACGGCAGGACAGGGAGATTTTCAAAAGCACAAATGGGCTTTGTGAGAGATGGGGGCCTTTCGTGGGAGATGAGGGATCCCCTCCCATTTGTTTGGCAACAGCACCTGGAGGCTCTAATGGAGTTCGAGACCCCATGGATCCGAATGCTGAACAGACCCCAATCAAAATCATTAGGGAAGAACAGAGCCACAGAGACCCTGGTCCAGTGATACCCACCAAGCCAGCACGCAAAGAGGAGATCATGCCAGGCTGAACCTGGGCACAGCAAGGGGTCAAGCTATAGGTGACAGCCTTCACACTGTGCACTGGAATGGGTGCTGGTTTGTACTTGTCTCTCACTCTTCCCCCAGGCCTCCTGCATGGGCTCAGACTGGAACCTTTGCTCCCCCCAATCCTGGGCACTGCTTTAAACTGGGAACAACCCCAACAGCCACAAGCATGTGAACCCATCCCTCCCTGTCCCTGCCCACCTGCCAGCTGGGTGCCCACCTGCATCTCTTCCATCCAGTCAATCATGTAAACCATTTCCTGGAAGATCTTCTGCAGGGCCAAATTCTGCTCAAGGCGGGCGCGCCGGGCGGCTACCAGCTCGGTCAGCAGCCCCCATTGGCGCAGGATGCTGTTCTTCTGGGCACTGATGCGCCGGACATCATAGTAGCCCTCAGCTTCCATCTCCCGTGCCAGCTCTGCCACAGCCTGGACACGCTCCTCGTAGGAGGAGATGTCGGCCTCAATGGCCTCATGCTTCTTCATGGCTGCCTCCACTGCTGGCAGGTCATAGCCAAAGTTGTCCTGGGAGGCAGATGGGATGTGAGAGGTGCCAGGCCACCGGGCGGCAACCCAGGCTGCATTCCATCCCCTGCTTGCTGCCATGAATTGCACACACTGGACTGTCTAACTCTAGCCATTCAGCCTCATCCATTAAGAGCCAGTGCTCGGGGCTCAACGCCCACCAGGGATCCCCTCACTACAGGTGGGGGAAACTCAGACACAGAAAGGAAAGACTCACTCAACGAGATCATGGCAGAATAGTGGATGGGAGCCCTGAGGCCTGATGTCCCAGAGCCTGCTCTGAACACATGCCCCTCTAAGAGCTGGGGATAGGACCCAGGAGTACTGGCTCCCAGCCCTGCTGCTCTAACCACTAGGCCCCACTCACCTTCTAGTGCTGGGGAGAGAACACAGGAGTCCTGGCTCCCAGCATACCCCCCCACTCATGCCCCACATTGATGCTGCCTGTGGGGCGCTAAAATCAGAGTTGCTTGCATCCCATTCATTTCCAGTGCCCTGGATTCAGCTGGAGGGACCCGTAGCCTGGGGGCCACATGGAACCTGGGGGGTGAGGCTTTGTGCCACTCACCTGTGACACCAGCCTCTGGTTCTCACTGAGCCATGCCTCCCGCATGCCAGCCTTGTGGTCGAAGCGCTGGGCGAGGAGCTCCAGCTTTTCCTGCCGAATGAGTTCATTGCGCAGCGACACCTCCCGCTCATGCTCCACCTTCTCCAGCTGGGCCCAGGCCTGGGGGGACAGGGCAGGGCTCAGAGGGGGTTGGAGGGGGCAGGGGAATGGCACTCCTTGGGGAGGTAGGTCTGTGGGGCAGAAAGGATCTCAGGGGAGTGGGGGTCCCTTGAAGGGGGGCTGGCCTGGGAGCCCAGGCAGCCCTCTGGCCCCAGGGGGGAAGTTGAGGTCTGGTTCTCAGTGCTTTGGGGGCTGGCCTGGGAGCAGCTTGTGGGCATCGTCCTACTAAGCCCCCACAAACTCAGCCTCCAGAGGGGTCCCTGGGCCCCATCCCATGGTATAAGGCCCACTGCCACTGGCAACGAGCCCACTGGGCAGGGCATACAGCACCAATGGGAGAGAATGGGTGGGTGGGTGTATCTGAATCCCCTCCCTGGCCCCATTCCTCACACCTCTGACCCCTATAGATCCACCCCCAAGTCCCCTCATCTCCCTCCAGCCTCCCTCTCCAAACCTCCCCCCTCCCCACAGCATCCCACATCTCCCATCCCCTGTGTGGCTGCACCTTGTTAATGTCCGATAGGCCCTTGCCCTCACTGGGCACGTAGAGCTTGCGCCCATAGGCTCGCAGTTTGCTCTGGATGCTAAATAACAGGACCTCCAGGTTCCCCTTCTCCTGGAACCTGCCAATGGAGGCAGTCCAAGTGTTATGGCTGCTCTTGCTCCCCCCAGCCATTGCCAGCCCCCTGGCACTGCACCTGTCACCCCAGCAAAAGCTGTACCCCTTTCATCCCATCCCCTGCCCTGGCTGCACCCTTCACCCTCACCTCATCTCGCTCACAGTGCCCCTCTGCCCAGGTTGGGCTTCCCCCAGTGTGCTTGCCGCCAAAGCGATGGCCCACCAGGCTCCCATTTGACCTGCAGCACCTGGCACAATTGCGCACTGATCCCCAGAACACCTAGTTCTCTATGGGCAGGCACCATCTCCAGCAAACCCCCTGAGACACAAAGGCCAATGGGCTGCTGGGGTCCCAGATGGTCTTCAGGAGGGGGTCAGAGCACTGCTCACAGGGCTGGTAATCTCAGGGAGGTTGGCACTAGGACTTGGCCCCAGATCATCCCTGTGACCTTGTCACTGCTACCAAGTTCATGGTAATGGAAGAGAAGGAAACTCCCCAGTCAACGAACAAGTAGTCCTGTGGCACTGAAAGACTAACAAACACACTCATTGCATGTGCTTTCACGGGAGAAAACCAAAAGCTCATGTAATAAACATATTTAAGTGTGCAGGTATTCTTGTTTGTTTTATTGAACTAGACTAAGCCCTAGTCTACACTGAGGGCTTTTCTCAGCAGCAGTTGACTGACATTTACGTAAGGCACATAAAATGCCCCGCGTATATGCTGACGACTTCCTAAGCTGCCAGGACACACTGGGGAAAGCCAACCACCAAATCTCTTGCAGTCGGCTTTCCCTATGTTTCCTGGCCCTCAGGACTTCCGGTGGGGGCGCAGCAGTGAGTTCAGACTCACTGCTAAGCACTCCTGGAATGCTGGGCTGATGGTGGCAATTTTGCCACTGTCAGTGTAGACATAGCCTAACTCGGCTGCCCCTTTGGATCTCCACTCAACAGGGGTGTCATGGCTTTATCTGCGCCAGAGACCTGCCTCATCTGCTTTGGTGCCAGCCTGGACAAATTGCTGCCCCATCATGCTTCCAGAACACTGTTTCCAAGAGCCACAGAGAGCAGGGCAAAATCCAAGGGGGTGCTAGTGAGGGCAGCCATGAGACAAACTGGCATGGTTCTGCCCCAACTCTGCCTGCCTGAAGTTTACACACAGACTTGCAGAAACTGGATCTACTCCACTCCACCAGCGGGGGGGGCTGGGCACACATGGCCCAGCTGGAAACAGTGACCATGACCCAGAATGGTCTCAGCTTCCCCTGTGAATTAAATGGCTTCACCAAGTGGGAAAGACTCCTCCTGGGGCCTGGTCCACCCTGGGGGATCCCTGTTCCTGGCTTCCACTGACACCCAGCCACCACCATGCCCACACACCATGGCAGCCACTCACTTGACTGGCTTCTCCAGGGTGCAGAAAGCGGTGAAAGCCTGGAGCTGCTGCTGCACCCCAGCCAGGGAGTTGGCAAACTTCTGGTTGCTGATGATGCCTACGGTGCGCTCAATCCACTCCAGCAGCTCTGCCGCCAGCAGCTCATACCTCTCCACAATCTTCTCAATCTCCACCGCCTGGTCAAGCACCTGTGGGGCGGGTGGGGATGGGCTGGTCATCACAGCAGCTAACAGGCCTTTTTCTGCAGCATGTGGCAATGCTGGTCCCCACAGGTTCTATGTCCCCACTGTGCCGTCCCACACCACCACATCCCTCTCTTTTCCCCGCTGTGCACCAGTGCGCTCTGACTGCTGCTCACCACACTGCCCAGGGGTGGCTCACTGCTCCCCCATTCTGCCAGAGATGCTAAGTGTCTCTCCTCCAAACCACTCATGGTATGGACATGATTTTCACATGACAGCCATTCCACCACGCACTCACAGGCTGTTCTCCTGGGCTTTAAACCAGTACACCCTAGGGAATGGACTTTTCTACTGGTCTAACTTTATCCCCACTGTAGGTGGAACTGCATGGCTGAAATCATGCCAGCAGAACCAAAGTGGGGCTCTGGCCAAGTCTGGATGAGTTCTCACCTCATCCTCATCACTGGAGCAGCTGGGCATGACATAGCCTGTGCATGCGGGCCGGAACCGTTTTGTTCTGTGTCAGTGCAGCACCTGGCACAGTGGGACCATGTGGGCTATGACTGGGATGCAATGGCAGTATAAATTCCAACAAAGTAAGTGCTTTCTATGGCCCTCATCAGCACCACTATGGCTTGCCCAGACACAGCCTGAGAGTAGGGCTCCATCATGCTGGGCACACCACAGACACAGAGTGCCCCAATGAGCTCACTGACACGACAAGCAAAGCAGGGAGGAGTTATTTCTCATGCTGTGATGTCCATGAAACATGGACCTGAAGAGGAGACAGTGACTTGGCTGAGGCCAGTGGCAGATCTGGGAACAAGACCCCTGTCCGTCTCCAGGGACACAGCCTGGTGCCCCTAAGCCATGCTGCCTCTCTGGGAGTGGCTGGCAGCAATATCAGGGGCTGCAAAGGTGCTAGTGACACACAGTACATGCAACAGGCACTGGCTTCCCCTGCCCTCCCTCTCACAGCTCCCCTGGTGGGTCATACAGCCCAGGGCCGGCATAGTGCCCTCCCCACCCCAAGAGTTTCTCTGTAGCATCATGGTCTTTTGCTGTAGCAGCCCTGCGTGTGGAGTGCTCTACCTTCAGGGTTGATGAAGGCGCTGGAAAGGAACCAAACCAATGGGCTTAAAATAGCAGCCGGCCGTGCCCAGCTGTCAGCCGCAATCTTGTCAGCATGGAGGGCAAACAGGCAAGCGCCCGCCCAGCTGGGCCCTGCTCCTCTGCTGTCTCTCCAGGCACCCAGCCACAGAGCAGCTGGCGCCACCCCTGAACTCTTTCCAGAGCATGACCCCTGCGGCCCATCAGGAGCCAAAGACAGCCAAAAAATGCAGTGAGCTCCCAGCCCTGATAAATTTTCCCAGGCCCAGCCTTGCACCTCTTTCATACCCGCATCTGGTAATAAATAAAACCACCTGGGGGGCTCCAGTGAGCAAGAGATATGATTCAACCCAACCTTGCCTCAGAACCCTGCCCCCTGTATGGCTGACTAGCGTCACAGTGGGCAGTGAAGGTAGCTGCTCCAATCTGGCAGCATTTCACACTTGCTGTGCACTGTGCGCACATGAAGAGAACTGGGCCTGTTATGGGCACCGCAGCTCCCAGTTTGGCTCAATGTCAAACCAATGTCACTCAGCAGATGAGCAGATGGGGCCACAGGAAGTGAAAACTCCATGTCCCTAGGCTCCAGGGGGATAGATGACTACACCAGAGCTCAGGTGCCAGTTGGCCCAGTAAAAGATACAAGCTGGCCTATCTCATCCATTTAAAAAGGCAGCAGGTTTCCAGCTCACGTGGCCATGAGAAAAAGCTCAAAAACAAGACTTGACGCAGCAACTCTACCTGAGTCTGAAGAGAGCCTGAGCCCATCATCCTGAGATGCACAAACTGCCCCTGACATGTCAACATGCCGTTAACTACCAGCCTCACTGCCTCGGACCCCCATCTCAGATCTGTGCAGCACCTGGTGCAAGAGGGGCCCCCAATCTCAGCTGGTTACTTTACATTCTACCATGTTACCACATCACAGCGTGCCAGGAGCTGCAGACAGCTCCATGCCAAACCAATCATGAAACTGCAGATTAGAGAATGGCTCTTGCTTAATGTCCCACTGGAATCATGATCACTGTGCACCCTCTGGGATCCCCTGACAGGTTCATGGTTAACAGGATCAGCTCTTTACCCCAGTAAGACCCAGCACCCCTGGAAGCCACGTCCCCCAGCACCCACCTTCCCAATCCTCTTCCCCTCCACTGCGAGGGCCTTCATTTTGGAGAAGTAGTGGTAGAAAGAGACCACATATGTGATGATGGACTTCTCATCCGGGTGCTCCATGCTCACATCTGCCAGGGGAGAGAGAGAGAACATGGCACCACACACTAGAGACCCTAATCTGCTGGCCTAGTACTGAGTATTAAAAGGAATGACTCAAGCACCTTTGCCTGCCAACTCAGCTCCAAGCACCTCGCAATCTGTAGCATATTTCTTCTCCAGGCCCTGTGGTGGTCAGGCGGGACTAGCCTCCCTGTGTCACAGTTGGGGAACTGAAGATTCGAGAGGCCACATTATTATGACTATGTATTTGGTGTGTTATGGTAGAGCTCAGACACCCTGGTACCTTCCCCTGTGAGCTTCCAGGGTAGGTATAAGACAAGTGACAACAGGCCAATGGTGGAGCACAGGGTACAATGAGACGGCACCGACCACCAGACCAACCCACTGTCAAGCCTGCTGTAGGACTCAGCGTGATCAAACCAACAGCGGAGAGGAAAGGACTCAGCCACTGTCACCCAGCTAGCTAGGGGTCTGTCACACTCCAGAGGTGGCTACATTCCAGGCACGCAGTGTGGTTTGACTATGGGCCAGGTGTTGCCTTGGTGCTGAGGCCAGACCTGCACAGGGGCAGGGCAGCAAGTGAAGACAGGGGTTACCTTCGGGGTCAAGCAGTTTGGTGAGACCCAGGTGCTGCTCAGCTGTGTTGAAGGCCTGCTGCAGGTTGTATGTGGCATTGGATTTGGTGAGTTTGCTGAAGTCGATGAGCTCCGGCCTGGGAATTAAAGACAACAGTATCTGATGCATCTTCACTGGGATGCGCAGGGATTACCATCAATAGTTCTGACCCCCACTAGACCCATTCCTCTCCAGGGTCTAGGAACAGACTCCTGAAGAACTCTGCGTTCTGGCATCCCGAAGCATCCCAGAACATCAGATACCAGCTGAGAAGCTGCCAGTGGCTAAGAACCAACCCAACAGATCGTGGAAATCAGACCCCGCTGTGATATTGAGCACTGAGCCCTGGCCCATAATCAAATGAGGCAACCACCACCCCCTGCCCAAACCTGTGCCTGTGGATTAGGGCGTTGAAGGCGAGCCCATCTCTCCAGCTTGTGCTGAAGTTCTGGATATTCACTTCTGGGTACCTGGAAAAGAAGCCAAAAGGAGGGACATTAATGCTGATGGCAGAGGCAGTGTTAATGCAACTGCGTGCCCAGAGGCTGCCTGCCCACCCATGCACATCTGTGGCCCACTGGTCAGGTCAGAACCACCCCCTCCAGCCTGGGATCCTGGCACCTGATGCACTGTTGTGCTAGGGCCTGGATCCTGACACGAGGTGGGACTGTGCTGGGTCAGTGAAGAAAGGGGGCTCCAAGCTGGTGCTGGCTTAGCTAGAGCCTGGAAAGAGGCTGATTTTGGTTTAAAAGCCAAGCCCTGTTCCAGACCCAGACCCAGACTTGAAACCTGAACATCTGCAGAGAGTTAAACTCATGCCTTGGTCCAAGCAACCCAGCTCTCAGTCCAGGACAAAACCCAGTCCTTATACACTGACCTAGAGACCAGCTGGCAGCAAAGCAAGGGCCCACATCTGGCTCCAGGATGAGAGGACTCCCAGCAACAGATGGAAACTGTGCCCCCTGGGACCCAGCCAGCTGGGCTGTAAGGGAGTAATCAGCCAGCTCCAAGCCCCTGGGGACACCACTCCCACTCACCCTGCTGTCTTCATCTGGCACCAGAGCAGCAGTGCATCCTTGGCTGAGCGGGTCTCTCTGTTGTCTTCCGTCTCAATTTTAATCCCCTGGATCTGGGCAAGGATAATTGACACACACACCGTGGAAGTGCTCAGCCCTCCCCTGCCAGATGCCTGGGTTCCACTGACCACACCCCACTCCCCACACCAAGAGTCCCCATAAGCTGCTGCTGGGGAATCCCCGAGGACACACACCTCGTAGAACAGACAGCTCTGCCCCCTCTGCCTTCCCTGGGGCAGGGTACCCCTGAGTGGGGTCAGCTGGTGGGTCGGGGCCATATTGCAATGGATTTATAATTTTCGGGGAATCACTTTGCCCTTATAATGCAGCTAGCTCTGAGGTGAACCACAGCAGCTTAGTAACAGAGCACAGCAACACTATGCAGAGTGGACATGGGAAACTCCCCCTGCATCCACTGGGAGGGCGAAGTGCCCCTCAGAGCCATCCCCCTCCCACTCCCTGGACCCCCTGATTTATCCTAAGCAGCCGCTGTACCCTTGCCAAACATCCCTCCACACAGCATCCCACAGGCGGACCATCATACCTGGAACCGCAGGATAATGGTCCAGATCAGCCCCAGCGTCAGGCGGTGATTGCCATCCACAATGTCATGGGAGCCCACGTTCTCTAGGTGCACGCGCTGCTCCTTCAGGAACTGCAGCGCTTTGTCCACATTCTCCAGTGAGTGGATACGCATGCGCCCCCGTGTTGGCTTGGGCTTGGGGGGAGCCACAGGGAGGGGTGTCAGTGCCTCACCTCTGGCTTCCTCTGTCCCCCCCCCACGTCCATGGCCCCAGCCCAGTGCAGGCTGCCCTGTCCCTCACCCTGCAGCCCTCTGAGGCATACAGCCAGGAAGAGCTCTCTGCTAATGCCCCGTCTTCACCCTGGTTTGGGTAAACCACCCTGAGAACTGGAACCAGTGCCGAAGAGATACCAGGAGCAGCCCTGCCCAGCCAGGGGCTTGGCACAACTGAACCTGGGATGGTGAACATGCAGGATAATAAACACAGGCAGAAGAAAGGGACAGGGCCCAAAGAGACAGACAGGCAGAGGACTATGTAAGGAGATGGACACAAAGGAGCACAGACATGGGACAGAGTCACATCCATCCCAGAAGCCCTTCCTAAAAAAGCACCCAACAACGCCATGTTGCCCTCTTTTGGATCCCATAACAGCACCCAACTGCTAGTGCTCTAGCATCTAACCCAACACAGATTCTGGTGTGGCAGCCCCACAGTGTCCACCGCCTTGCTGTTCTCTACCGTTCCTTCCCAGGACCTGCTGGGGAGGTATCTGTCCCTGGGCAGAACTGGCAAGCCACTCCCTGAGCTGGAGGGGGGAGGATCCCCATAGTGCTGGCTAGCCAGGGCATTCTCACCAGCTGCTCCCCAGATAACACCTCCAACAGCTTGGTCAGCACGAAGCCATCGCGGAGGTCAGTGTAGAGGTCACTGATACGGCAGGAGGCCCGGGCCAGGTGTGAGTTCACCCACTTGGTGAAGGTTTTCTTTTGCACAGCATCACGCTCATCTGCCAGGGTAAAAGGCAGAAGATTCACTGCCCTGCTGAGGCCCCCAGCTGCTGTGATGGCTACTCCTGTGTGCAAGACTCCACTGTCCGCCCCCCCTTTTCAAACCAAATGGATTCCACTCCCCTCCCAGAGCAGGGAGAGAGCCCAGGAGTCTGGGCTCCCAGCTCCTTGCTCTAACCATTAGATTCCACTCTCCTCTCAGAAATGGGGGTAGAACCCAAGAGTCCTGGCTCCAGCCCCCTGCCCTCCAGCTCTAACCACTAGCCTTCAGACATACCAGCTAATGCTTTGATGCGGGAGCACTCAAACAGCTTGGCTGTGGTGGTGGCATCATCCCAGATGTGGTTGTCCGTATTCTCCCAACGGCTGTTATTGTTCTGCGGCTGTATCTCCATGTTATCCAGCTCGTTGGCCATCAGGGAGCGTTAATATCTAACAGAAATGAAAACAAGTGACAGACTCTGGGCCAGGATCCGCAGAGAGCCCGATCCAGTCGGCACAGGAGGCAGTCCCAAGAACCTCAAGAAAAGCAGGAGCTAGAGAGCTTTTCTGGATGAGGGCCTGACGGCTGAACCTGGCTGCTATTTTCTAAGCTGTCTGAACAGTGACAAGCACTTTCCAGCCCCAGCTGTCATACTTGTTAATTTCACAGATCTAACAAATACATGAAATTGACAAGTAAGGGGGTAGAGAGAACATGCTGCGGGCCCCACAGCAGGGCTGCAGCCACTCCAGGGTTCACCCACGTCTCTGGTGGCAATGGAGGTGAGGTGGGGCAGCTGCCCCAGACCCGGGCAACCCGGGGTAGCTGCAGTCTTGCTGATGCCCGGCACCCTTATGAGCCCTGGAGTGGCTGGTGCCCAGGACTCCAGCAAGCCACGTGTAGCTGCAGCCATGCTGCCGCCTGGGTCCCCAGCAAGCGGAGGCAGATGAGATCCTGTGGACTACCTGCAGGGAGCTGAGAGATTGCTCTCTCAGATTCCCTACACTGCCACTTAGGTCGGTGGAAGTGGTCCTAGTGAGGACGTGCTCCATCAACTCAAGAATGGCTGTGTGGACATCAACTATTGCTGGTGGCTGACTCCCAGTAAAACTTTTGTCAGCAAAACTTTCCAGTGTAGACATAGCCTTACCCTTCTCAGCTCTTATCAGAATCAAAACAGCTTGTTTACTTTGCTGCGATAGGTTAGTAGGGTATCCGTCTGGATCTCTTTGAATTTACCTTGTGACCCAACCTTCCCTGTCTGTATATATACAGCTACCAGGCCAAATTTTCCCTTTCACGCACCTGATGAAGCGGGATTGTGCCCACAAAAGCTAATGTGGTAAATAAATTTGTTGGCCTTTACAAGTCATACAGGACTCCTTGTTTTACATCAGTGTTGTGCCAAGATAATACATCTAACCCAACATGCGTCTGGCTCTACGTTCCTAGCTTGCCTCAGTTCCTAGCCCCATCTTGATGGCAAAGGAGGAACAGTTACCTTTCACACTGCCTTCAGATTGCTCTGCACACATGCACTGCTGTCCTAAATCAGGAATCCTCTCTGGGGAAGGCAGGCAGAGGAGTTACTAAGTCCTTGTTAGCACACTAACTGTTCCAGGCACCAGAGACTGTTATTCCACGGGGAGTTCACTCAGGATTGCTCAGTTCCCCCAAGACAGGGGGGCCTTTGTTTGAAGAGTCAGAGCTGAAAGCAGAAATGAGAACGGAGATATTGAATTCCTGACCTTGGGAAAGTCATTCGCCCCTCCGCCCATAAAAGGTGGACACACAGTGCTACCTGGTGAGGTGCAAGAGCTGAGACTCAGGGAGTGTTAGCAGGCTGGGTTAGAAAGGTCTGCAGTGAGGTGCAGAGATAAGCAAAAACTTAATTGTTCATTCAGGGCTGAACTGGAAAATTTGGAAGGAAATATTGTTGAGGTAGACTTAAAAGGACAATTATTTCTTTTTTTCTGGGAGAAAGAGTTTTCCACCCAAAACATATTTAAATTTGGGACAAATAAATATCTCATTTTCAGGTGTTTTCCCCTATTTTTTTTCCTGTGGTTCCTTTTTTACGAGATGGCTACATTTCCACCCAAAAAGCCAACAATTGCTCATCTCCATTTTTATCCCGCTGACACGATTCACTGAATTTGACTCAAATTAGCAAACAGCTTCCTTTGACCAAGAAATGTATTTTTGGCAAGTAAACTATTCACCAAAACCCAGCTGCCCAGCTGCAGTGATAATCACCACATAGGAACAGCTGACGTTTGCCCAGTGTTTGCAGGGCATCACTGGAAAGGCGCCGGCTGTGCATGTGCCCAGTTTGAGCAACGGGGGCACTTACAAGCTGGCTTCTTAGTGCCTGGTGAGTAAACAAGCCAAGCTGAGCGTGAAATGCAGGGCACAATCGTTCACAAACAAGCACTGCTCCCACGGAGCATCCTCAGCCCTGTTCGTTAGCAACGCGTGGGCTTTTCTGAATCAGAAGTGAAATTGGAAAGTGAGAATCAGCGTGAGCAGAGAGGAATCAGTGGGGGGTTACACCATTGCAGCTACACATCTAAAAAGTACTTTACAAAAGAGCAAGCTGGCTTTCCTCTGCAAAGGAAAAGGGAATTTTCCTGGTCTCCGAAGGTGAGGAACCAGATGGTTTGATACGGCTTTGCCGACCTCTACAAAGGGGACAATAGAAACAGCAAAGGCTGTAGATATTTTTTTATAATTATCTATGTTACAACAGCTCAGGCAGGTTCCAGCCATGCCAGACGCTGCACAGACCTCAACTGATATCAGGGCCCCATCATGCGTGGTGCTGCACAGACACATAATGGAAGCCAGTCTCTGCCCCCAAAAGCTCCCTCTCTGAATAGAGAAAGGCTGGATCATTCTCTTCATGCTCCAGAGGGGAACAGAGAGCCAGAGAGATGCAGGAATCTCCCTAAGGTACACAGTGAGTTAGTGGCAGGGCTGGGAGCTAAACCCAGACCGGCTGAGTCCCAGTCCAGTGCTTGAGAGGGGAATCACAGAAGATGTGTGCACATTGTTGCAGCTCATGTTCTAGCCAGTACCTGTGTAGAAAGTTGTGTTCAAAACAGTTGCAGGAGATGAGGCTGCTGGACCTGAACCTGTGCCCTGCCTGTTCCCAGACATCCTTCTGCCTTTTTCATCTACATTTTCCTCTCCTTCCCCAGCCTGTCCTATTAGCTCCGTTGGGGCTAGATTGCCAATGGATGCCAATAATGGCAGCTGCTCAGACATCAACAGAGTTGCTCCAGACACAGTGCCGTGTCCATTCCTGCCTTGATCTCCCAGAGATTTCTCCTCTCCCACCATCTCTGCTCCTTTTCCTCACATCCCTCCTGAGCAGGGCAGCAACCCTAACAATGGCTGAAGCAGGAGAGAGGAGGTGGCCTTGGCCAGTAGCATCCGACCAGGCTGGCTCAGACCAAGGTGGCACACGGTGCTAAAGGCACAGCCTGGCCTTCATTGTCTTTGGCTGCCTTTTCCAGCATACATACAATGATGGGCACCAGAGGGATGCAGGGTCTTCACAGCCAATGGAAGCCAGGGACACTGAGACAAGGGGTGTCTTGGCATGATAGTAACTCCTGGGCCTGCACCAGGAGGTTCTGAAGTTTCCCAAAGTGATGCCGCCCAGCTGGGGGGCAGCTCCCCCACATTCCACCTCAGCACAGCAGGGAAGGGGGAAGAACGGAGGCAAGCCAGCTGGGAATGTTTGCAGATGTCACAACTGTTCAGGCCAAAAGGGATGGATAGATCAGAACATCAGGCAGCACTTTGCTTCCCCTCACTTCCTCTTCATGGGGCCAGCAGGGACTGAGGCTGGGCACTTTGCAAACTGCCAGGATTGTTACTCCCACTGTACAGACTAGAGAAAATGAGGCACAGAGCCAGGAAGGACTTGTGCATGAACCCTGGCTCCCAGCCCCCACTGTTCTGACCCACTTGGCCTCCCTGCCCTCCCTGGGCCAGGAACAAAACCCAGGAGTCCTGGCTGCCAGGCCCCAGCTTCCTCACTTCTAAACAGTAAAGACTGGACTGAGGAGAAGGCTGAGAACCAAGCAGGGGCACAAAGCGGATCCCAGCTGAGCAGTGTGGCAACCAAGTGACAAACACCAGAATTCCCAGAAGTTGCACTGTGCGCTGAAAGAACTGAGAAAGGCTGGAGGGGCTGGAAAGGGGCCAACAGACAACCCACAGGTGCCAGGCCTGGGAATAAAGGGGAAGGAGGGGCAGGAATGAGACACTAATCCATGCAAGTGGTTAGTTATTCTGACTGCTAAAGATCTAGGCCTAATTTCCAGTACAAATTTGTCCAGCTTCACCTTCCAGTCATCGGCCTTTCTCTGTCAGGCTGAAGATCCCATGAGTTTCTTTGGATAAGCTGCCATCAGCTGGGATTCAATCACCCCCACACCTTCTCTTTCTTCAGCTCAGTTGCTGGAGCTCCTGATGTCCACGGCCACTTTTCAAAACCTTTCAGTTGTTCCTATGGCTCTTCTCTGACCCGCTCCAACTGAGCGACATCTTTCAAATATGGCCACCAGCATTGGCCATCGGAGCCCCATAGCATCGCGTGGAGGGGAAGTCACATCTTGGCAATTCCTCTATTCCAGGGCCTCAAGACGGGTGTTTCCAGGAGGTACAGAGCCATTCTTCAGCCCCGTCCTTCACCCCACACTTGCCCCGATGCCCTCATCTCCCCCCACAGGGGGAAGACGCAGACTGTCCTCTGGCCATGCCAGTGAGGGAGGTGGATGGGGACAGCTGTGCCAGGGAGAAATGGGAAGGACAGTGGTCCTCTGGCTACCTACAGCCCCTCCAGGCAGGGGCAATAAATTCAGCAGGTGCCAAACCAGCCTTTTCTACCATGCTGGTAGCTTTCTTTGTGCCCAGCACCACACAGTGACCCCACTGCTGGAAGGGAAGCAGCACCCAGGCAGGGGAAGAGCACTGGCACAGGAACAGGCTGAGTGCACCAGGGCAACCCCAGCCAGCACCTCTGCCAAGCTCCAGGACCCGCAGCTAGGAGAACATCCCTGCAGCGGCGGTGGGGGCGAAGGGTGGTGTCTTCAAACCAGATCTTTGGGATGTGTCAGGGCCACACTGGATCCCCACACACCTAGGGAGCTAGGGATGGATCCTCGAAGGGTGAAGGAAGGGGGTCTGCACTGGTTCCTCCACGGACAGGAGAGGGTCAAATGGATCCCTGTGTGGGTAAGACGTGGGGGTCCCCAGGCCAGGGAAGGACCCTGAAGCCTGCACCTATCCATAAGTAGCAGCCTTCAGCCTTCCCACTCTGCCAGGACTGCAGCAGGACACTGGCCAGGGAAGCCTTCCCTGCCCCAACCCTGATGTGCAGATCTGCAGTGACAGGCACTCGGTGGCTCAGGATAAAGTGCCTGGAGGGCTGGAGGAGAGGAGGTGGTGTCAGACCCAGCAGTAGACCAGGGAAGATGCAAAGAAAGGCACAAACAGTGTCGTGCCAACTCCCAGGCTGCTCAGCTCACTGGCACAGCCACTGCAACCCCCAGTCAACCATGGCCCTCCCAGGACAAAGGGGCATTGCCCCATTGTCCTGCTCTGTTCCCCTCATGATTACCCACACCAGCTGTCCCCTCAGAGTGCCAGGTGAGTTGGATCCTGTGCAGTCACCACACTGCTGGGACTCCATCGAAGGCAGCAGAGCTGCATGGGGCCAGGAAGAAACTGCCCTGGGGTGAAAACACTGGGCTGGGGGTCTAGACCACTGGTTCCAACCCCTGCTCTGCTCCAGATCCTCTGAGCAGCCATGGGCAAGTCCCCATGTCTCGCAGGGGTGCAGCTGCCTCATCTGTAATATGGTGATGATAATCCTGCGTCTGTTCAGACTGGAAAATTTTTGGGCCAGGGATTGTCTCTCACTTTGGATCTGGGTAGCACCCAGCATGATAGGAATCCAGTGGTCTGGGCAGTGCCCAGCACTATCTTCTTAAGATGTTTTGGCCACATTCTGCCACCTTACTCCCCTGAGAAGAGATTCGGATTTCCCACTGCACTTGTTCTCTTTCCAGCCTGTATTTAGTTGCCTTAGGTCAGAAACTCTTTAGGAGAAGTTCCAGGGGGTAGCTGTGTTATTCTAGTTCAGCAAAATAAGCAAGAGCAATAAATAACTTTGTTAATCTTTAAGTGCCACAGGACTCCTTGCTTAGTGCTCTTTAGGGGAAGGTTTCCTTCCCCTGTTGGTCTCCAAACCCTAAAGCACCCTGTGGCAGCACCTGGGGCCATGAGATAAGGCCTGGAATGCATTGTCCAACCTTCAGGATCACATGGATCTCTGTTAGAGGAGGCCAAGGCTGGAGCAAGGGGCATCGCGGGCACCTGGCACACGGGACACATGCCCCGAGTGTCCGGGTCGGCCCCATCCTGGCTGGGCATTGAGGCCAGGAAACCTGCAGCAGCACCTGCCTCTCCTGGCCCCGAAACCGGCCGGGGATCTGGGGCCAGGCTAGAGGCGGCAGAAGCCCGATGAACTATTGGCCCAAGGGGCCGGAACATGGCCAAGAATGCATGGCCTGGGCCCGGGGAGCGGGCCTGCGCCAGTGCCCCAGGTCTTTTCCGGGGCCAGTGATGTTCCTGGCTGAAGCTGAAGCTGGTGTCAATTATTTTGGTGGTGGCTGCTGCCCAGGGTTCTTAGAGCACAGATGCAGCTGGGCCCGTGCCTGGTGGGGTGCTGGGCAAAAGAGGCTCTTCCAGTCTGAAACTCTGTGCTCTCAACTTGGTGGGGACAGACACAGATTCCGATCACCTGAGCTGGAGGGACCTTGTGTGTAGCTCTGGCCGGAGCCCCTCACCAGTGATCCCCTCCTCCAGTCCAGAAGTTCCAGCTGAGTGAGAGCACCTCTTGTGGACAGAGACGCCCTGTCTCGACTTAGACTCAAGTGCAGGAGAATCCCCCTCCCCCAGGTCAGTCATTCCCAGACTAAGTCCCCTCACTTGCACATCAGCCCTTCATTTCTAGCTTGAACTTCTAGCCCAGGATTTATGCACACAAACTCCACTTGTGCTCACAGTCCAACTCCCCACAGTGTCTGATTGCAGACAGATAACAACTGCCCCAAAGTGGATTTGGTTGGACGTCCTGCCCACTGAATGAGTCTATCTCAACCTCTCAGCCGCTCATGTAGGCCCTCGATCTGTGCCCCATCTATCTGTGACAATGCCCTGGGCAGGTGGGCAGTGCTGTCAGCCCTGTTATATGCAGCCTACGGTCACACACAGTCCGAAGCAGAAGCAGGGACCCAGGCGAGGTCCCTACACTGTAAAGTAGTGATTTTCAAATCATGGGTCAGGAGCCAGTACTGGGTCACAGACTCTCAGGTACTGGGTTGCAGCACCCCTTGCTGCTGCCACCAAAAGACTGGAAGGAATTGCTGAATGATTTAATTGCTGGGTGATTGGCATAAATGACTTTTTTTCAACTGGGTCCTGAGACATAAAAGTCTGAAAACCACTTCTGTAAAGGATCTTCACTGGGCCTAACAGTACACAAATTATACAAGCTGGAAGCCTGGCCTAAAAACATTGTAGGGCTTTCTCTCGCCCTTTGAATGGCCAGGATGCAGCCAAGCCTTGGGTTAGACAGACTGATCCTAAACTGGCCCCTGCTCTGTGCCAGGATCCTGGAGACAAAACGGAATGAGCTCCCCAGACTCCCTTTGAGAGACAGACATCAGTCAGGCAGAGCCACATATACTACTTGCAATGGATACCCGAACCAGAGGAATGCAGGTCAAACTGGCCTGAAAATCTCATCACCCCTGGCCAGGCAGAAAGCATGGCCAGACAGACAGACAGGCCCACTGGAGTCTGCCATCCTGCCAGGACCAGCAAATCAACCAAGCCCGACCTGGGCAGCATCCCTCCTGCAGTCAGGTGGTCTTAACCCTTCACAGGCTAAAGGCCAGTAAGCAGTTGTGAGCTCATCACCCGCCCATGCACGTACAGATGTCCCCCAAGAATGTGTCTGCCTGGCGGTCTGGAAAATCCAGCGCACTGGGCTAATGCAGCAGCCGGCAGAGCAATCAATCAGGGGAGAAGGTGCCGAGATGGAACAGTGTGAGGGGTGGCAAGCGAGAGGAATATAGCTGGGAAGGAATGGATGGATGGATGAATGGGATGTGCACACAAATAATGCCGAGACAGCTAGCCTCCAAGAGAAACAACCTCTGTCCCCATACACTCCCTTGCATGCCACTGGTTTTGCTTTAGCGAGAACATCCAACCTGATCCGTGAAACAAGGCCTTCAAAAAGGGGTTGAAGGATAAATGATTGACTGGGCGAGGCTGAGACAAGGGCCACAGTCAGCAGGGTTAGCAATGCAGTGGGAGAGACTGGCCTTCGGCCTGACTCAGATGGCTGGGCCTCCTGGGATTAAACAGCAGAATGGGTCGGCTCAGGAGCCCCGTTCAGTTCAGGAACATCTTTGCCCTGCTGTTCACCTTCAGCAGCCATCACAAGAGAGAGGCCTGCTGCTCCAGGAAATCATGCCCCAGACGTAAATGCAGGGGCCAGGGATGCAGCAGGATTAAAGGGTCTCCACATCCCATATGCACCCACAGGGACTCTAGTGCACACCATAAAAGGACGCTGTCCCTTGGGCCTGGATAGGCCAGCATGTGGCGACCTGGCTGGACCTGGAGACCGGGTGATGGAACTAGCAAACCGCCAGCCCACCTCCCAGAAATCAAATCAGCCTCTCAACTTCTGGCTCCGGTTTGGGCACCTCGGTTCACCAAAAACACTAGGTGGGAGAGACACGCACCCAGAGGGGCTCGCCTGGCGTGGGGCAAAGGGGCACCAGCTGGTAAAAGCACCCAGAGCTTCTGCCAATACACCCCTCCGGCTGCTGTCCCTGGGCACGCAGAGCCGCCTCTCCGCTGGCACCCTGGGGTGGGGCCACACCCCACCCAAAGGGGGGGTTTCCCCATTCATCGCCTGGCTCCTGCCGGCCCCGGCCCCAGCCCCAGCCCCAGGACTCACCCCGGCTCCGGGCTGGAGCAGCCCCGCCGCCTGCAGCATCCAGGAGCCGGTGCGCGCTGCAGAGCCACGGCCAGGCGGCCCCGCCGTCACCGCCGCCCCCGCGCCCGGCCAATCCCCGCTCGGCGGCGCCGGCTCCCTGCCCCCCTCCGCCGCGCCCGTGCGGGGCCCGAACCGAGCCGCCCTGCCGGGCCTCCGGGACGCCTGGGTTCCCTTCCTGCCGCCCCCGGGCTCAGGCGGGAGCGCTGCGGGGGGGGGGGGGCGGCTGTGCATGGGTCTTCTGGACGGGACCTTTCCCATGGTCGGGGGCCGGCAGCACCTGGCACAAATGGGCCCCATCTCGGTCGGGGTCTGGGCAGCACGTGGTGCGATGGGCTTCTGATCTCAGTCCAGCTCTGCCCAGCACCTGACACAAGAGGGTCTTTATCCTGGTCAGGAGACGATCTCAGCTGGGGTCTGTGCAGCGCCTGACACAACTGCCCCCTCGGCTCAGTCACGGTCTGATCCCAACGCAATGGGGTCCTGATCTCAGGCCAGCTCTGTGCCGCACCTGACACAATGGAGCCTTTATCTTGGTTAGGGTCAGATCTCAGTTGAGGTCTGTGCAGCTCCTGCCCCCTTTGCTCAGTTCAGGGTCTGATCTTGGCTGGGGTCTGGGCAGCATGCAATGCGATGGGGTTCTGATCTCAGTCCAGCTCTGCACAGCACCTGACACAAGAGGGTCTTTATCCTGGTCAGGAGAAGATCTCAGCTGGGGTCTGTGCAGCGCCTGACACAACTGCCCCCTCGGCTCAGTCAGGGTCTGATCCTGGTCCGATGGGGCCCTGATCTCTGTG
>ML682024.1:14743673-14770733 GCA_007922195.1 Podocnemis expansa
GGTCTTTATTTTGGTTAGGGTCAGATTTCAGTTGGGGTCTGTGCAGCACCTGACACATCTGCCCCCTCGGCTCAGTCAGGGTCTGATCCCAATGCAATGGGATCCTGATCTCAGGCCAGCTCTGTGCCGCACCTGACACAATGGAGCCTCTATCTTGGTTAGGGTCAGATCTCAGTTGAGGTCTGTGCAGCTCCTAACACAACTGCCCCCTCTGCTCAGTCAGGGTCTGATCTTGGCTGGGGTCTGGGCAGCACACGATGCGATGGGGTCCTGATCTCAGTCCCGCTCTGGGCAGCACCTGACACAACAGGGTCTTTATCTTGGTCAGGTCGTGGTTGGGGTCTGTGCAGTGCCTGACACAAGTGCCCCCACACAACTGCTCAGTCAGGGTCTGATCCTGGTCCAGTGGGCCCTGATCTCAGTCCAGCTCTGTGCAGCACCTGACACAACAGGGCCTTTATCTTGGTTAGGGTCTGATCTCAGTTGGGGTCTTGGTAGCACCTGGTACTATGGGGTCTTGATCTCCATTGGGGTCTGGGCAGCGCCTGACATAATAGCCCCCTCATGTTGGTCAGGGTCTGATCTCTGTCAGGATCTGGCAGTGTCCTGTGCAACAAGGCCTTGGTCTCAGTCAGTGTCTGCACGGTAATCGCACAGCAGGGCCTTCATCTCAGTCAGCTTCTAGGCAGTGCCTGGCCCAGTCAGGGTGTCAATCATAGTTTGGACCTCAACATTTAGATATTTTATTTACAATTTTTTTTAATAAGACAATTCTACAAAGCCTAAAACCATTAGAATAAAGTAGAATAAAGTACCAGCACAAGAGGAGTTAGTCTCCTGTGGATTTAAGGGCTGTTAAAAAGGTCAGTCAATGTATCCTAATTCAACCTAGTTGTTACAAGGAAGAGAATTGGTGATGCTGGTGGAGGAGAGAAAATGAATTAGTTATGTGTGTGGGGTTTGGGATTGTTTGCTCTTTTTCCCTGCAATGGTTGTAAACATGTTTTAGTTCAGTGAGGAACTGAAGCATGTTGCATGTTTGAGAATGCAGTCACGGTGCAATTAAGATCATTTGGGTCACGAGGTATATCCCCCAAGTTCAGCTCTGCCCTGACTATGGGTCCTGACTGGGTTTAGTGGGCCACTCCACAAGGTAGCTCACACCTGTTTCAGCTACTGGGCCGGGCTACTGAAGTGAAAGGACAATGTTGGCATCAGACATGGGGGTAAATTGGCCAGGAACCTGCTGACTGAGATGAGGTGGAAAGGTTTTAAGTCATAGAAGAGGGGAGACAAAAGGAAGGGGAGGGATGAACAGCCTGATGGGTTTGAAGATGGAGCTTGGTGAGTCTCTATGGGTAGTTCTCTGAAAACATTGACTTGGAATGCAGCAATCCTCAGAAAAGCTAACAGAACTGGGAATATAATGCTGATAAGTTATGACCTGCCTGTGCGTCGGGAAACCCACCTGAAAATGCCAAGGCCAGGGAAGGCTACACAAGGAGAGCAGATTCTCCCAAACTGGTGGCTGACAGTTCAGTGAGATTCACCAAACAACGCTTTTGATCCTCACACTAGTTATCAAGAAGTTAAACCCAAGAAGTTACACAGCCCCCTTTGCTGCAATTCAGCCTCTGGCCACCAGTCAGCAACTAGGTCCAGTAAAGAAAGAAGTCATTGAAACTGTTCCCTTTGCCAATCAAGTTACCCAAAGAATCAACCACATCCCCAGACCAATAAAGCTCTGGATATTACCTAAAGTATCCTGCTGCCAGCCAATTTTTCAGTAACTAAAATTAGAGGCTTATTATAAAAGGGAAGAAACAAATGAGGAGATGTTACATCAGGGGTCTCAAACACCTGGCCCCTGGGTCACATGTGGCCCTTAAAGCTATTTCCTGTGGCCCGCAACAACACTATTGTTACCAATATTTGCAATATTGTTGTATGAAAAGGTTTCAGTGGTGTGGGCCTCAGGCTAATGTACTAGTTCTCATGTGGCAATTTGAGTTTAAGACCCCTGTGTTACATGGTTAAAGACATCGGGTTCAAACAAATGGAGATCAGAGTCTTAGTAGAACCAAGGAGGTTGCAATCTTGTGCAGGCCCTCCAGTGCACAGCTAGGACCTGGCTGGGCCTGCCTGCCCTTTGTTTCACAGCTTCAGTTGTAGATCCAGAGCTAGGATGGAAGGAGGAATGAAGACAAGATGGAGAAGGTGCAGCTGCATTTTCTTGCCTGCAGTGTAGCTTGTTTCAAGAACAAGGGCAAGAAAAGGCACGTGTAGCCCATGACCACAGGCATGTCCCCATCTCCTGGTGGTCCCAGCTTCTCTCCCTTGGCCCACTGTGATTTGTCAGTGCTGGCACTAATTTGCTGGGGGTGTGCCTGGCCCCCTCGCACACAGAGATGTATCACATCATGTATCCATGACCTACAATACAAACATGACACAGACATGTCTCTGTCTTGCATTTGACAAAGCAGATTTTTAGCCCAAGAAAGCTTATGCCCAAATATGTTTGTCAGTCTAAGATGCCACAAGGGGTCCTTGTTTGTTTGCTGAAACAAACTAACATGGCTACCCTTCTAGAACATGACACAGGCATGGTGCTATCTACATAGCCCATTATAAGCTTTCCAACCACACCTGCCACAGCTCATAGTCTCTGAGGTCACAAGGGGCCACTATGATCATCTAGTCCAGGGGTAGGCAACCCCTGGCACGTGTGCTGACAGTGGCACCCGAGCCCATTCAGAGCGGCACATGGCACCCTCTGCAGTACCACAGAAGTTGCCAGTCCTGCCACCGAGAGCCACTCTGGGCAGCTTCCTTTGGGTACAGCTGAGACACAGGGAGTCACACCATGACTATGCCTCCATGTGGCACAGAAGAAAGCTGCTCAGAGTGGCTCCTCCGTAGTGTGATGCTCCCCAAAGGAGCCACTCCAGGCAGCTTTTTTCTGCAGCATGCCTGGGAACCCCTGAAAGGAGCTGCTTCTTTTCGTGGTGTGCCTGGGGACCCCTGTCCCTGGTCACACCACCAAGATGAGCCACTCAGGGTGACTTCTTTTCATGGCATGCCTGGGAAGTGCTCCCACTTCAGCTGTGACCGCTACTGAATTTTCAGGCAGCCGCTACATTTTTTCAGCAGAGGGGGCTGCCGCCGACGCCAGGTGAGGGTTGAGGAGAAAGAACTGGCACAGGGGTCAGCAAAGGTTGCCAACCCCTGATCTAGTCTGACCTCCTGCACAGGACCTCACCAACCCACACCTGTAATAAACCTCTAAACTAGGACTGAGTTATTAACGTCCTCAAATCATGGTTAAAGACTCTACAGAGAATCCATCTTGAAGATTGTCATTTTGAAACATTAACACCAATAATAATTATAAACAATCCAGACGGTGTCACAAGGCTACCATACAAAGCCACTCCTCTGATATTGCCTGCAGATCTAGTCACCCCACCTCTAAAAAGGTACACTGGGTAGGGGAACATATAGAGAAGGGTAACAACAATGACTAGGCTGTGAAAGTTTCCATAGAGAATAGCAAGATGGGGGCTGTTTGCCTGGGAAAAGAGATGAGTAAAGGGGGATGTGGCAGAGGTCCAACTATACCATCATGACCAGTGAGGAGAAAGTAATGAGGGAAGTATTTTTACCCCTTCACCTAACACAAGAACACAGGGTCACTCAATTAAATCAGTAAGCAGCAGGTTTAAAATGACATAAGGTAGCACTACACCCAACACACAGTCAGCCTGAGGAACTCACTGCCAGGGGATGTGGTGGAGGCCAAAAGTAAAACTGGGTTTAAAAAAACAGGAAATAAGCTGAGGGAGGATGGATCCATTGATGGCTATTAGCCAAGTGGGTCAAGGACAGTGCCATGCTGGGGGAGTGGACACAGGGGATGGGTCACTCGCTAATTGCCCTCTTCTGTTCATTCCCTCTGAATCACCTGGCACCGGCCACTGCTGGAGACAGGACATGGGGCTAAATTACTGGTCCAACCTAGTCTGGCTGTTTTTCTGGTCTTACACTCATGAGGATATGGTGGGATCACTGCTAGGTCAGGGCTTGAGAACTGTTTGCCCTGCTGAAAAGTGGCTGGGAAACGGCCTGACTGAGGACAGCAGCGTGGCTCCAGTGACCAGATAGCAAGTGTGAAAAGTTAGGACGGAGGGTGGGGGGTAATAGGAGGTCAGTATAAGAGAAAGATCCAAACACCAGGACTGTCTCAACAAAAGTGGGACATCCGGTCACCCTAAGCCTGGCACGACCTGTCTGCACTGGAGATGTCGTGCTTTGAGCCCCAGGGCAGAGCGGTTAAAGGTGCCATTGGATTCCCTGGGAGGAATCTCCTCTGCCCCTGGGCAACGGAAGAGAAAGTCTCTGGGTTTTAGTCCTGCCCAGAATGCAGTGGGTCAGAGAGCCCCCTGCTCCTGGGAGATGAAGCCCATGGAAGTTGGTACCTCCCTGGGGCAGGATGGAAGGGCAGAGCCAGTCTCTGTAGGTGGGAGCCCAGAGAGAGGCTGTGGGGAGCTGGCCACAGGCCAGCTCTTTCCAGCACTGCAATAAATCAACCTGGTTGTGGACACAGTTTAGCCCAGCCAGGGGCTCTGGGCCCGTCCCCATCCTCTGCAATTGCTCAATAAGAACAGGGCTGCCTAGACCTGACACCAGCTCAATGCAGCCCTGATACTCCCCTCGGCAACAAGCCCAGGTCCCGGCCACCCCTGGCAGCATGCCAGGGCCCAGAGAAGGGGGGCAGAACTGGATGGGAAGAGGTAGGGGCTGGCCCCGGCTCTGCCCATCCCTCTTGGGTGGAGCTCCGAGCGGAAGGGATTTCTGAGCTGACACACAGACAGGGAGAGTGACAGGGGCCCTGTGCAGCTGTGAGCAAAGCCAGATCCTCGGTGGCCACCCAGCATGTCAACCTGCAAGAACATTGTAATTTTTGGAGCCACAGGCATGACCGGGCTGGCCACCCTGGCGCAAGCCATCGATGCTGGTGAGATGGGGGCGAGGGCTGGTGCCGGACAGGGCTGGGAGGGAACCAAGCAGGACGGTGCCAGGGAGAAAGCTGCCGGGCATGGATGGGACAGACTTGGAGCTGGCATCCCAACCTGGCACTGACTGGCACAGTCACAGCGCTGGGTGAGGGACATAAACTAGTGCAATGAATGTGGGGGGAGGGGGCTCAGCTGTCTGTCCCCCATGGCAGAATAACACCCCCTCCCTGGAGATAAAGCCTCCCCAAAGATGCATGCCCGGCATGGGCTGCAAAGAGGCATTGCAATGAGTGAAGGGCAGACCACACCGCACAGGACGGAACTGGAGTGGAGGCACCAGGGAGCAGGGCTGGCACCACTGAGCAAGAGATTGCCCAAGTGAAGCCAGGTGCTAGAGGCAAGGGCTGGGGGCTCAGGAAATGGGGGGTCAAATCCTGTCTCTACTGTTGACTGTCTGTATCACTGTGGGGCCCATTTCACCATCTATGCAAACAGAACCATGGTCCTCTCCTTATTTGTTCAGATGGTGAGTTCTTTGGGCCAGGGAGTGGCTCTTGTCCTGTGTCTGTGCCTGGCCCGATGGGGCCCTGATCTCAGTCGGGGTTCTCTGCAGCACCCAATACAGTAGAGCCCCTGATCTTGGTCTGGGTTTGGGCAGTGCCTGAAAAAAGGGGAACCTGATCTTGGTTGGTGTCTGTGCAATGCTTGGCACAAAACAGCCCTGATTTTGGTTAGGGTGTGGGCAGTGCCCGGCACAGCGTAGCCCCTGATTTTGGTTGAGTGTTACCACAATAAACGTCAAGGCAGTTCAGTGCTGGACCCTGAGGACAGGGTCCCTGTGTCTGGGGATGGGAAGGTGCTGCCTAGCTCATCATGCTCCAATAACTAACTTTTCTCCTCTGGATGGGGAAGGCAAATGTGTGCCAGAGAGATAAGGCCAGGGCATTCTTATCAGGACTACGGGGGGAGGGGGGGGCAGAAAGAGCTGTCCGTACTGCCATACTGAATATAAAGGGCTGGGTCTGCACCAAGTCTTTTAAAAACACTGTTGCACCAAGCTCATGCTAGTGTAGATGGTCCCACTGCTGCACACACTTGAAAGGCCAGCAGAATGAAGGCCTTAGCTGGGCTCAGTGCTGCCACTGACTCACTGCAGAAGCCGGGGCATGTCCCATCACTGCATGACTCAGTTTCCCCAGCTGTGGAATAGAGATAGCGGCATGGACTCAGCAGTGAGAGAAGCACTTTGTGGTGTCTCTGGGCTATGAACTGCAGCCTGGATTTTCTTTGGGATTCCCCCTACTCCAGCCCAGCTCACCCCAGATGGTCATACACAACCAATGGCCTGCCTTGGTGTTAGTACTGGTGGAAGGTTGCCAGACCCCATCCCAGACACAGACACAGGGAGGGAATATATCCTTCAGGCCCAGCAGCTGCATTTAATATCAGTCCCCACAACTGCACTGACATGAACCTGGTGCATTAAGCTATCAGCCCTGGTGTGGCTGCGGCACCAGCTTGTGTGGAGGGCACACAGCTGGACCACTGTAATGCCATTGTTTGGGTCCCCGTGGCCCAGCCCCAAAGGTGCACGATCAGCGCTGGGTGAAGCATAAGTGTCTGCAAGGTGCCCAGATCAGCATGTCCACAGGAGCCAGCAGATAGGCACTCAGTTAAAGGACCCTCAGAATGAACGGCTGGGTTGAAGACCCTGCTGTGCCAGGCACTGTACAAACCAGGTTTGAAAGGGGCAGCCATGTTAGTCTAGTTCCGCAAAAGAAGCAAGGAGTCCTGTGGCACTTAAAAACTAACAGATTTATTTATTGCATGAGTTTTCATGGGAGAAAATCCCACTTCATCAGAAACTTTGAAGATAGGGAGCTTATACAGAATGTGATGAAAATAAATGCAAAGGAATGTAAGACTGTATGACCTGATGCACCACAACCACCAGGAGAGCCAAGGGAGTTCTTGCAAATGTCCTATGGCAGTGAGCAGAAGGCGGTTCAGTGCTGTGCCTTGGACACTACCAGGCTAAAATCCTGGGGGAGTGGCACATCCTTTGCACAGGTGCTAGATGTATTGCAAGATCAGCCCCACCACCCATGTGCGTGAAATGCCACCTCCTGGCTGAGGGGCCTGTAAGATCTCCACAGTTCTTTTCCTGCTTTGCCAGTGACCTGCTCGTGACTTTGGGTAAGTCCCTTCTCTCCCCCACACTTCCTCTTGTATGTGAGTCTGAGAGAAGGATTCTTAAGCTTTTGTAGGGCTGTTGACTAATGGGAACTGCTGTGCAAGAGCTGGGCTGTCATTTGCCCAATAATTCTTACAGGAGCCATTTATAGTGCAGTAGCTCCTTGAGCCCCAATGCGCTGGGCGCTACCCAGTCTCCAAATGAGACCAGGCCCTACTGTGCCGGGCTCTGTACAGACCCTGAATGAGATCAGGGCCCTGCTGGACTGTGCCCTGTGCCGATATACTGCGAGTGACAGCCTCTGCCACAAAGAGCTTCCAGACTAAAGAGCGGAAGGGGAAACAGAGGCATAAGGATAGCCAGGGCAGGCTGATGGCAGAGCAGGGACTAAAACCCAGGCCCACCGAGCTTCAGTCCAGTGCCTGTCCCACTAGGGCATACAGTCTCTCTGCCATGGGGCCCATAATAGGCAAGTGTCTTGCCTGGTGGGAATCAAGCCATTCCCAGAACGCCCCCAGAGCATACCCCTTAGCAGACATGCAGCAGATTTAGACTGGTACCAAGGGAGTGACACACCACTGATGACAGCAACTACCCTCCTGCCACAGCCGAATTCGCCCTTGCACCAGGAATGAGGTGTTTAAAGATCCACTGTGCTCCAGGCTGGACCTACCAGCCCCCAGCTAGATGTGCCGCTACTCTGTGGGCCCAGCGCATCCCTGTGTGAGCAGTCCTGCTTCCAGCCAGACATAGGGGGTGGACTCAGCCCGAGAGGGACTGTGGAATAAATCTGCATTTCATGCATGTGAAGCACTCGGGACCATTGTGGCGTCCAGCAGCACAGAGTGAATCTGGCTGTTGTCGGCCCCAGCACAGAATTGCCTGCTATGATGCTCTTTAACATGTAACCCACAAGTGAGAGAGTGTCTGAGCGGGTCCAAAGGCCCCACAAAATCTCTAAGCAGTGATGGTCACCAGCCCCTGAAGAGAGGGGCTGCAAGTAAGAAGCTGGACAGACAGGGCAGGGCTAGAGAGGGCTCCTCAAACACCCTCATGTTGCACAGACTGTGCTATGTTTGTGCTGAGTCATACCCCCCCCCCAGCTGCTGAGTCACTGCCCCATGGCCGGGAGCATGTGAGAGAAGAGCAAGCAGCTTCTTCCTTTTGGCCCCAAGCCTGGCTCTGCTCCTGCCCTGGACAGAAGAATGAGAGAGGGTGAAATCTCCTTTGCTCCCCCATTTCAAGGGCCCTGCCTGGGTTCTGGGGTCAGCTACAGCAGCCTCAGAGCTGCTCTAACCCTGGCTCTTCCCCTGCGGGCCACGGTGGGCAAGGAGCAGCCACAGTGCAGTACACCCTGGCCATGCTCCAGTCCACTCTGTATGGGCCCTAGAGGGCAGGGAATAGCCAAAATGAAGGGCATTCTTTCCTTTCCCAATCCTGCCCCTCCAACAGCAGGTGGCACCAAGATCCTCATGCCAGTTCTCCACCAGCCAGGGGGCCACTGTCCTTGGGGAAACTTTGGGGCCAATCTCACCCCCTTTATGCTGCCAAAGAGGCCCAGACCCCCGTCTCAAATGTCACAGAGTCAGGTCCTTAAATCTAAACACGTTAAGGGACAAACACAGGCTCCTGCTGATTCAAGGGGTGCCCAGAGAAACCCCCAGTGGCTGCCCTGTAGGGGGGAAACCCCACCTCCTTCCCAGCTGCCAGGGTGAGGCAGGGCTGTTGTCTGTGGGCTGTGCAGTAGCTTGATCTTCGCTAGTGGCTGATTCCAGGTGACTGGAGCACCCATGTCAAATTATTTGACCTACACCCTTGGTTTGATCTAGGCCCTGGCAGTGGCATGAATTCAGGCCTCCCTGGTGGACCCAGCAAGCAGCTTTGCACCGAGGAAACCTCTCGTCCCCAGGCACTGCACTGACAGCTGGACGTTGGTGCCGAGAGCCCAGGGATGGGGTGATGTTAGCCCAGCACACGCAGCTGGGCTTGTGGGAAGCAAGGAAAGGCTAGTGGTCAGAGCAGGGGGTGGAGAGCCAAGGCTCCTGGGTTTGCTGCCCAAGGCTAGTCAGTGCAGGGGGTAGGGAGCCAGGAGTCCTGGGTTCACTCCCCAGCACTTGTCAGAGCATAGGGTGGGGAGACAGGTCTCCTGGGCACTGTTCCTTCTATGTTGTGCCCGTGTGCTCTCACACTCAGGTTGTGAAACCTACACACTCAACAAAATAAAGTGTGCACGAAAAAACCTCAACAGTGCTAATATTAGCACACACAAAGATATTTTTTGTGAACAGAAAGAAATTTTTTGCACACACTGCCTACAAAAAATCAGAGAGAACACTGCTCCTGGAGTCTCTCCCCATCATGAGGGAGTGTGATCTAGTGGTGTTAAGCAGAGGAGTGGGAGCCACCATGCCTGCCAGGGTTCTGTCCCCAGCACCGGGGGGATGGGGATGGGGGGGATGACACAGATGTTCTGGTGACAGAGACTGAATAGAAGGATAGGGATGGGGGTGGATTGCTCACAATGTCCCTATGTACCTTCCCTCCCTGACTTCAGACCTTCCGTCCAGTCTCAACACAGACCATCTTTTCATAGTGCCCCTGGCCAATGGGGCGGTCCCACACTGCCACCCTCCAGGCTCTTGCCCAGCCAACAGTTCAGGCCAAGCCCCAGTATTGGTGTGGCAGCTTTAGGGGAGCTACAGGTGGCTTGTGCTCCCCCTCTAGTGGCACAGAGGTGGTGCGGCAGGCACTTCCATACCAAGGCCTCCAGATGAGCATCAGACCTGGGAACGGAGCAGAACCCAGGAATCATCCTGGCTCCCAGGCCCCTGGTCTCCCTATGGCATGTGAGGCTCTTCACAGCACACCCCTTCCCTGTATCTCCTTTTCTCAGGGTACAAGGTGACAGTGTTGGTGCGGGACCCGGCACGGCTGCCCCCGGAGCACCAACCAGCACGGGTCGTGGTGGGCGATGTGCTCAACCCACAGGACGTGGACAAGGCAATTCAAGGGCAAGATGCTGTCATCATTATCCTGGGCACCCGCAATGATCTGAGTAAGACCCACTGCACCCCACCAGGGGGTCAGTACCCCCTGCTCTGTCCCCCATGGCTCCTTCCCCTGCCCACTGCACCCACCCCACTGCATTCTCCCCAAACCCTCACTGCTTCTTCCAAATCCCAACAGCTCCCTACCTTACAGCACTCTCCCACCACTTCCCACTGTGTCCATGCCACCCCATCCCGAATTCCCCCAGCCTGTCGTCTCTCTCCCATCCAGGCCCCACTACCATGATGTCAGAGGGCACCAAGAACATTGTGGCGGCCATGAAAGCCCACGGGATCCAGAAGGTGGTTGTGTGTTTGTCCGGTGAGTCTGTGTGTCCCCACTCCAAGTTCTGGGGCAGTGGTGTGAAGGACCAGCTGGCTTCATGCCCCATCCCAGGTCTTCTGGGGTACACCATGCCATCTGAGGACAGGATTTCAGCTTGCTCCTTGCATTGGAAATTCATCCCTTCACCACTGAGAATCAGTCTGGACAGCTGGGGGTCTTCTCTATTTAATTATATTACTGAGTTTCCCCCAGTCTGCATCCAAAATTTGGTAGGTTCTTGTCCCAGCATCAGTATTATCAGAAAGCCAGTCCAGTGGGAGCCAGCTGAGATGACACTAACTCTTGGGAAACGCCTGCTGCAGCTGGCATTGTTTTGTGAACTCGGTTCACGATGCTCCAAACCCGGTGACATGGGCAGAGAGAATCCACAAGTTGCTGGGCATCTATGGCCAGGCAGAACAACTTGGGGTGTTGTCATCCTCTGCCTCTCTGCCTTCACCACCTGTGAGGGTCATCGTGGTATCTCCCCAAGCATGCAGGCCAGGGTGCAGCTTCTATACTGCCACCATGGTGTTGATGCCTCCGCCCCTTTTCCTTACTCGTGGCGCTTCACCCTACTGCCGCAGGGGGCCCTGCTCCCAACTTTGGTTATTAATCCTTCTATCTCAAGCCCCTGAACACACACATTACAAGGGTGTTTGTGTGAGCAGACTGCTGCTGCTGCCATGGACATCAACTATCCAAAGCTGGGATAAATGAGAGTCTTGCAGTGACCAGTCCAAAGGTCAGGCTTTGCAGCCTTTATCATACAGAGTGACTCCAGTTAGCTGCTAGTGCTGAGGCCATGGGGCCCTGGTTGGCTCTGCTATTGTCTGACTGGCCTTGTAGGCTGGTCACCTCCCTATCATAACAGAGACCAGCACCTCCCTGAGCAAACACTGCAAGGGAGGCTTCACTCCCCTCACCATGGGCACTGCAAGGGCCCGACTGCATTTATCCTCACAGTGCCTGGGAGGCAGGGAGGAGTGAGCCCCACTTCTCATTGGGAGGGACTGAAGGGACTTGCCCATTGTCACTTGGCGAATCAGTGGGAGATGGGGATACAACCCAGGAGTCTTGGCTCTCACCCTCCCCTGCTCTAACCACTAGTCCCACATGGCCCTTCCAACTCTGGCGAGAGAACCTAGGAGTCCTGGCTCCCAGCCTCCCCCGTTCTAACCACTAGACCCCCACTTCCCTCCCAGAACAAGGAGTAGAACATTGGAGTTCTGTGTCTGATTTCTGTGGCCATAGGAGCACTGTGCTTACCCTCTGCTTCTGAACCTTTCCTCATGTCTTTCCCATGTAGCTTTCCTGATGTGGGACCTGAAGAAGGTGCCCCCCAAGCTCCTGCCAGTGACAGAAGATCATATCCGCATGCACCAGATTCTGCAGGAGTCAGGGTTGGACTGCGTCTCTGTCATGCCACCCCACATTGCTGGTGCGTAGAGGACACCCGCCAGGCCAGTGGTGCTCTTGCTGTGGGTGGAACCCTTTCTGGTCAAGGATGGCTGGGCAGTGAGTGGGGCAGAAGGATGCCCTCCCCATTTGGAAGGCTGGATGCAGGACCTCCTTTGGGTGGCAAAAGGGGGGTACTGGACTGTGATATCCCCCTGTGCATGTGGTGGGTGGCTCGGAGCGGGGCTCCATTTCACACACATCGCTTCCCCTGGGCAGGCACGCTGGCTAGAAGGGGGCTGGGATGGGAGGGGCCTGAGGGGGTTAGCTCACGAGCATCCCCCTGCTAGAAGAGATGCAGTTACAGTGGGCTGGCCACCCTCAGCTCCTGCTATGTCCCAACCCATCTCTCCCTGCCCACCAGACGACCAGCCACTGACTGGGGACTACACAGTGACAGTGAACACACACAGTGGTGCCCGAGTCATCTCCAAGCACGACCTTGGCCACTTCTTCCTCAAGTGCCTCACCACCTCGGAGTATGATGGGAAGAATGTCTACCTCTCCCGAAACTACCCCAAAGTGTGAAGGCGCCAGCCCCTCTGCCAGGAACCAAACTGCAGTAGCTGCCCCCAGTGCTCAGACCCAGCTGCCTGCCGTCGCTTGCCACTAACCTCCTTGTCTTCTCATACAGGGATCTGGCCCTGCTGGGGTGCCTGAGCTGCTCTGAGCCCAGCTCCCAGAAGCCATTGCAGCACCAGTGGGGTTGGCCAGGTCCCAGGATAGTGAGGCCCAGTGAATCTGAATTTGGTTCTCTCCGCTCCTCCCACTGCTCCTGGCTGGAGAGAAAGTTCAGGCTCTAATTCACCAGAGCCTTTCTGGAGGGATGGCTCCTTCACTGGCATCTATTAACAGAGTTCCTTTGGGGTCTGTGGTCAACCCCAACTGGAAGGCTGGCCTGCTAACCCAAAGCCTCCTCTCTCCCTCCAAGAGCCTAGGTCCAGGGCAATGTTTGATGTTTGGCTGCAGTTTTCTTTTAGCTGGGAGCAGAAGCTCCCTGGCCCTGCTGGCTTCTGCCCCGCTGCACCATGCAGAAATGAGTAAAGATTTACTATTTTCTCAGGCTGGCTCTCACTTGTTTCTTTAATTTCTGAGCAACCAGCTCTTGGAGGCTGGTGTTCTCCATGGACGGTAATGGCGGAATCAGCCTGCGCAATTCCTGGCCACTACATCTCCACAAGGTCCTGGTTTAAAAACACAATCAGCTGAGCTGGAATGTCTACCACTACTGAAGCAAAGATTAAAAATACAATAGGGAATTTGGAACAGTGCACACCCAAGGGTGCAGGGCAGCATCACCATGTCAGGCTCTGAGCACCTTTCTGTCGGAGATCTCAAAGTACTTTACAAGGGGGCAGGGGGACAATTATCCCCATTTTAGGAAAATCAAGGCCCAGAACAGGAAAGTGACAAACCCTAGGTGTCCTGTCTGCCTGGGCAACATTCTAAGCCTCAAGTGAAGGGGGTTAGAGTTAAAATCCCTCTGGGGGCAGCACTGCAGTGTCTCTGGCAATTTCCTTTGGAGGAGCTGCTGCTGCCCTGTTGCAGACGGGATACCAGGAAGTGACTGCTCCCTTACAGCTCCACAGATCTTAGCCATTTCGCCCCTGAGGCCCTGAGTGGTAGGCAGGAATCCCCACCTTCTAGAGGAGAGATAGGCAGCTGAAGACGTAAGGGCTAGTCCATTGAGCATCCCACTGGCCCCTGAGAATAATGAGTGTAGCTGGGGGCTTAGAAAAAGGGTGATCCCAGCGCTTAGAACACTGGCCTAGTGGGACTTGGGAGAGCTAGACGAATAGGCATGTTCTGCACAACATGCCAGGCCGAGCTGCATAGATACATGGCTCATCTGATAGACTCTAGAGCCTAGGGAGCACCTCAGCAGGGCTTACACCTAGTGATCAGGTTCTGTTTGGGGAAACTGAGGTACAAAGAGATAAAGAGACTTGCCCCAGGCCACAGAAGTAGGCAACGAGGGTGAAACTGTTATCAACAATGGGAAACCGAGGCACTTTATCAGACAACGCTAACGGAGCTAGCTTTCCAGATATCAGGTATTCAGAACAGAAGTTCATCTAATCTGATCTCCTGCCTGGCCAGGCCTAAGGATTTTCCCCCAGTTACTTGTGCTTGGTTAAAACAGATCTTCCTGCAGAGCCTCCTGGGTTCAAAGCATGAGGTGCCACAGACAGCTAAGCCTTGGCCATGTACCACTATATCCTGATTTTAGGTGTCACTGTGATGCACCAGCCTCCTGAGCCTATGTATTACCACTTCACTCCTGGTGTCCCAGTTCCTGTCTCCTACCGCAGGCCCCCAAGTAATTCACCAACAGGGGACAACAGAGCATTGGGCTACTGTGATGTTCCCCCTCTGCAATCTGGACTGTTATGTAGCTCTGTCACCCCAATTCCTCACTCCTGGGCCCCAGTTTACTCCACTTTGCTGTGTGAAAACCCACTCCAGGGTCAGCCCATGCCCAGCCTCCTGTGACTAATCACTTCCTGACCTAGTAAAGGAGTGCTTCTGACCACCAACTTGTGGGATAGACCCCTAGCAAACACCCCAAGCCCCAGATGCAACCCTAAGAACTGCCATCTTACAGGGTTCACCACTGCGCACAACACCCTGCCAGCTAATTTACATTTGTCTGTCAATTTATCACCAAAATTGATATGCATCAGCTGTCATTCCAAGTGAGGTCGCTGCATACACCCAGCCACATGCACTACTTTAGGTAAACAAAAAAGTTTATTGACCTCAGCAAAATTTTAAGTGTTTATAAATCAGACTAATATAAATCAAGAGATTAATAATGCATCAAGAGGCTGGTCACAATCAGCTAAAAGGAAACTCACATCCTAAAGTAGGTTTAGTATTTCAGTCATTTTTTCAGTCTGTGAGGTTAGCTTACTAACACCTGGATGTGACGTCTTTTGCAACTCTGTGGGCAGTTGTCTTTGATGTTGGATGGTTCCAGGGTAGGGTTACCAGATGTCAGGCAAAAGGAGGACATGTGCTCCATTTTACCTTCACGCCCTCTGTCCACCAGGCATTTTAAAAATACATGGTTTTGTCTGGCTTTTTACTTACAGGGGCTAAAGTATGCTGGAATGCCCCAGAACACCTTATTTCTAGGGGGAAGCTTTCCAGGACCCCCTAAAAACAGAAGAATATTACATTAATACACCATTTTCTCCATATGTCCTCCTTTTTGTACTTCCCTGTCCTCCTTTCCATACTTTGGTATCTGGTAACCCTATTCCAGGGGAGAGTCCAGAGACAGGGTGTGCCTTGCTCTTAACACATTTCCTCCACGCCCACTGGGGTCATCAGATGATTGGCCATGTCCCACCAAGGGCGTGATTTCCCTCACTTGCGTGCTCCCTTATCAGGTGTTCAGGCCAGTCCATTGTTCCTGTAGGTATGCCTCTGTGAGGCGTGAACCTTGAGCTTTGTGTCTGTTTTCTCCTGTTCAAACCACATGAGACAAATTGGCAGATGTGTCCAAACAGGGTTTCGTATCTGCACGTGTGTGACATTGCAGGGAACGTGCTACTATAACAATAATGTACATGCATCATGAGTGTTCCAAAAATACCGCATATTATATACTTAACATCAGGCAATACACAGGCACACTGGAGGGGTGAACATGAACAGCACAGATCACAATACTTGGGTATATGTGAGATATGGCATGTCACAGCTGCCACCTCACACATAAAACAGGAACTAATTGGTGAACTAAGATGCCCCCTAGGGGGCTGGGCTCCTGGGTGAGTTTGCAAAACAACAGTTGAGGCAGATGAGGAGCCCTCCCTTCTCAGCAGCATTTGGAGCACCCACCCAGATGGTGGGAGGGACCTGTATTGAGTCCTGGGAAATACAGTATGTGACCAGGAGAGGGCCCTTAGCAACACAATTCTTTTCTGGCTGGTCAGAGCATTTCAAGGACGGAAGGAAGAAAGACAGGCAGATCCACCGACCCAATCTACAGGACTGGGGGGAGGGGTTGGTCTGGGGGTAGGATGGTGCTCAGGAGGCAACTTTACTTATGTTTCAATTCCCACCACCCCCTAGGAACGTCATCTAAGCACCACTCTAACACAGAGACCAGCACGATGTTGCTAGGAGTGGCCAGGGCTAGTAAGGACTAGTCCACTGAGCATCCCACTGGCCCCTGAGAACAATGACCATAGCTGGGGGATTAGAGGAAGGATGATCCAATGCTTAGACCACTGGCCTCAAGGGACTTGGGAGAGCTGGACCAATAGTCATGTTCTGCAAACATTGTTTCATCTTAAACAATATTATATCCAACCAAAATTACAACTCATAAACCCTGTGAAAATTAATCATCAAATTAAAAGTGAGGGATCAGATCTTCTGATTCTAAAACATGGCCATTCTAAACACAGGTGGCCAAAAGGCAAAACTGAGACGACATGTATTTTTTTCTGGTGGGGTTGAAACATCAATGCATTTGATCCTTCTCCAGCTTGCATGCACTATGTTGCAAACCTTTCTAGTAAGACCATAACCATAGTCAATGTAAGTAAATGTGACATTTCTGAGCAATCAGTTCAGCTGAAAAAAGTGGATGTGCTGTGTAATTATTTGTCTCTTTGAAGTGTGCCATGTTACTGAAGAGGTTGGGAGCCACTTAGCCAATGACTCTTCTGCATCCTCTGCTGTGGCCAGTAAGCTGGAGGAGACGCAGCTGCTCATGGAAAAAGGTGGCCCTCAGGACTCACTTGCAGACTCCATGCCTCCAATGGAAAAAGAGGTACTGGGGCAACTCTCTGGAGCTGGCTCATGCCAGAGCTGCCTGCAGCCAGATGTTGGAGAGAACCATGGCCTGGAGATAACAGGCAGCTGCTGTAACGCTGAGAAGCTAATCTAGGGTTGGTCAGAGGATGCCACAGCAAACTTGAGCCTGGCCACTCCCTTGTGGACAGCGTCGCCACAGGCTGAGCTGCTGCTGGCCAGCACCAAGTTTGCTAAATCTGCTGATTCCTTCTTCAGGTGCTTTGAGAGCCTGGACTCCAGCTCTCTCTGCCTCTTGGCTGGGGATGATCTGTTTTCCAACTTCAAAACTTTGGGCTTCAAGAATCTCATGACAGAAGTGCCCAGCACCCAACCACCCTTCCCAGCCACTGGCGACCCGGCAGCCCCTGCAATGCTGTGATCCTGCCACAGCATAGGAGAGACTGACATGATCTTAACCTCTTCATGGAGCTACTTGTGGGTTCCTAGTGTGGTGCATCTCCTGTCTGTTCTTCATGTCCCTTCTTGCTCTGGGTGCAAATATGGAGTCACCAATATTTCCCGGCACATCCGGTCCTGTTAGTCACCACCCAGCAAGGGATTTTCATGGTGGTAGGCACCTTTTTTTATAACAATGCAGAACTCTGTCATTCTATTGGCTTACATTTAAAACTCCTAATTAACACATGTTGAGCTGCCACCTCCTTTTTTTTTCTAAAGATCTACACATGTTCCAAACAATTGCTGCTGGCTAGTCTACCTGTGACTGTCTGCTCCTCTATGGAGAAAGCTGGAGGCTTCTACAGTAAGTGGAAATCTGAATTGTGGTCTTCCACTAAGACTGATTGAACTTGTATTTTAATGCAGCATTGTTAGTGCTGAGGGAGAGGAAAGGGAGAATACAAAGAGAAGGCAATCTGTGTCTCAGGTTATTAGCTATCTTCCTCCTTGAAATGCCCAGGCAATGTCTGTCTTGGTGATGAGATCTGCTTTGTGCTGGATAAAACAGTTCTTATTTGCATGTCTCATGGTGCAGTTCTGTAGCTTGTGGGTCCTCCACACCATGCTTAGGACCAAAGTGCTGATTCCATGTGAAATTCAGAAGCTACCTCTCGACATGTTGGGGTGTATTTGGATAATAGAATCGATTGCTCTACCTCTTTGGGCTGGGATTCTCTCAAAACTATCTCCTAGTAAAGTGCATTTGTGAAGACACCATCTTAATCTGTAGTCCTTGTTCAGACTGTGGGGTAAGTCTGCATAACACTTCCATGCCAGGAGGGTGCCCAGGCACTGCACCATTGTGTGGGGTTACTCCTGGACACTTGATGTCCTGCTGCTGTAACTCTGATGGCATGTGGGATGATCTCCCTTCAATCGCCACTGAGCTGCTGTTCTGCCTTCCGTATTCCCTCCAGGACTCACCCTGGCAAGCCTCAGCATCTGTGTGAGGACTGAAGGAACCAGATTAGGTTGCCCAGAGACCACCTTCTGCTTCTTGCTCATGCACCTGGTTGCCAGTCTAGCTGGGTTCAGGCAGCAAGCCGGCCATTCAGGATGGGGTTTTAACTTCCGACTTTGGAGGTTTGTTTCTTGGTTTTCAATTCTAATGCTTCCCCTGCACTTTGTTGGCAGTAAGATATGTAGTGTGGCGTCCAACCCTGTTTTGTTATATAGTTGATTTATGCACAATAGCTTTTTAATGACTATCTCCTTGAGTCTGCTTTTAATATTTTTCTGAGTGCTATATTGCTCTATGCTCTTTACCCCAGATTTTTGTCTGACTGTTTCAGATCCAGTTGTTCCCAACTACTGGCCTGTTTTATTTTCTTTTTTAAAAAATAGTGACCAGCCTGTTTTCTCTTGCAATGCAAGACTTGGGATTCTGCCCGAGGTCTATGCATGTGTGAATGCTGTGTGTGGAGAACTGCGAAACATCTTCAGAAACAGTTGTGACTTTTTAATAATTTCTTCTTATGCATTTGGGCCAAGATAGTCAACAGGGAGTACTGTGTTTTGGGGCCAATGTTGAGGCACCAGAAAAGGCCTTGATTCATCCGTCCTGTGAGCAGGCCTCTTTAAGATGTCTCAAGTTGGGCACAAACAAATCACAAGTCACTGCTAAAAAATGTGGTTTCGATTCTCTTTTGGAAGCCTCAACTGTTTTAGTGGATTGCTCTTGCCCTATAGTCCTGAGATCTTTGCTGGACTTGCTCCAGGAAACTTATCCTGTTGTGACATGGCATTATCTGTTAAAAAGTGACAGGGGTGTAAATTTGGGGGCAGGGGAAGGCTGCTGGGAAGGACTGAAAGTTAATTGATACACCCGGAAAACTTCTTAAGGTTTAGCATCACGGTATTTGGCCCAAGTCCTGTCTTCTTTTTAGGCACAACTATGGAAGACCACACCTGCATTTAACCAGAGTCATCTTGCAGTACACAAGAGATGAGCCCTTCAGAGTCAGATTTTCAAAATTGCTCAGCCCCCTCACAGCTTGAGGCATCTTCATGGGGAGGAGCTGCAGGCACTTGAGTATTCTGTGCTATGGACTCTTGGAAACCTGGCCTTAAGGAACATCCTTACAACCAAGAAGGTGTTGTGCTGCCTTCATAATATATTAACGTGTGAGGATTAATGCCAAATGTTCTTTATTGTTTCCTCACAGAAGATACAACTTTTACCATGGGGTTTTCACCACATGTGATGCACATCTTACGTAGTGCTGCTTCCAGGCTGGGGAATCATGGCAGACTTTCTACCCTTGCAGCATTTTAATTATCAGCTCTTTTGAAAGCTACAGGTAAAGATGCATGATGGTAACTGAAAAAAAAGCAGGCCCTTTATCCAAAAATAGTCAGCAGTGTAAATGGTAAAGAGATCTGTAGCCCTGCAAATGCAATTTCCAGATGCTGTGGAAGCTGCATTCATTGCAAAAATCTCAAACATTCCCTGAGGACCCAGGCAAAATTCCTTTAAACTGAATTTAGCCTGAGTATTGAATAGGCTCTGTGCAGAAGATCGGATGCACATAGAGATCAAGAAAGCGATCAAGTAGCTCCCCCCCCAACAGAATTGATGTGTGCTTCAACTAAAGTTCTGGTTAGCAATGGACTAAATTTATTTTACATGCATTGTGCATGTGCACATTTGCAAATTTATAATTGGCACCTTGCAAATAGTTGTGGCTTTTCATACCTGATGAGCTGTGGCTCAAATCATGACATACTTTGGGTATCAAGCATTCCAGTGTCAGTATTAAGTCTCCCATTTGGCGCAATTGCCCTGAATCAGCATGGGAACTCTAGGACAAATGCTCCTTCTGCATATCTACATTAAGAAACCATTACACTATAGTTGCTCTGCTTTAATTCTCATAATCTAAAGTGTTTTAAATTTATTGCACCTGTTTTGTTAAACTTTTATTGAATGTTCTGTAGCTGTCTGCTCCAACAGATGAGATGGGACACCCGTTAAAATTATGCTGGTAAGACAATCTATGAAAGATGAGTTTAAAAAGGACACCTTTGTGAATAAAAGGATCAAATCCACCAAATGAACAAGCATTCTTCTTTTCCCAGAGCACTTATCTAGTGTATGAAGGGACTAGAATGAAACCAGTGGGATTTTACTGTGTCTTAGAATGGTGGTCTGAAAAACTTTCCCTTTAGTTTCCATCACTGAAATATCTAGGCAGGTTGATCTAATTCAGCCACAAATTATTGGGCAGAATATAGGAATGGTTAGGCGGGAGGATTTGCTCTATATTCTGGAGATCAGACTTGAATATACACAAAACAAGTGACCTAGAATGAAAAGCTCTATGTCCCAGCATGCCTCCCTGTGTCATCTGCCCTCTCTGAGGGCCTTGACTAAGAGCACCATTCAAACCAGGGGTCTCAAACTCAAATCACCATGCGGGCCACACAAGGACTAATGCAAGGCCACATGAGGACTAGTATGTTAGCCTGAGGGCTGCACTACTGAAACTTTTTCATACAATAACATTGCAAATATTGGTAACAATAGTGTTGTTGCTGGCTGCAGGAAATAGCTTTAGCGGCTGCATGCAGTCCCTGGGCCATGTGTTTGAGACCTCTGTTTTAAAGAAATAGCTAAGCTATGCTTTCAGTACCTAGATCAGAGATCAAGAGGCAATGAGAAAGTTCCACTGTCTCCATCATACCCAGTTCCATTGTAAGAAGTCTAGTGATCAGCAAATTGGAAGACCTCCTGTTCTAATAATCACTTTCCTTTTACCACTGAAGTGTAGCAGAACTGGCCATGGGCAGGACTTGTCTGTGAGAGACTGTGTAAAAAGCTTTCAGTGAAGATGAGGGAAGAAATTCTCAGGGCTAGTGGTAGGAGTCTTTTTGGGGGGGATTTTGGCCCCTCCTAAAAGCCAATGGGGAAATGGCTCCTAGGAACTTATCTTTTTTATGTCTGTCATACCAGCGCATGCAAGCTAGCACCTGGGAACTATCACTGGACAGAGTGAGAAGTTCTTTCTATTGAAAGCACAATAATTGTACGTTCAGGGAGCACCTAGTAACAGACTGTCTGTGGCCAGAATGTTCAGGCAGCAAGGGCTCTCCAGCTCAGCCAAAATAAAGAACAACTCGTGTGCCAGCCCCACATCACGCTGGTGCCCCTCCTGCTGGATGCAAAAGATGCATATCAGCTGTTAATGTTAGAACAACAGCTTGATGAGTTAACCCCTGGCACATTGGCTGGCCAGAGCAGGAGCTGGTGATATCTGGGCAGAGGCCTTGTGTCAGATTATGTTTTAAAAAACTGAGAGGTGAGGTGGATGTAGGGATATATTTTTACGGGACCAACACGTGGGAGGGAAGAGACAAGCTTTTTTCCAGCTTCTGCAGCCCTAAGGAAGAGCTCTGTGAAGGTAACCAGACCATCACAGCTCCGTGCAAGGTGGGACAGATTGTTAAGCAAAAAACAAAAGGGCCGAGCCATGTTAGTCTAGTTCAGTAAAGCAAACAAACAAGAGTCCTGTGGCACTTAAAGACTAACAAATTTATTTTTTGCACAAGCTTTTGTGGGAGAAAATCCCACTTTGTCAGGTGCTTTGAAGATGGGGAAACTTACAGAATGGTAGGAAATAAATGCAGGGAAGTGTAAGTCATCAGAACAGGTCACATTGTAACAGCAGATCAAAACAGTTGTAAAGATTCAAACAGTGGAGAGGTCTTAATCGGGACATGGGTTTTTTTCTCTCATTACAACAGGTGATCTGACCTCATCTCCCTTTGTATGCTGTTCCCCAGTGATGAAGTTAGATTTTCTCCCAAGAAAGCTCAGGCAATAATTGACTTTGTTAGTCTTTAAATGCCACAGGACTCCTTGTTAGTCTAAGCAGAAAAAGTTAGCAAGTTGCAAGAAACCACTTGAAATAACTGGGTAATTAACACCTCTGCAATCACAGGACAAAGGAGGGTTAATAGCAGGTTCCAGATTCACAAATAAGGAGCCCAGGGGCACTTAAGACTGACGTTTATTAAGACGTAAGATTTTGTGGATTACAATCCACTTCCTCAGATGTGTGAAATGAAAACCACTGTATGTGAGGGATATATGGGTGTGGTAACAAGATCATGTATTATCCGTAACATACTTCGGATTTCATTTCATATATCTGAGGAAGTAAGTTGTAATCCATGAAAGTTGGTCTTAACAAATTTGTTAGTCTTTAAAAGTGCCATCAGGCCTCCTTACTGGTTTTCCTGAAACAGACCAACAGACTACCCCTCTGGCAGGTTCCACATTGTAATGAACTCTAAAACCTGTGCCTAGGTGAGATCAGGATTTCTAGGGACCAGCAGTTCTGAAATTTAAGTTCCTTACCTCCTCCATTTGAAGATGATGGGCAAGTTTTCCCTGGGGACTGCAAGGCTGGGGTATGGAGTGATGGCTGTGTGGAAAAGTGTGCAACCCTGGGGGACCAGGTGTTTGTCCTGCCACATTTTTCTGTCAGCCCTCAGGTGAGCACACAGAATGTGCAAAAAGGGACCTGTTTTAAAAACTGCTTTTGAAATAGTTCTGACAGTTAGCTAGGGCTCCCTTAAAGTTGCAGAGAGGAGCTTGGCTCTGTGCTCCTCAGGAGAAAACAGGAAAGGGGCAGGAATCATTGTATTAGGCAGACCCAATATGTCTCCTGCATGTTACTCTCTCCCCTGTAAGCCCTGTTCGCCTGCAGTTGGGCTCCTATTGATGTGAATGCTTTTACTCCCCATGCAGGCAATCTGGGTCTCCCATGGGAGCCATACACTGCCTACTGTCACAGTGGCCTTTCCCCTGTGTGCCAGTCACCCAGACAGAAACCTGAAGTGCTAGGAAATTCCTGTTTCTCTGGTCAGCTGCTCCTGGGGTTCTAGAAGCAGCGGGGTCTAGAGCAGTGTTTCCCAACCAGTGTGCCACAGCACACAGGTATGCCGTCAGGCCTGAGCAGGTGTGCCACAAAATTTTTAAAAAACTACTTAAAGAGTTCTGCGTTGGCTCATTGGCTCATGACTATTCATGAGTTCATTTGGAAACTATATGGTGGTGTGCCTCAAATTAATTAAAGGTAGAAAGGTGTGCCACAGCAGAGAAAATGTTGAGAACCACTGGTCTAGTGAATGGGGATGGTGGGGGGTGGTGGTATGTGGGAGTGTGGGGTAAGTGTTACAGTTCAGGTACCTGGGTGAATCTCTCTGCTGTTCTGTGCTTCTGTCTGCCCCCCCGCCTGTCCTTTGTCTCATCCCTTGAGTCAGAGTTCTCTTTCTCGCAGTGACAGAGTACCCATAGTGCCTAACATCGATGTGGCCTGTGTGGTGGAGATCTGGTTCTGGAAGGACAAGAAAAGGACAGTAATATCTTTTACTGAACCAACTTCTATGGGTGAGGGATGCCAGCATTCCAGCGCCTCTCCCCTCCCAGCACCAGCTTTTCTTTTGGTGATGATGTAATACACAGCTCCCTGAACAAGGAGCCTTGCATGTTGCCAAGTTCCAAAGGGGTATCCTAGCCTTGTTAGTCTAGTTCTGGAAAACAAGCATGAGCTTTCATGGGAGAAATGTCTGACGAAGTGGGATTTTCTGCCACAAAGCTCATGTCATAAATACTTTTGATAGCCTTTAAGTGCCACAGGACTCCAGGCTTGTTTTGCTGAACAAGGGGCTTTGTCTTGTCTGCTCCATGAGGCAGGTCAAATGCATGATGCTAAGCTTAAGTGCAATGGTTGTAAAATGCTTAACAACATTCCAGCAGAGGCACTGGCCTGACATAACGCTGTGATAGCGCAAGCCAGTCCTGAAGAGAAAGCAGCTGGGGAAGTGTTGCCTGTTTGTTCTTTATCCCCAGCTCCGACGGGCCGCTCAGTCACCCTGCCTTTCAGTTTCCTTTCTGAGCCGCAGGGCTGTGATTTCACTTTCCTCTAAATCACATGAATCCAGAGGTGGCCTTAGGCAGTTGGGGGCCCTAGGCAAAGGCCCATTGCAGGGCCCCCTATTGGTCCCCAAAACCCCCCTCCACAACCCCAGCTCCACACCACCAGCCCTCCCGGTGGTCACAGCTCCGCCTTCTGCATCCCCAGCTCCCCACTCTGCATCCCCAGCTCCCCCTGCCACTGGCCCCAACCACCCTGCACACCTCCCCCCTGGCCCCAGCTCCTCACTGCTGGCCCCCAGCCCACCCTCAGCGACCCCTGCAGCTATGACACCTCACCCCGCCTCCTGGCTTTGGCTCCCTGGGGCTCCCCTCCTCTGCCCGCCAGGGCCCCCCAAATCCCCTGCAGCCCTGGTGTCCCAATTCCTGCTGTCCAAGCACCCTGCCAGGGGCCCCAACTCCCCCCCATGGTCTCTTGTCCCTGTGACCAGCTCCTTCCATGGCCCTGGCATGCTGCCAGGGGCCCCAAAAATGGCTCTGATGCCCTGCCAGGGGCACCAATCCCCCACTGCCAAAGGCAAGGGGCAGGGCAGGAGCACAGACCTGGGCCTCTGGACTGGCCCACCCTGCCCCTGGGGGTTGAGCAGCCAGTCCAGGGGCAGGGTGGGAGCCCTGCCTCTGGGACAGTATGCTCTGCCCCCCGCATCAGGACTCCCGCAGCCCAATTGGCCCTGGGCCTCTCCTCCCCACAGAGACCCGCCTCCCCTGCCAGCTCCAGCCCTGGCCCTGGCCTCAGCCCCAGCCCCCTCTTTTGTAGGGTGGGAGGCCAATACTGTTTTGGGGGTAGGCGAAGGGGCCCATTGCTGCTTGGGGAACCTAGGCAATTGCCTGTTTCACCTTCCCCAAAAGCTGCCTGTGCATGAATCCTGCCACTTTCCATCTGCCCAACCTACCCTGTCTCCGGCATGGAGCGCCCTCTGTGGTTCTGCGTTCCCCACCATTGCTGAGCTGAACTATGGCTGGCATGAGCCACATTGAATGAAATTACAAGTCTGGTCTGCTAAAGAATGCAAGGCAGGATGCTGAAGTAGATTGGTCTTTCAGGGGGTGGTTTCCTGGTTGGAAGGAGGCCCATGTCTGTTTTAAAGGACCAATGCTTGTTGCTGAATTAACCGAGCCTAGGATTGTTAAGGGCATGAGGGGAACGAGGCCCTGGCTTGGGTCACCTCCCTCTACCCTGCACACTTCGCCCATGCAAAGTTTCTTGCATAGGCCCGCTCCCAGCAACTTCAGGCTGAGCCCCCACAAAATCATCTCATCTCGGCTACGAGCACTGTCACTCAAACCGGCAGCCTCGCCTCTCCTTTGAGTCGCTCACGTCCGCCCACTGTATGCAGATAAGCCCTTCGACTTTAGCCAATCAGGTGAATGCGAGGCGGAGCCTCTTAGTTTTTCGTTTCGCCCACTGTATGCAGATGAGGCGTCCCGAAGAGCCCCACTATTGGCTGTCGCGATGCTCTCCGCCCCCGGACAATCGGAGGGGCGGGGCCTGGCGCGGCCGGGCAGATGTAGCAATTCCCGGTGGCCGAGTCGGTCTCGGAGCCGGAGGGGGGAGATGCCGGCTGCTGATTGGCCGCGTGCCGCCTTCCAAACCCCGCTGATTGGCCCCTGAGGAGTCGGGTATGTAAATGAGGGTCGGGAGAGGGGTCCGGTGGTGGGGTTCGTACTGTTCTGGGAGTCCGGGACTCGGGGAGTGGGTTCCGGCCGCTGGGGGGAGCCCGGGGCAGGGAGCCCGAGCCCGAGCCCGGTGAGTCACCCGGGCTGGGCTGAGCGGGGGACGAGGAGGCGGCTCCGACTGCTGCGTGACTCACCCGCCCCTGCTCAGGTCTGGCGAGGGGCTGCCCCCATGAGGCGCTCACGGTGTCCAGTAAGTAGTTAATGGGGTTGGTGTTGGGGAGTTCTGCAGGCAGGTGGTCGGGATGGAGGGAGGAAGTGGTGTTCGGGTGCTTTGTCCGTAAGTGAGCAGGTGCTAGGGTGCATAGCTATGTTAGGTCATGGGATGGGGGGGGTGGACTTTTTTATTTGCAAGCATTGGTGGTTAGGGTGTCTGGGCTCTTGAGAGGACAGAATCTATGAGAAAATGGCTTTTTTGGCAGATCGAGTTTGCTTTTATGACCTTTGGCAAGTGATGGGCTGGCTCCTTGTCTTAGTTTTCCCATCTGTAAAATGGGAGCAGGCATCTTTCCCTCCCATGCCAGATGTCTGGAGGCCTTTGGGGCAGCCTTGTTGGCCTAGTTCAGTAAAACAAACTAGAGTCCGTTCTTCTTTCACCTGCCCTACCTGGGACCAGGCTTTTTGCTCTGGGGCTGGGCATGGAGGGGAGGGGACTCCTGCTGGTGCCAGGGAATCTGCAGATGTTTAAGTCTCTGAAAGCCTGATTCTCCATGGGGCATCACAGCTGCCAGTCGAGTGCCTGGTGCTGTTGGTCCAGAATGGCTGTAGCTTCAGGCAGTGGAGAACTGACCATAGGAACAAAAGGACAGAGCACTAGCCTGGGCCTTTTGATCTGTTCCTGCCTCTCACTGGCCTGCTGGATGATCATGGGCAAATCATGGCTCTCTGTGCCTCGGTTTCCCCATCTGTAGATTGTTCTACTGATCTCCTCTGTACACTATTTTGATATCTCTACCCATGAAAAGACCTCAGTTTGTTTAGATGTGATTAAATTATTTAAATTTTAAAAGGGATAGCCGTGTTGGTCTAGTCCAGTGAAAAAACAACAAGGAGTTGTGTGGCGCTTTAAGACTAACAGATTTATTTTTTGCATGAGCTTTCGTGGGAGAAGATCCCACTTCCTCAGATGCTTC
>ML682024.1:14771133-14928198 GCA_007922195.1 Podocnemis expansa
GAAGCATCTGAGGAAGTGGGATCTTCTCCCACGAAAGCTCATGCAAAAAATAAATCTGTTAGTCTTAAAGCGCCACACAACTCCTTGTTTTTTCACTAAATTATTTCAGTAACAGCCCAAAGGCAATAAAGGCCCCATTGCATTTGAGATACATACTGATTATTAGTTCTTTAGCACGTGTTTGTGCAGGGCCTGGTCCAAGAGAGCTTTGCCCCCTAATACGAAGGATTGATAAAAAGAATTCAATGACATCCATGATTATTAATCATGTATATTAGGTTAGCACCCAAAGGCTCCAGTTCTAGCTCTGGGATCCATGCCACCAGACACTGCGCAGACCCTGAGTGAAAGGCAGCCCCTGCCTCAAAGAGCTCCCTGTCTGAGGAGACGAACAGGGAAAGGGAAACTGAGGCATAGAGTTGGTCATGCTTTGTGCAATGTGGCCTGGGGCTGAGCTAGGTCCTGAGTCCCAGCTCTGTGAACCATCCATTGCAGCACTGGGTTTGAAGGCTCTCATGGGTCCTGGCTTGCGCCTGGCAGCTTGGTTTGCATCCAGCCTGTTAGAGGCAGGTGCCTGGAAACCATGGTGCTGTGATTCATCTGTCGCCCGCACGACACCACAGCATTAGTCACGGTGTGTCATCTCTGTGACATGCACAGGGTGGAGGGGGGGGCATGCTGTGACGCCTCTGGAGCAGCCGCCTCCCTGTGTCCCGTGGGCTGTGATCCTGGCCCCCGTATGGGTCCCACTTGGGTCCCAGCTGCTCCGTCCGTGCCCTGGGATGGGGGCAAAAGGACAGGATGGGCACAAGATCTGTAGGGGAGCTAAGTCCTTTGTGGAGGACATGGGCATCTCCAGTGGAAGAATACACTGGAAACTCAAGGAAAAAGGGTGGGGGGGCCATGGCTCAGCACTAAAGGTTGTATGACCATGTCCCCATATGATACAGGCAAACACCCCCCACCACCCAGTCAAGAAGGGCAGGCATTATTGTTCAGTATATACCCCCCATCTGTATAGTTCACTGTTGAGTGACCCTGCTCTGGCCAGTGCTTATCAATCCAGCTAAGGCCTGGCCAGTGTCTCTCCCCACACTCCCCTCTCTGGAGCTTTCCAGCCTTGGCAGCTTCGGTAGGGGGAGGAACCAGCTGGGAGGCCTTGCCTGGGGGAGGCTGAGCCAGGACAAGCACAGGGAGCCTGTCTCCTGCCCCAGCACAGAAGACAGAGCTCCAGAGGGAGGGCTGTCAGTCACAGGTTTTCAGCTCCCAGGCGCTGGGATTGAATCTCTATGGGAGGAAGGTTTTGCTTCCCCAGGGAGATTGGGGTTAGATGCGGGGGCCTGGCTGCAGCTTGGCTGGGTGACAACAGCATAGGTAAGTCCATGCCGCTCTCCTGGTGTGACAGGTGGGGAAACTGAGATACAGGAAGGGAGTGGATCTTTTGTCCAAGGAAGCATAAGGAGTTGGTGAATAATACTCAGGAGTTCTGCACATCCACCCCACCTCCCACTACTAAACTCCCTTTTCAGTGCTGAGACAGAACCCAGGAGTCCTGGCTTCCCCTCCCTCCCTCCCTCCCCAGCCCCACTCTAACCACTAGCCCCAACCAGGAAGGTTCAGTGGTTAGACCAGCTGCCTGGGGCTTGGAAGACCAGAGTTCAGCTCCCCATCTGCACCTGGGGTGGGGGCGCTACCAGGCCTGCCCTACCCCATGGATAATGATCATATGGTGCCCACAGCCCTATAGCTGCCATGCTGGGCATGGGCTGCTTGGCAGCAAGCCAGCGTGGCTCTGCCTGTGGTGACCCAGGAGGCAGTTCTCAGAGGGGTGAGAGCAGGCTGGGAGGAGTTAAACTCCCTGCTGGGGCCGGCAGCTGCTGAGTGGCTCCTCCCCTTCCCCCCCAAATGGCTAATCCCCCCCTTGGGGTACAGGGGGTGGGTGGGGGCTCTGTCACCAAGACAACCAGAGCTGAATGAGCAGCTGGTGGAGGTTCATTTTCCCTGTCTGCCTGGTCTTGTAGCTGCTGGAGCTAGATCACTGGGGCTGGGTTAGGGATCTGAAGGAGGACCCAGGAGTCCTGGCTCCCTGCCCTAGCTCATCAGACCCAACTTCCTCCTTCCTGCTGGGAGATAGAACCTAGGAGTCCTGTTGAGCACCATGGTCAGATGTGGGGCTGGACCCACCCCACAGCTCTTGCTTGTGGAACTCATTGCCTCCTGTCTTTTCTGCAGACCCATGCTGGCCAAAGGTGTGAAGCGCACCCACGGGGAGATGGAGGGCAGTGAGGCGGAGCCCCGAGACCCCTGCACCGCCCCAGCCAGCTCCTTGTTCAACATCTCCATGTTCAAGCTGCATCGGAGCTTGCGGCACGTGGAGCCTGACCTGCGGCACTTGGTGCTGGTGGCGAACACCTTGCGCCGCATGCAGGGCCAGATGCAGCTGGATGCCGGGGGGCTGGCGGCCCCACATAGCACTGAGGCCCCATCTGGGCTGGTTTCTTCTGCCCCTGTCTCAAGCTCTAGGGACAGTGGATCAGCTCCCCCAGTCAGCTCCCTGCCACCAGCTGACAGCCAGGGGGGCGATCTCTTCCTCTCCGACATGGACACCTCACTGTACTCATCCATCTCCACTATCCTGGAGGACCTGGAGCGTGTGGAGACTCTGAGCAGCCGTCCACCCCCCATCCAGCTAGAAGAGGAGCAGCTGCTGTCTGGTGAGTCTGGAGCTAAGCAGGAGACAGCTAGGACCCTACAGCCTTCCTTGGGCCCCTTGGAATTGCTCAGCTCTGCCAGCTACCTGCTGGAGGACAGCCTGGAGGACATCTTTGAGGACATTGACACATCTATGTATGACTGTGAACTGTGGTCGCCTGCCAGCCTCTCTAGTGTCAAGGCCTTCTCTGGCCTGGAGGACTCAGATGGCAAGGCACTTGCTGGCACCGAGGACCGACTGGACCTGAGTGACCTGGACTATCTAATGGATGTGCTTGTGGGGGGCCACACACTCTGAGGGTGGGTGTGACAGTATTAAATACCCATGGTCTAATTTATTACAGGCCCTATCCTCAGCTGGGGTCTGTCCATCGGTGGAGCTGGTTGACAGCTGCTGGAGACCCAGCCTCATGTTCTTTGAGCTGAATTCCCCAGCTGTGCTCCAGCCTCTCTGTCTTGCCCTTGGGTGGCATCAGCCCATGTGGATTCCCTGACACAGGGCCTCCCTGGGCAGTGTGGAGCTGGGGTACTGGCCCTACTCCCAGCACCCAATGTAGAGGGTGGGTTGGGGGCATGACCAGAACACACTGTGCTACAGTTATTTTCCACCTCCCAGGGCCCATTAGGGGTAATCAGGGGCATGGCCAGGTGCACTGGGTTGTGGCCATTCTCTGCCCCCAGGGCCCATAGAAGATAGACTGAGGCATGGCTGGGGCACACTGGGCTGTGGCTGTTCTCTGCTCCCTCAGGCCCCATAGGGAGGAAGCACCAGTTGGAGCAGCCCACAGGTTGCACTGATGTCAGGGCTGAGCATACAGAGAGTGCAAAGAGGCCTTAAAGCCACCATAAGTCCAGCCCAAGAGCAGAGCAGAGCAGAGCAGAGAACCAGAGCTGAATGGTGACACGTTCACTGAGTCCTGCCCTGGCCCCCCAGGTCTGACCCTCAGCCTCTCCTCATCCTAGCAAGACAAGCTGGCGGCGGGGAGGGGGGAGTGTAAGGGGCCATTTCCTGTTTGCTGCTGGGTCCCAAATTGTGTGATTTGGTAGTAACTTACTGTCTGGAGAAAGTATCTTTGACTCACAAGCTGCTGTGACCTGCTTTGAACTGAAAATAACACATCTTGCTCTCTGCCCTGCTGCCTCCTTGTACCCATGTCTGGTCTTCCCCTGTCCCACCAGCCCAGCATGGCTGCACCTCCTCAAATCATTTCTTTGGTTTTCACCTGTGTCACTTTCTGTGTGGGCCAGATCTCAGCTGGGGTCAGTCAGCATCTCTCCCCTGAGCTGGGTCATTTCACCCCAGGTCCTGATCCAAAAGTGTTTGGACAAGCAGAGGAGCCTTTTGGGGGACTGCATTGGGGATGGGTCCCGAAGTCTCCAGGCCAAGAAGTGAGGGTAATTTCAGTGCTGCTTGGTACTGTCCACATCATCTTGGGCAAGAATAAACCCCCAGGTCACCCATTCTCCTTTGGCTTGGAGTCCAGCTCCCTCGTACACAGCCAGTGGACTCCCCATTCCCCTGTAAAACTGATTCTGATCTGATGGGAGAGCTCACAGCTGCTGGGCAGGGTGCTATTTACACCATGAGGTTAGACAGCTGGGACCAGTGGCAGTGGAGACACAGAAATAGAGGTCTGTTTGAAACCTTTTAAAATGAGCCCATGAGAGCTTGATTGTAAACAGTGGGTTCTATCCCCAGCTCTTAGAGGAGAGTGGGGTCTAGTGGTTGGAGCAGGAGGCTGGGAACTAGGATGCTGCAGTTTGATTCCTGGCTCCAGGGTGCATAGTGGGGTCCAATGATTAGCACATGGGAGGGGCTGGGAGTCAGGACTCCTGTGTTCTCTTCCTGTCCCCAGGACCTGACTCAGTATGTGACTATCAGCATGTCACATCCCTTTCTGGGAAGGGTAGGCGATAGCTCCCTTGCTTCCAGGATGCAGGGAGGCTCCAACAGTCCCCACTATGATCTCACTCCCTTGGAGCGCTTCGGACCCAGGAGTCCTGCCTCTGCCCACCCCTCATTTGCTGCGGGCCCCTTCTAGAGTAGGGGTCTCAAACTCAAATCACCATGAGGGCCGCATGAGGACTAGTACAGGGCTGCACAAGGACTAGTACGTTAGCCCGCGGGGCACATCACTGAAACCTTTTCATATAACGATATTGGAAATATCAGTAACAGTAGTGTCGTTGTGGGCCACGGGAAATAACTTTAGGGGCTGCATATTTGAGACCCCTGTTCTAGAGCCACTATGGGTGGGGGCCAGCTAAGACTAAGTGGTTCTTGCCTCTCCAGGAAGCACCCTCAAGGCACTGTAGGAAATAAGGGACAGCTGTCTCATTTCAGCTGCTTTGGCCTGGTCTGAACACAGCCTCTTTTGCAATCTGCACCAGCCAGGCATGCCTACCCCTGGCAGCCAATGCAGCCCTGCTGTGGGTTTCCTAGGCTGGAGCCCAACACCTCTGCTGACAAAGTAGTTGCAGTTTTTCTGCACCTCTGTGCTACAGGGCAGGGCCAGCTCTACTATGAGGCAAGAGACAGACATGGCTTCAGGTGATAGGTCTTAGGGGTGCCCAGGCCCCCTGAAGATCAGGCTGGCTCCCCCCTCTTCAACTCTTTCCTAGTAGCTCAGGCACTGTTAGTCAACCTGCAGCTTAAGTCATGTAGGCAGAGTGCACTTTAAATCCTTCTGCAGGCAGACGCTGGAGATTTATGCTTTTTGGAAAAGTGTTTTCAACCTCCATGAATGAGATGGGGGTGCGCCAAATCAAAATTTGGCTTGGGGCACCACAACCCCTTGAGCCAGCCCTGCTACAGGGTGAGGGGCTCTGTTCCCCAGGGGCCACAGGCTTCCATCCTGGAAGTTGACTACGGGGCCTGTGGTGGCCACACAACAGACTGCAGTGAGGGAACTGCTGTTTGTATTTCATCTCCGTGGTTACACACATGTGATGACCCCGGCCTCAGTGCAAGCAGCTGGTGGAGGCAGAATTTAAATACAATGCTCCTGACCCCTAGCATGGAGTCCTACCCACTAGCCTCAACTGCCATTCCCCTTAGCTTCCTGGGGACACACTGGGAGCTGGGCAGCCCAGCCCCATATACCCACTGTGCTTGGCTGTGCAGGGGTTACTAGTGGCTGGGACTTTGCCCCTGGCCAGAGGGAGAGGAAGGAGGGGGCCTCCACCTCCCCATTGCCCAGAGCAGCTGGGCAAAGTTCACTAGCACTTGCTGTTACCAGGCAAAGCTGGGCAGATTCTTCCGCTAGCCTTGAACTCGCCACTCCTGGGTATGTGGCACCTGGCCCACTGGCCTGCTGTGCCATGTACAGCCACTGGCACTGGTGCAGCCGCTCGATATGCTTTGCCCGGACCAGACCAACCAACTGCGTGAGGCCCCAGAGAACCAGCACCTCAGGTGGAGGAGAGCAGCTTTCCCAGCCTCCCCACTTCCCTGGTGTTTGCAGGCATGTTTGCAAACATGATGGTGACCAAATTGCTGCACCTCAGCCTGGCTCCTTCAGCCTCTGCAGGAAACTGATCCATCCCTGAAGTGCCCATCCCCCTGAAACTGCCAGCAGAATCCAGCCTGTGAGCAGGCAGGGGTCCAAAGGTCATCCCAAGGGGAGCAGGAGTGTGCCTTACTGTCATCTCCTGCGTGCAAAGCTGAGTCCCAGCAACTGTTAAGGGGGTACAGGTAGATAGATGTTGGCACACAGCTGATGAAACGGTTGCTTTCCCCCCACATTCTCATGGTTCAGCTATTCCTTCAGAGTAGGGGGGGAAAGGGAGTGTAGGAAGGAAACATTTCCAGCATCTCCTTCCTTCCACTAGGGGGCAAGCTGTGCCTGAGCAGGGGAGATTACCACGTGCCTGGCAGGAATTTTGTGTGTGTGTGTGTGTGTGTGTGTGTGTGTGTGTGTGTGAGAGAGAGAGAGAGAGAGAGAGAGAGATCAGGGCCCTGTTGTACTGAGCAAGGCCCCCATTGTGCTGGGCACTGCACAGACACTGTCCCTTCCCCAAAGAGCTAGCCAGATGATTATACCCATTATACAGATGGAGAGCCCTGACCCCTGGCAGTGCAGCAGCTGGTCCAGGGTCACTCTAGAAAGTGTATGACAGAGCCAGTAATCGAGCCTGGGTCCCACAGTTCAGGGCATGCTACACACAGCACCTTCCATTACCAGGCGGCAACAGCATGCATGGCAGGAAATGACAAACCCTTCAGGAATGTTGTCACACATCCACTTCCCGGAGCTGTGGAGCCGGCTGCCCAGGCTTCAAGCCATATTCAAGGGCCCCATTGGGCCGGGTGCTACCCTGGAGCCCTTCTGCCCGCTGTTGCTTTCCCAGCAGCTTGAGCAAGGTTCCTTTTTGCAACACACTGATGCCAAACAAACAAGGTGTCCTGGGGCACATTTAAAGACTAACAAAGTTATTTATCACATGAGCTTTCATGAGAGAAAATCCCACTTCATCAGATGCTTGACAAAGTGGGATTTTCTCCCACGAAAGCTCATGTGATAAATAAATTTGTTAGTCTTTAAATGTGCCACAAGACTCCTTGGATCATACTGGCCCTTTCTGACTTTAGAGTCTATGAGTTCATTGTGCTGAACTAGACTAACACGGCTCCCCCTTTGGAAGCTGTCAACGTTGATGCCAGTTACCTCTTGCCCTCTTTCAACCTCCCCAGCCATGGCCAGAAGCAGTGGCTGTGTCCTGAAGAAGTCTATAAGCAAGGGTCTTGGTTCTCTTTGCATTTACACTGAAGCATGGGGAAGAGATGAAGGCAGGGTCTAGCCAAAGCCATAGGGCTCTGGAGTCAGCGGAGCTGTTCTCAGACCTGCTGCTGGCTCCTTGGGGGACCACGGCGAAGTCATTCTGGGTCAGCATGTTCGGTGCTCAGCACTCAGTGTACCCTTTAATAGACACTGATCTTCCCGGAAGATAAGACCTTCCATCTCGCTGGGCCTCAGCCCCACAATGTCCAGGTGCTGCCAGCTTTGATCTGCTACAAACACAGCTTGTTACATTCGAGATGGGGGTTAAATCATCAAAATCCTAGCGTGTCAGGTAGCCAGATCCAATCCCTGTCCCAAAGAGTTTACTGTGTGTGTGCAGTGCTCAGCACAACCAAGGCCTGACCTCTGTCAGGGTCTGTGCAGTGCCTGGTGTAACAGGGAGGCCCTGATCGCCATTAGGGCCTGTGCAGCACCTGGTGTATGTGAGGTTAGCAAAGGGTTAAAGGCCTTTGAGCAGAGACAGGTGCTAGTGAGGCACTAATGGGATTGGGGGAGGAGAGTTTGGAGAAGGCACTCAGACCAGCAGGTCCTATTGAAGAACTGGGAAATAGGCAGGCACAAGCCCACCCATTACTAAAACCCCTCCCCCAGGCTATGGGGAAGTGGCACTATATACATCTTCAACTAATTACAGAGAACAATTAATGAAATAACAGGAATGGGTGTGAGGGTCATAGGTTCAAAATGAGGGATTCAGAAGGGTACACTGAGCTCAGACCAGGAGGTGGCTGGTGGAGCTGGTGAGGGACCCTGGGTGTGGCAGGTCCCTGGGCTGTTTCCACAGGTAGGAGTGGTCTGTGTTGCCCTTCCCAGGTCCCTGTGGCCATGTGATGGAGTACCTGATCTGTATCTGAGGTGAGGGAGGGCTGGATGTTGTGGAGACTTAAACTGAACTATGGGGCCCTGTGGGGCTGGGTACTGCACAGACCTGAACCCAGAGGCTTTCCCTGCTGTGAAATGCTTTCAGCCTGAAAAGACCAAGCCAGGCTACTTCTTCCCATGTGACAGGTGGGGAAACTGAGGCCTAGAGAGCACCAGGGGTTTGGCCAGGATCACATGCTTGGGTTGCATGCAGCACAGCCCCAACCCCCACAGGCTCTCCTCCCTAGGGCTGCTCCACTGTGCAGGTTCTTGATGTTCATGTTGCTTGAGTGATGCTCTTAGGACCCAGCTGTCAGCCCCAGTCTCAGGGTTTTGCTATCTAACACCCCAAGGTACAGTGGGAATAATGGTGGACTTGCTTTCACAGGCTAGAGCTGTGTCCCAGCTTGACCAGTGGCTCTGCCTGTTGAGGCTCAGAGCACTGTTGTGTAACCATGTAGTTTCTCTACTACCACAAGGTGCTGTGGGCTGGGTTCCTTGGGTGGCTGGTCCTCCAAAGGCAACAGCAGCTGAGTGTTTTTCTGGGATGACTGTGTTGTAGGAAGCAAGCCCCCCCCCTACCCCCCACTGTCCTTGGTGCATTGAAAATGTGTAGGTTCAGCAAGCCAGCAGCTGCACTAGGGAAATGATGGTTGGGGTGAAATGCTGTCTCAGACCTTCCAGGATGGGTGATGGATCACCCCTATGTGGTATTGGGACTGTCCCATCCCCTGTATGCCCATCTCCTCAGTGCTCCTTTTCTCTTTTGGGCATGGCAGGTGGCGTGGCTGCATGCTGGCAGTGCCTTGGGGGCTGGCTGCTGTCACTGTTCTGTGCTCACTCCCCAGCCTGTGCTGGCTTCAAATTCCCCTCAAGCCCACACAATTCCTGACCTCACTGTGACAAATGATTAATTCTCTCCATGCCCTGCAATGCAATGCAATGCCTGCCATGCAGGCCCAGCCTGAACCCTGGAGCTTTGGCTGTGGTCGTGGTACTGCATTTCTGGGCTTCAGCTAACCCCCCTGTTCCTGGGTGCCTAGGGTCTGCCCCTTCTCCTTTCACCATTCCTCCATGGCTGTTGGAATTAGACTTTTCACTTTCACTGGCATCCTCCTGCTTCCCTCGAGCTGTTTGCTCCCAAGTGGCTGCAAATCTGTGGACCCCAGCTCCCCTTCCAGTGGCTCCCAGTCCACTTCATGACATGGTTGCTGACCCCATCACAGAGATGACAGGCGGACATACAGCCCAGGATTCCTGGCTCACAGTTCCTGGCTTCCCTTTGCAGTGAGTATAATGTGGGCCCACAGGAGCATGTTAGACTCGCTGCAAAGGGATGCCAGAAAGCCAGGAGCCCAGGCACTCAGCCCACTGGAAGATGCTCCTGTTTAGCCAGACTGTCTGGCCCCAGCCTGTGGGTAGAGCACCATACAGTGATCTTGCCATGCTGGGCTAGGCCAGCCAGTGCCAGGAATCCAAGGTGGTGTAGGTGCCCCTGGTGTAGACACTCCCTTCGGTGCCTAGGGAGTGTAGGAGCTGCAGTGTGGGGGTACTGGGCAGTGCTCCATTTGGTGGTTGGTGCTCTTGCCTTAGTGGCACTTGCTGGAGTTTCTGTAGAAGCTGTCAGTGTGTGTGCAGTCAGGCCAGGTGCCTGGTGTAATGGTTTCTGAGCAAGGGACCCAAGTAGTTGCTCTGTGTTTTCTTAGTTTCAAAGGGACAGCTGTATTAGTCTAGTAAAAAAACAACAAGCAGTTGTGTGGCACTTTAAAACTAACAGATTTATTTTTTGCCTGAGCTTTCGTGGGAGAAGATCCCACTTCCTCAGATGCTTCGAAGATGGGTGAACTTACAGAAAGGCAAATAAGCTCATGCAAAAAATAAATCTGTTAGTCTTAAAGTGCCACACAACTGCTTGGTTTTTTTTTTTTTTGTTTTTTTTTGTTTACTGGATTAGACTAACACGGCTATCCCTTTGGAAACTATTAGTCTAGTTCAATAAAACAAACAAGTAGTCCTATAGCAGTTAAAGACTAGCAAATTTATTTATTGCACAAGCTTTCATGGGAGAAAATTGCACTTTGTCAGATGCTTTGAAGATGGGGGAACTTCAAAGGGTCTGAAGTGGGATTTTTCTCCCATGAAAGCTTGTGCAATAATAAATTTGCTAGTCTTTAAGTGACACAGGACTCCTTGTTTGTTTTTTTGTTTCACTGTATTTTCTTGTCTCTCTTTCTCTTTACAACACTAGTGTGTGATGTGGCTCTGTGGAGGGGTGAATGTCTGCCTGGGGGCAGGTCGTCTTGGAGCTGGGGTCTGAGGAACTAACAAGATGGTTGTAATTGTGACCTGTGCTCCTCTAAAGAGGGAGGGCATGGGAGCAAGGGACTTGGACATCTGGGTTCTGGTCCTACTTGACCACTGTCCTGTGCAGGGATCTTGGGCAAGCTGTTTCTCTCTGCTGAGCGCTCAGGTGATGACTCTGACCTCTTCAGCAAGCACACTGGGATGTAGCTGGAGAGGTGCTATGTATATATCAGGGCACCTTGCTCCAAGCCCCACAGCTCTGTGCAAGGTCAGCTATCTGTGTCTGAACTGAATGTGCCCATAGGTACCAGCACTGAGACTTGCACCCATGACAGGGCTGCACAGTTAGATCTAGTCAAGCCATGGGAAATCGGGGTTATGTATACTGGCGTGTCTTCCTCTGAAAATGCATTCCCTTTGGAAGAAGGAGGGTGACAAACTGCTGTTGTATGTAGGCCATGACTGATCAGAGCTGGAGTGGTTGTAGAATCATAGAAGAGGAGGGTTTGAAGGGACCTCAGAGGTATCTAGCCAACCGTCTGCTCAAAGCAGGGCCAGCCCCAGCTAAATCGGGCCAGCCAGGGCTTTGTCAAGAAGGTCCTTAAAAGCCTCTAATGATGGAGATTTCCCCCACCTCTCCAGGTAGCTCATTCCAGAGGTCACCACCCTCCTAGTGAAAAACTTTTCCTAATAGCCAACCCAGATCTCTCCCCCTGCAACTTGAGACCTATGCTTCTTCATCTGCCACCACTGAGAACTGCTAGCTCAATCCTCCCTGGAAATTGGGGACCCCCTCCCTTTCAGATAGTTGAAGGCTGCTATCAAGTCCTGCCCCCCACCCTGTCCATTTTCTTCTGCAGACTAAACAAGCCCAGTTCTCTCTACCTCTCCTCACAAACCATGTGCTTCAGCCCCCTAATAATTTTCATTGCCTCTTCCAATGTGCCTTTGCTGCAGCTGTGAGCTTCGCCATCCTTTGATATCATTGTGTGGCCAGAAGGTAAGACAAGCGGTGTCCTGTGGCAGACTAGACAGGGCTGTTCCCGTGAGCCTTCAGAGCAGGGTTTGGCTTATATGGCTCTAAGCATGCTCAGTTTACTCACAAACCACACACCAGTATGTGTGTTACCTGGGTTGGGGGTGGGGGCCTAGGTGCAGTAGGTAGCACGATATCCTCACCAGGGCACCATTGTGATAGGGTGCAGTCCATATGTGGTGATCTGGGTTGGGTGAAGCTTAATTGAAACTGGAGTAACAGCTATCCTTTCTTACAGATAAATGTGAGAATCAGTTAATCTCTTTTATGGAATCAGGTCACTGAAACAGTAGCAGCCTCCAACCAAAGCACAAGCAGATGTGGTGAGGGGGGTTTCTGATGATGATTTCTTGGGGGGCAGGGAGGTGAGAGAAGCTGCAGAAAGATGCAGCCAGAACAAGCACCAGAAATGGTGGTGTGGAGCAATGCCACTGCAGAGAGAACATTTGGACAGAGTGCTGTTGGGAAGTGGCTTGGAACCATGAGCCAAAACATAGTCTCAGCTCTCAGCTCTCAGGGTATCTTATGCCTGCTGTGTTAAGGAAACAGAAGTCTGTGAACAAACAGGACCATCACAGAGAAATTGCCACAGAATTGTGCCACCAGGCTCCATCCTCATTTTCTCCTTTTAACCAAAACAACCGGCTAGTCATTGCATTTCAACTAACTGCTTGGGTCAAAAAGGAGCAACACTATAATAGATGGGTCCAGACCCAAGAGCTTACCTAAATAAGCAAGACCCAAGAAGGCTTAGCCCTGTATTAGTGGGTGAACAGAGGCCCTGAAAGTTGCCCACAGCCAGGCCCAGGATTGGGAGCAGACCTGAGAAACCAAATGCAGGTCTCCAGAGGCCCAGCCAAGACTGAGGTTAACTTCTGAGTTTCTTAAGATAAGGCATTGTACTGGAGCTGGGGTAGGGGAATTGAGGAAAGCTTCCTGCTTTGCTTCCGGCAACCAGTTCCTGGGGCTTTCTGAGGCTGAGAACTGGGGCTAGTGACTGGCGGCATGACCTCTTGTCTCCTGGCGGAAGCCTGGCCGTGAGGAGGATGTCCTGTGTTTACAATAACTGGGCAGGGCTCCTCTCTGAGTTTTTTTTGACCTGTTCCCAATGAAAGGGCACAAACCACGTCTTACCTGACAGGATGGGAGGTGGAGCACACGACTGCTTCAAAGGCACTCCCAATTTAGCTCCATTTTGAAATGTGGAGCTTGGCTTTCTCCTGCCCCACTTGGAGCAGAGGCTGGCACTTTCCTGTGCTATTCTTGGGCAGCACTAAAAGCTCCAACTGAGGCCATGGAGCTGTCCAGGCCTCTTGGGTGGACAGCTGAGTCCTCTGCCAGAGACTCCTAGCCTGAAACACAGCTGTGGCTAGCATGCAGGTGCTGACAGCTACCCAGGCCTCTTTGTCTTGCCAGGGCTCTGTGTATCGCTGTCCTGTGGCATTGTGCAATGGCAGTTCATTTAAAGCACCAGCTCCTTGGAGCCAGGCATCTCCATCCCGAATGTCATAGACTCATGCTCATCTAGTCTGATCTGCACAACGCAGTCCACAGAGCCTCACTCACCCACTCCTGTAATAGACCCCCCCCACCCTATGACTGAATTATTAGTCCTCAAGTAATGGTTAAAGACTTCAAATACAGACTCAGAATTGTATTGACTCTCATTTGAAAATAAACCTTTCCAGTTACAAAGAAAAGTCTCAAATGCAGCCCCTGAAAGTCACACGCCAAGTGGTGGGGACAGGTCCATGAAGCTCAGCTTTCAAGAGTCCAGATGGGTGTATGAACAAACGTTGTGACTTTTTCTGGGGAGGGCCCAGCTCCTGGCTGTTGAATGCTGGGGCTGGTGCTGGGGCTGCCTTGAGCTGCATCCCAGAAGTACTTTGGAAATTTTTGGTCGGGGGGGGGCTTCTTTATTTCTCCCCTTATTACAAATGAGAGTTGCAGGCAGCCCACTCAGACAAGCTTCACTTGCCCTTGCATCTGTCACTTCCCCTTGGGCTGAATATCTGCTGTGCTCTGTCTTGGTTCAATCTATACTCTGTGCTCTGAAAAGGAATCTCCTCCCTCAACTGATGGATAGAACCCAGGAGTCCTCATTCTCTGCACACTCCCTTCCCCTGCCCTGCTCTAATCACTAGTCTCCATTCCCCCTCTCCTCCATGGATGCTGGGTTTAACTTGGCCCTCTTCTCTTGAACAGATTAGACTCTGAAGCATTAATCACCGAAAATGACAGCCTGGTCCATCTGCTTCCTTCCATGCACACGTGACTTCCCCTTCACTAGGGCAAAGGGTGTCACTCCGAATTAAGAACAGGCCTTTTGTCTCAGTGAAGAGAAGCCCCTTTGGTCTTGCTTTCTATTAGCTGAGGGTTGGGGGAGATCACTAGGCAGGGCCAGGCACCCCCCGGCACATCTGCCAACAGTGGCACCTGAGCCCATTCAGAGAGGCACACGGCACCTTCTGCAGTACCATAGAAATTGCCAGTCCTGCCACCAAAAGCCACTGTGGGCAGCTTCCTTCAGGTGCAGCTGAGACACAGGGGGTCTTCCCCATGCCTATGCTTCCATGTGACAGAATAAAGCTGCCCAAAGTGGCTCCTCTCTATGGTGCTCCTCAAGGGAGGCACTCCAGGCATCTTCTTTCTGCAGCATGCTTGGGAACCCCTGAAAGGAGCTGCTGCTTTTCATTTTGTGCCTGGGGACCCTTGTCCACAGGCACACTGCCAAGATGAGCCACTCTGGGTGACTTCTTTGTGTGGCATGCCTGGGAAGAGCTCCCAATCTAGCTGTGACCACTGCTGAATTTTCAGGCAGCTGCCATGTTTTCTCAGCAGGGGGATCCACCAGCACCAGCTTAGGGTCAGGAAAAAAGGACTGGCACAGGGGTAGGTGCTAGGCAGTTCCTGGGCTGTGTTAACATGTAGAATCATGCAAAGCATCAGTGCAAGCCACTGCCGGGTGCAATCCATCATCTCTGCTCCTCCCTCCATCTCCTCACCAAACCCTTCCTGTACTGTGTTGTTTAGTCCCACAAGTGACTGTTCACTGCATTGCACCTCTCAGCCTGGTCACCTGCACTGCTGCCTTGGTCCTAGCTGGCTCCTGACAAGAGAGTCAGCCAATTGCACTTGAATTAACATCTTGTGAGTTGTGCTTTTGCAAGGTGCTGACGAGGGTGCATAGATCAACATGCTGCTCCGATGGCTGCCTTGGGAGGAAATGCTGGGGCCAGCCAGGAAAAGCATGACATACACACACCCTGCCCTAACTTTATGGGAGATCCCATTTCACCAGAGGAGTGAAGAACATCATGTGTCTCGGCTTTCTTCTCCTTTGCAGGTGCCCATGGCTTAGCTGGTCTCACAGCCACACTCTGTAACCTCCACTTGAGGTAGTGTCCACCTCCTGTAGCTGGTGCTAAGATGGGGGAAGTATTGCCTAGCTGTTGGTGCCCACACTCAGCTGCTGGGTTCTGATTTCTTCAGGGAGGGGGGCTTCGGGCTGGGACACAGAACCAGGACTCCTCGGTTCTCTTACCAGCTCTCCAGCTGAGAGGGGCTGCATGCGTGTGATCTGTAGCCAAGAATTGCTGCTTTAATGGGGTGGGCACAAATGGTTGTTAGGTCTTGAAATATGCTGGGGGGGGTTAAGGGTCAGCACCTGTCCTCACCAACAGCAGCACTTGGGCTGGGGGCTGGCCCTGCATTCTAGATTGGAGTGCCCCTCTCCCCATTGGGGTGGGGGGGCTGGCACAGGTGGGGTGGCTGTGTTGCCATCCATGTGGGGAGAGCTCTGTGGGGATAAAGCACTGTCCAGCCTGGAGAGCTGTACTCCCACCAGGGCTTGGTCTGGTAGCATTGGATGCCCATGATGGGGCCATATCTACACCAAATGAATGAGGCTGCCACTCCTTCAGTACATGCACCTGGCCCTGCTTGGCCTTTGCTGTCCTGGTGGCGGCCTGTCCCAGCAGGGTTTGTGCATGGGGCACAAACCAGCTGGGTTCTCTCTGAGGACAGGGTTCAGCACTGGAGGTGTGGGGAGAAGGGGACCAGTTCTTCAGCCAGGCTCAGCACGCTGCCCTGTCCTCCTCCCTGAGCTGAGGAAATTGCTGCCTTGCAAAGCTCCCAACAGAGCCTAGTTTCTACTGGTCAGATGCCGGCCTGTAGCCAGCTGTGTGGCCCTGCATCAGCCTGTCCTCCCGCACTGCCTGGGCAGCGAAGCCAGGGGCTTTAACTTTGTCTCCCTTGTCAAATCCACCCTGTGCAGGGAGGGGGGAAACAATGGGCCAAGCTCTTGTGGAAATGCTGACACCAGGTTTGTACTAATCTGCTGGGTCCACGTCCCATTCACTCCTGCGCTGGGGCTTTATTCTCTGGCTGCCAGGGTGGCTGGGAGCAGCGTGTCGGGAAGGGGGGCATGTGGGACAGAGCTGGGGATGAAGAGACAGAAAGATGTGTGACTGCTTCGTGAAGGCGCTTGGCCCTGCCTGGTCCTTGGCAGTTCAGCGTGGTAAGCTGAGATCTTGTGGGGCAGAGGGTAGTTCCTCTGCAGTTTTTGGTGCCCCCTTCTTTCCCCTGGAAGCCACTTGCCTTGGCAAGTCTGGTAGAGCTGGGATTTCAGCCCAAACTCCTGGGTTCCACCCCACCAGTGGGCTGTGAGAAGGCTTAGAACCTGTTGGCTTACTATTCCCCATCTTGAAGCTTCCTTGTGGAGTTGGCACCACTGCTTAGGGTCATGGGAGACTTGGAAGCATAAACAATTGTGACTGTATTTCAAGTGTGCCTGGAAAAACCCTGGGGTGGCTTCTCTCCCACTGCATGTTTTCATCCCTGGCCATGCATGGGGGCTTTGCACAGGTGTGATGGCAAGAGCAGAGGCAGAAGCGTGTTGTGTGGGATGATTCTTGTGTCCTAACCACCAATGCTGAGTTTCCACCCCTGCCTCCATTTTCCCCACCCAGTGATGAGGAGCTCTGAGAATCATAGAAGATTAAGGTTCAAAGGGACCCCCCAGGAAGTCATTGTGTCCCATCCTCTGCTCAAAGCAGGACCAATCCCAGCTAAATCATCCCAGACAGGGCTTTGTCAAGATGGACCTTAAAAACCTCTAAGGATGGAGATTCTACCACTTCCCTAGAGCAGTGGTTCTCAACCTTTTTTTCTATCACGCCATTCCTGACAGATGATGTTCCCCTGTGTGACACTACAATCTGCCGGTGGCAGAGATGCTTGGGGTGGGAGCACTTGGGGGGTTGTGGAGCCCTGGGACCTAGATGGGGGCATAGTCAAGCCAGCACAGGTTGGTGGCCTGACTCAATGGGGCTGGGTTTATTTTTGTGTGGCAGGTAATGTCCCCCCTCTTGCCAGCCAAGGATCTCTGAGTTGCAGCCCCTAAGTCCCTTTACTCATCAGGCCCTCACTGCTGCCTGTGCTGGGCTGCAGGACCAGCCTGTTGAGGGCAGCAGAGAGTGGCAGGTGGCAGGAGACCCAAGCTGAGCTGCCTATTTTCCGTAACACACCTTTGTGTCTCGATGCAGTGGTTGAGAGCCACTGCCCTAGAGAATCCATGCCAGAGCTTCACCACCTCCTAGGGGAAAAGCTTTTTCCTAAGATCCAACCTAGGCTGCCCCCACTGCAACTTGAGACCATTGCCTCTAGTTCTGTCATCTGCCACTACCAAGAAGAGCCTAGCTCCACTGTCCCTCAAACCCCCATCAGGTAGTTGAAGGCCACTGTCAAATCCTCCCTCACTGTTCTCTCCTGCAGACTAAACATGCCCAGTTCCCTCAGCCTCTCCAGCTTTTCTAGAGACATTGTGAGTGAACTGGCTATAAAGTGCTTGGCATTTCTCAGCACCCCAGGAAAGCTGTAAACAAACAAGGAGTCATGTGGCACTTTAAGAGTCACAGAGATTTATTTTTCGCATGAGCTTTCGTGGGAGAAAATCCCACCTCGTCAGATGCTTTGAAGATAGGTGAACTTACAGAATGGAATGAAAATAAATGCAAGTTCACCCATCCTCGAAGCATCTGACGAAGTGGGATTTTCTCCCACGAAAGCTCATGCGAAAAATAAACCTCTGTGATTCTTAAAGTGCCACATGACTCCTTGTTTGTTTTTTGCTGGACTAGACTAACACGGCTATCCCTTTGGAAATTGTTTCCTCTGCTGCCATAGTTCATGTGCAAGCTTGCTAGTTAAGGGTAGGGCGAGCTGAAGATATCCTTTCCCTAGGCTCCTGCACAGTCACTTTCTCCTGTGTGCAAAGCAGCTGGCCTGGCTTGGTAGCACTTAGCACATTTCCAGTGGGGCAGAGTAGGGCAAATGTCAGGATCTCCATCTAAATGCCTTGCTGCGTGAAATGGGGCAATCAGGTGGGGCTCAGCAATGTAAATTGTGCTGTGCCTGGGGCCTGGTGCAGTGCTGGGAGTTGGGGCAGAGTGTGGATCAGTCTGGGCACTGGGAGCAGGGCCCCAAACTAGAGAAACCCCAACAGGAGGATGTTCAGGTGGTTTGAGGTAACTGGAGATTGGGGGCCTCTGGTCAGAAAGTGACACAGAATGGCCCAGAGCCTAGCTGCCCTGCCCTGCTGCCTCCTGTCTGCCTGAAGCAGGTATCTGCTTACCCAGCTGCGACCCCTGCAATGATCAGCTTTCTTGGCCCTGTGCTCAGGTGCAGCTGGTGGCAAAGGTGACTGGGGGCTGCTCAGCTCCAGGCAATCTCCACCAGGGTCTGGGGCACCCCATTGCCCCTATCTCTCATGCAGTATCACAGGCCTTGGCACAGAGCCCCAAGAGGAGAGAATATGTATCTTGGCTGGTTAGTGTCATCTGGGTAAGGCTAGGGTTACCAGATATCAGAGCATGGAAAGGAGGACAGGGAAGTATGAAAACGAGGACATGGCAGGACACAGGGAGAAAATGTAGTATTAGTGTCATATTCTTCTGTTTTTAGAGGCCCTGGGATGATTCTGCCTAAAAATAGGGTGCTCTGGGGCACTCCAGCTTACTTTAACTCCTGTAAGTAAAAAGCCAAACAAAAATCATGTATTTTTAAAATGCCTGCCGGATGGAGCATGCAAAGGTAAAAAGGAGGACATGTCTTCCTTTTGCCTTGCGTCTGGTAACATTAGGCAAGGAAGCCTCTGAAAGGCAAACCAGTCAGGCTCAGCCATCAAGCATGGGAAGCTGCTGGGGGAGAGGCAGGGCCCTGAATACCCCAAAATGGGCCTGAATACACCAAGGTATCTGGACTCCTAGAGCTCACCAGCTCTTAGATCCGGGAAGCATTCACCACAGAGGTGGCTTTAACCTTGACTGTGCTAAGCATGCTGAAAATCACCCGCTCACTCAGAGAGCCTTAAAATTCCAAGTTCAATGAATGTTCAGGAAACCGTTTATCTCTTCCCTCTGCAAACCTCCAGCCAAAAGTTGTTTTTGCATCAAGTTCCTTTTCCAAACTGTCAGACCCTAAAACATACTGCTTTTGTCATGGTGTTGTGGGGTGGCTGTTTTCTTCTTTCCAGATGATCAGATTTTTTTTTTCTGTTTTGTCCCAACCCCAGAAAAAGAAGTGTGCACACTGCGGGTGGGGGGGAAAGCTGGTTCCTGACATCTTATTTGCTTTTCTCCCACCCTGACTCTAATGCAAACGGCTCAGGAGCAAGTCTTCCTGCAGTGGTGCTTCCCAAGTCCAGCAAACGCCCCATGCAGTTTTCCTGGGGCAGCCTCAGGACAGCAGAATCTCATTTCCCGTCTGCTCTGGCTTTAGCAGCGCTCTGCAGAGCACTGGCCTGGGAAAAGCTGCCCAGGCCCCAAGAGTTACCCTGGAATGTTTCACTTGGGCAGCTCACTCCATCTGCTGCCTACAAACTTCCAGAGCTGCCCCTGCTCCTTTAAGTGCAGTTCCCGGACGATAAATAATAATCTAATACCATGAGAGGCCGTGCATGCCCCACACACACACAATCCCACGGACTCTGATGTCGGCCCAGCTGCAGCCAATGGCTGGGGAGTGCCAGCCCCTTTCTGCTCTGGGCTAGAAACCGGCTGTGTCTCCAGCCTTCTTTTCCCAGCTGGCTGCAGGGCATCTGCTCAGGCTCCCTGGACCAGCCACTTTCCTCCTGTGTGCGGCTTTCTGCTAAGGCGAGGGCTGTGGGTCTGATCTCTCTGCAGGAGGGGCACAGAGAGCGGGGCCCATAAAGGTGTCCGCTTTGAGGTAAGGCACTGCGTGGGGCTGAAGTTTCTGACCTGGCACTGATGCCCATCACACAGGGCAAAGGGCTGCTGGGGTCACAGCTGAGCAGCCACAAAATGGATTTCTTGTTGCTGAGGCCAGGGCGAGTGATCCCTAGTGGACTGCTGGTGATGTGTGTGCATGTCTCATGGGAGCTGGGCTAAGACCTGTCAAACTCATTTCATGCCAGGGGCAGGGGCTGTCAATAGCTGTGAGTGCTGAGATCTGCTCCCTGGGTCTGGGCTCAGCTGGCAGCTAATCCATCCCCCTGCCCTGACTGTGACATTTCGCTCCTTGGCTTCCACTGGCATGCAAACTGAGGTGTGGGGTTGGGGTGACATTCTCATGAGGCTTTGATGCTTTGGTGCTTCTTGTGTTAATACCCAAGCCCCAAAGTCCTAGTTCCTGGAGCCACAGCATTGATAGGAAACTCAGCTTTCTTTTTAAAAAGGCAAAAACAAAAACCCTTGTGAGTATCCAGCCCTCCTGTGAGTGAAACTCTCAGAAGTGACAGCTCCCCCCCCCCCCCCCCGCCAGCTGACTCTCCACTAGATTTTCACCTGCACTCTTAGTTTGCTGGGACAGCTGTGCTGGCAAACCTCCTTTCTAGTGGAGACAAGACCCAAGAGGCAAAAGCATTTAATCCCTTGGTCGTGGGTCAGTGTGTGGGGGTGCAATCAGTGGCTGCTGCGTTTTGGGGTTTCTTTGTCCCTAGTGGCTCAGGCAGTGTGTAGCACCAATGTGAACAGCAGGGTTGTGCAAGGGGATAAGAGAGCCAGCCTCTGTGCCAGTGGTTAAGATGTCATTTAAAGTGTGGAGGGGAAGGCAATACAGAGTGACCCCCTTGCCCCCCCATGTGTGGCATGATCTCTGCTGGACACTGTTCTAGGCAAGGCTGCCCTGGGCATGTGCTAGCATCATGATCTGCTCTCTAGCTGCCACCAGCGGCCTGTATAAAGGAGTCTGCCACAGGCAGGGTCACACAGGCTAGAGCTCATCTAAACCCATGGGGCAACAAGCAGCCCTCAACTTTTTGGGGATGGAGGAGCGTGGCTGGGTTGGAGGGACTTGGTTGTTGGGTGGGAGGAGCTGCGGAGGGTGCAGCTCCTCTTGGGCGCAGTAACTGCCAAGGACTACCAGCCCAGGAAGGGCTGCCCCAGCCCCCAACAAACTTGCAGCATGCAGTGGGTTGCAATGTTCTGTCACAGGCCAGCTGGGCATGGTGCCAGGTTTGAAAGTGAGGGGGCAGGGGGCAGATGCCATGACTCTGTGGGTGGGCATGAGGATGCCCCTGAGGGGGAGCACCCACTCCCTGCAGCCTGGGCTGTTGTACCCATTCAAAGCAAGCATGCAAAGGGCTCCTGGTGCAAATGCCCACACGAGGGATGGGGCAGCATGGGACCCAGAGCTGGGGTTGTGTGTGGCTGTACTGGGGTACCTCCAGCAGTGAATCCTTCTGCCCGGTGTGCTGAGCCCATGGCTGGATCCTCTGTACAGGGTGTGACTTTGTGGGGAGAGGGGCAAGGTGGGCCCTCCCAAAGCAGAGCTGCCACCATGGGTGTCCCATATCCCTACTGGCTTCTTGCCCATGGACCTAAACCATGCCAGTTCCTGGGAGAGTGTGCATGTGCAGAGTTAGAGACGAAGCTGCTCTGTGTTTAGCAAGCAGGATGTGCTGTCCCATCCCTTGCACTGAAGTCTTGGGGCAGCACAGATCCCCCTGGTTGGTGCAACTGGGCCAGTCCCAGCTTTGCAATGTCTCTTCTCCCCCCCCCCCCCCTTACAGAGAGCAAGTCCTGGTGTGCACTGAAGATGGGGAGGGGGGAGTCTACACACACAAACCCCCTTGACTCCTCTGTTACAGTAGGGCGAAGCCTCTCCCCACTGTTGCCTGTAGGCAGGGAGGACTTGGCCTGGCACACACAGGGACTGGGCTGCGGTGCTCAGTAGGGTAGGTCTGTCACTGCATGGTGCTGGAGTGGGGGGGGGGGAGAGCGGTCAGGTACAACGTCCAAAGCAAGAGATGAACACAAGCCTTGGTCCCAAAGGCCTGTGATGCACTGGGTCTCTCCAGTGTCTGACTCTGGTCATGCCACTGCGCAAGGCCTCTCTGATCTGACATTCCAGTGGTGTCACAAGTCCCATTTTGGCCAGGCTTTGAAAACCCAACATGCTCAAATTTGGCCCACCACCCCCAGCGCCAGTTGTGATGACAGGGCTGCTGGGCCATGTCTGTGTGACCTTCTGTGCTGCCTGTCTTGACCAGGTGCAGCCTACGAACACAGCCCGAATCTAGCACGTTAGTTAATCTGGGCCTGGATATGACTATCTCTGTGCTGGGGGGCTTTTGCTAGTAGGGCAGAACTGCCTGAGCTGGACCTTTATTGGACAGTGGTGGAGAGCTGGCTTAGAAGAAGGCAGTTTGCAGAGCAAGATCTCCTGGGGCATATGGATTTTTGTGCCATCAAGAGGATGCCTTTACTGGGATACGGTGCCGTTCTTCTGGAGGCTTTGGCTGGCCTAGAGGATGTTGCAGGAAATCGCATTGCTCAACTGGGACACGCTTGCTGTAACCCAAGGATGGTTATTGATTGATTGTCATTTGTTTAGGGGCCATTTCACCCTGTCTTATAGGGCCCTGATCTCACCTGGGGTTCTTGCTGTATGAGTGCTTTGTCTGAAGACCCCTGGGAGGGGCCTCCAAGTCCCCTCTTCTCTAGGGGTGTTGGGACTGACTGAACACAAGGGGATCATGGACCTGCTGTTTTACATCCCTTGGGCCTGGTCAGCAGCTGTGGGGACAAGCCACCACTGCAACATCCGTGACTCAGCACCAGGGTCAGAAGTTCTCTGTGGGGCTGTACCCAGACCTGTTCGTCCCTGCTCTTCTGGACCAACCCCAGCCATGCAGGATACATGCCGGGATTCATAGCTGAGGAAGCCCGTTCTTAAACTCTTGCCATCCACATTTCTCAGCCCTGCTTCCTCCAGGAAGTGAACTGACAAGTTGATTTTTTGCTGCTTCTGCCGTGAATGAAACCTGCCGGGGCACTGGGGATCCTGCAGTAGTCAGTGACCTGGAGGTAGGAACATGTGCTGATGGCCATGCCTCCCTGAGCCAGAGCCCCATACTGGTAGGGCTGAGGTGCTCATCACAGATATGGCAATTGAGGGGCAATGATTTGTATGTAGATCGGGCTGCACGTAGGGTATTTTAGGGCTGGATTTTCCATGTCATTGCCTGGTAGCTGTGCAGAGGGGTGCTCCCCAATCAGACTGGCGCAAACAACTGGAAAAGAAAAATCTGCCCCTGATTTGGCAAAGACCACAGCATTGGAAAACCAGGGGAAGAGGATGGCGTTAGCGAGGTCTTTCCCAAACATAGTCTTTAATTAATATTCAGTCACTCGCCATAATTTGCTCCACAATGCAATTGGTTTAAATACTACAATCCCTTCCTCCACCTCATTTAATCTGATCTAAATCGTTTGCCCTGGCTGGCTGGCTGTCTCTCGCCACCTTTCTTCCAGCTGGGATTCAATGGCTGCAGTGCTGGCTGTTGGAAGCAAATGATAACATGGTGGAATGTCTAATTTGACCCTGTCAGCAGCAGGATTCCCCTCTGTCCTGCCACCACTGGGGGCCTTAATGGCACGTGGACAGTGAAATTGGGGGCCCATCTCACGGGGGTAGACTGGAAAGAAGGGAAATGTTGTTCCAAGGCTGGGGTTATACAGAGCTCCTGGGTTTTGCAAACTGATCCATGCTTGCCATACTAGCTGGAATTGGCAGAACAGCTTCGCAGGATCTCTCACTTCCATGGGCTAACAATGATAAAGAAATTGTTTTGGGGGTGAGAGACAGGCAGCCTGTCTCTTAAGTGCAGGGTGTGGGAAGAGGAGGCAGTGTCAGAGTGAACTCTGGGGGCCCAAAAAGCAATCTCCTTCTTAGTGCTCCTGGAGATGCACCCCAAAGCCTGGACTGGCTGGGGTCTCTCTGGGAGACCAGGTGGGACTCTCTCAGCACCTTCAAGTTTTGATGTTGACATGCTCTAATGGGGCTGCCATATTAGTTTAGTTCAGCAAAACTAACAAGAAGTCCTGTGGCACTTTTAAAGACTAACACATTTATTTATTTGCATGAGCTTTCATGGGAGAAAATCCCACTTCGTCAGGTGGGATTTTATCCCACAAAAGCTCATGCAATTAAATAAACTTGTCTGTCTTCAAAAGTATCACAGGACTCCTTGCTTGTTTTTCAAGTTTTGAATGCACCAAGTCAAAGGGGGTGACAAATTCTGTACTGCAGGTATGCTTAGAGACCCTCACTGACATCTGGGGCCCCCACACAGGCTGGGTGCTCCCCAGATATACAGTGGGAGCTTCTGCCCCAAAAAACTGTTTGAACAAGGGAAGGAGTCAATGTATGCCTGTTATAAATGAGGAAACTGAGGCACAGAGTGACCTGACTTGCCAGGGTCACACAGGAAGCCTGTGATGGAGCCAGGAGTTGACCTTTCCAAATCCCAGTTCTCTCACTCCTTGACCCGAAATAGCTGGGCTTATGTTTCCCTGAAGGAAGTCTGGAATCTTGTTGGATCTAGGGGACTGAAAAGTGGTAACTCTGCAGATATTGTGGAGGCTGAGCTGCAGGATTAAGGGTGCCTCTTCCTCTGAGCATGGGGCTGCAGGGATGTAGGTGACAGCAGAGTTGGGCCTGAGGTGTTTGTGCTTCATGGCTTGATGGGCCCAGCCTGGCCCTAGAGAGGTTTTAGAAAGAAGAGAGACCCATGCATGGCTCCAGTGGCTTGCTCGCAGACAGAGGGTACCAGGAGTGTGTTCTTTTGAAGGGGAAAGAGCAGTGGGGCTGGGAACCAGGACATCTGGGTTCTACTCACTGCTCTGGGAGAGGAGTGGTGGCTAGTGATTAGAGGAGGTGGGTGCAAGGAACCAGGACTCCTGGGTTCGATCCCCAGCCCTGGCAGGGAAATGGGATCTAGAGATTAGAGCAGGTGGGGGCTGGCTGTTGGGTTCTCTGCTACCAGCTCCTGCTGCTGATGTTCTGTGTGATGTGAGCCACTCTGTGCCTTGGTTTCCCCACTATACAAATTGAATTCTGTTTCTCCTTTCCAAACCCTAGAGAGCACATTGCACTCTTTGGAGTCCCCGCAGCCAGAGACAGGAATCACTGGGGGAGAACCTGGCTGGCCTGGGTTATAAGGGGGAGTTGGACAAGAAGGTTCTTAACATAGATGGTTATGGGATCTGCTGCTGAGAGGGGAAGCTGGGGCCTGGTTTCTGGCCCCTGTGAAGTCCACTTTGCTCTGGCTTAGGGCCCTCTGCTAAATCCCTTTGTGGCCTTGGCTGCAGGCTCGTGCCAGAGCATCCAGCCCCAGGGCACTGGTCTGAGCTTCCACGAGAGTTGCTGAGCCCTGCCTCATGCTTGGAAGGACTTGGTGCTGCCTTGCCTGGGAGTGACTGCGCTGCTGGCTAGATGTGTTGCCGGACAGGCAGGGGCCGTCCAGCCTGCCAGGGACAGAATTAGAAACGGGAAGCAGGAACAGGGTGGAGCATGAGTGAGGTTGAGGCAGGGGCCTCCGGTGACTCTTGGCTTTGGGCCGGGCCTCAGACTCCATTTGGGATCCATATTGTGGCCCAGGCACTTCAGCCTTGGTTAGGGTTACCAGATGTGAGGCAAAAGGAAGACATGTTCTCCTTTTTACCTTCACGTCCTCCATCTGGCAGGCATTTTAAAAATACATGATTTTGTCTGGCTTTTTACTTGCAGGAGTTAAAGTACACTGGAACGCCCCAGAACACCCTATTTTTGGGGGGAAGTGTTCCAGGGCCCCCTAAAAACAGAAGACTATTACATTAATACTACACTTTCTCCATGTGTCCACCAATGTCCTCCTTTTCGGGCTTCCCTGCCCTCCTCTCCATGCTTTGGTATCTGGTAACCCTAGTCTTGGTCAGCCCCAGAAGGATATTTTCTTAGAGCAGCCTGTGGGGGGAGCCACCACCTGTGAACAGTATTATCGTGAAAAGGCCAAAGGGATAATGCAGCGTTCATTGATGTTGTCTGGGCACATGCCTTCATCCAGCCCCTTCCAGGACCCTCTGGACCAAAGCTGCCTTAGGGGAACTGGGAGCAGGGCGGAGCAGGGAAAGGGAGAGACAATTGTAACGGACCCCCAAAATCCTGTGGAAGTGAAATGGGTAGGGTGTCCCCCAGTTCTCTTGCCAGGCCTGGTCAGGAGCCTGCACCCTATCCTTCCCACCTTGCTGGACTCATTACTCCACATTGCGTGTTTTGTACGGAACCGAGTGCAGTGGGGCAGTGTAGTCTAATGCGGAGAGCATTGGGCTGCTGGGACGCCTGTGCTCTATCCCCAGCTCGCCACCGACTCCCCCCCACCTCAGTTTCCCTCCTCTATTTAGGCCTTGAGGTGTTTGGGGCTGGAGCTGTCTTGGCCTGTGTCTGGGCAATACCTGACACAGCAAGTGATAGCTCCTAACCAGAGTCCCTGCGACACGTGTCATCAAAGCTTGTCACGAAGTGCTGCTTGCTCCCATGAGATTTCAGCAGAAACAAAGGCCTGAATTACATTTTTCTACCCCGCCCCCAAGCTTTTCATCCACCCCCCCCGTCTCCCCCAAAAGAGAGAGAGAGATTCATGGAGGGGGGGAGTTGGCTGAAACTTTATGGCTGCAGGGAGACAAAAATCTTCAGTCAACTCCCTACCCCCACTCAGATTTTTGCAAACGTCAGAAATTTCTGCAGTGCTGGGAAAAGCTGTTGTTTGTCCCAAGCCACTTTCCAGGGGGAAATGTTCCAGCCAGGTCCACTACAAACAGGAATGCAGAAGGTTTACTTGGATTGCCTGCTCCTTGGGGCAGGGAGTGTCCCTTTGCTCCCCTTGGACAGTACCTGGCATGAGAGGGATCCTGGGCTGCGACTAAGGCCCCTGAGGCAGCACCCTGTTTTTTTGTTGCTTGGTTTGTTTTGTTTTGGTTTCTGGTGCAAAGAGCTAAAACTTGGGACATATTTGAAGAAAAGAAAACTCAAAGCTCCCGAAATAGCCACCTATCCCCACCCTTTCCACCCCCGTTTAATTTTTTTCTGCTGAGCCTGTAAAATACTTGGCATTCCCTGTTTCTTGTTCTTGCAAGGAAGAAGAGCAGGAGTGAGGAGCTGGGAAGCTTGAACAAGCTGCTGATTGTCTTGTTAGCAAGTGGGACGAATCCTCTGACTCTTATTTATTTTTGCCCCTAGAGAGCTGAGGACCTTTTAGATGCCGTGTGAAGGGAAAGCTCCATGCAGCTCCCAGCCTGGCATGGAAACAAAGGGGTACAGAATTAAGTGGGGAAAGGGGCATTAAAGGGTGAAATTGACCCCACTGCAGTGCAGTCTGTCTGAAGCAGAATAAATATCTTGACCAGACTCTCTGTCTACCCCCAACCAGGAGGCAGTTTGGGTTTATGCATGCCCCAGCCTGCCTGGTTCTTGCTGCTGCTCAGTTCCATTTTGGAACCGGGGTGATGTGAACTGGAGACACGCTTAGTAGTCTCCATGCGGCACTGGAGCATCTCTTCCATGCTGCGCTGTGGCTCCTGAGCCTGGTCCCTGTGCTGCCCTGTGCTCCAGGGGAAGGGTGGCCTTGGAGTGGAGGCACCCCAGAGCATCTTCCCTCTGAGCCTCAGTTTCCTGTTCCAGTTTGGGTTACTGAGCCCCAGAACTGGCTGCAGTACAGGGACTCCAGCTTCTCTTACATCCCCACGTGCAAGTGACTCCTCTCTATCTGTCATGTCCAGTTGGTCCACAACCTCATTAATTCTTCTTTTGCCCCTCACTCAGTCTGGGAGCACCCTGCATGCTGAGCTCTGTAGGTGCTTCCATAATTCACTGAATACAGTAGTAAGCTGTAACTGCCCTGGAAATGTGTATTCTCAGCAGAGGTGAGGTGTGATTTTTGAAGAGCCAGGGTCAAACCCAGGCACACGGCTGTGGAGCTGTTCTTACCAGCTTTACACCTGTTTCAGTTTTAACTTTGCTTTAGTTGAGTGGGAATCTGCATTGCCACTTCATGCAGCAACTCCCCTCCCCTCCACCAGCTTGTGGGACAAATCACCTAGCCTGTCGCAAGGGTGACCGTCACCTGGAGTTGCTGCTGGGGTTTAGAGATGAATGCCAGGCTGGTGCTGACCTACCTCTGCATTAGTGCACCTGGCAATATCAGCCCCACGTGTCTTTGAGCGGGAAGATCACCCTAGTGCCCTGTAAGGAGTTTTAATGATGAAAAAAAGTGGGGCCTGGCCTCCCTTCACTCCATATAGGTGCTTAGATCTGGGGAGAGAGGCATTGCACCAGGCACTGGACAGACCGACCCAACTGAGATCCAGGAGGTCCCCATCAGGCCAGGTGCTCCACAGACCCAACTAACTGAGATCCAGAGGGTCTCCATTGGGCTAGGCAGTACACAGACACCATAAGAGATGGTTGCTGCCCAAAGAGCATCTGTTTGGGCAGGTGGTAGGAGAGCTGGAAGCAGAATCCAGGAGTCCTGGCCCTCATTCCCCTCCCCGGCGGCTGGCTGGGGAGGGGGGAGTCGTGGCTGTGCAGAGACATTGTTTGGGGGCCTGGAATGCCAGTTATGCCAGTGCGGCCCTTGGGACGTAGGGACCCATTGTTTCCTAGGGGCTGGGAATGTGAGATGTTAGCTGGTGACCTTTACAGGGACGGCCCTGCTGGGACGGGCGTGGGAATGAAATGCCACCCATGCCCCATGGAGGGAGGTACTGTGATGGATGCCCAAGGCCAATCTGCCCCCAGACAGAGAGGCTGGGGGGGAGTGGTCCATGAGGGGTGCAGTGGGGGGCAGGGAGGTGCAGAGTGGAGAAGCTCCTTTGCATCTGGATCAGGGTAGCATTTCCAGGGCGCTCAACCAAGGGGCATTGAAAGTGTGGGAAGGTGGGGCTCAGAGAGGGGACTAGCACCCAAAGAGGGGGCCAGGGCTCCTGAATTCCTGCTTTACCTGTGGGATGAGAGTGGGGGTGATTGCTTAGGGGAGCAGCCAGTGAGACAGGACACTACCTTTCAAAGCTTTCTTGGCCCCCCACAGTGATCTTGCCCCTGTGGCTGTCAGGTGAGTGAGCTGCACGCATCTGGGTCAGGGGTCTGCAACCTGCAGCTCTGGAGCTGCATTTGGTTCTTTGGCTGCCCCCCTGTGGCTCTGGGGTTTGCCCCCCCACCCTCCAAGCCACCGGGGAACCTGTGGGCAGCCTGCTCCTAATGCCTTCCCCACCACTGCGTGACCCTGTGAGCAGCCTGCACCAGACTCTGGGTTCCACCGGTCCAGGGGATCCTGGAGCAAGTGCTCTGGCCTAACTCCTCCCCTGTCCCACCCCCCGGAGGCTACACCCATTGCTGGTCTCAAAACACTTGGTTATTGAAAGATTTTCAAAAACCATCTCTTCTTATCTTTTGGGCTGCTGACCTCTGATCTGGGTAGCCTTTATCCTAGGGGGGTTCTGTGAGTGGAGGGACTTCTCCACGTGGCCCAGGGTCCTACCCATCTTCCTTTTGCTTGCAGAGGCTGGTGTGTCTGTGCAAGGGGTGGGCTCTACCCATGGAGCATTATGAAAGGAGAACCTCTAGTGCAATGCGCACAGTTTGCCAAACCATTTCTTGTCAAGCTCCCAAGCATTAGGTGGTGGCTTCTACTCATTCCTGCTCTCTCACTCCATAAATTTCTCCTTCCATTTAGCCTGCAGGTTGATCTGTGATCTGTAGAGCAAAAGACCTGCTTGCAGAAGCAGCCTTAGGCAATCAGGGGCCCTAGGTGAAGTCCCATTGTGGAGCCCCTATAGGCCCCCACAACCCTTCTCTGTGGCCCCAGCTCCACAGTGCTGACCCCTCCCATGGCCCCATCTCCCTGCCACTGGCCCCTGACTCCCCTCTGGGTCCCCCTGTGTGGCTCTGGCTCCCCACCCCTGGTCCCTGATGTTCCCTCTATTCCCCCCCTCCCCCCATGGCCTCAGCTTCCTGCCACTGGCCCCTTGTTCCAGGGCCAGCTCCTCCTCCTGCCGCTGACCAAAGAAGATGCAGCTTTTAGGGTAGGTGAAGCAGGCAATGGAGCCCATTACTGCTTGGGGCCCTAGGCATGCGCCTGCTTTGTATACTTCAAAAGTCGCCTCTGCCTGCTTGATGGCAGCTGTGAACTCTGTCCCGCATGATGGCAGGAGAAGGAAGGTGTGGTAGGAAACAGGTAGCTGAAGGAAGTGGGCTTGGGCTGTTCTAGCGTATGCACTTGAATATGGATGGTAAAAGGAATGACAGACTTGATTCCTTTTATGCCTGGGGCAGAGTGATCCTGCGGCTAATGCCCCGCCGAGTGGCTAGTTTTCATCCTGCATCATGGGCCAGGATTCCTTCTTGCAGTGTCTCTTCCCAGCATCTAGTCTGGGATTGGTGAGGAAGAAGTCAGCTGCTTTGTTCACCAAGAGGGTCACAGAGGTGCTAAAGCCCTGATATGCAGACTGGCCTGTACAAAGGCCATGGGACCAGTGCACTAACACAAAGCACACCATTGTGGGCTTTCTGCCTGCCAGGGCTGGGTTTGGGGCCTGAGCCAGCAGATGTCTGGCAGGTGCTGTTATTTACAGGCTGTTGGCTGGGGCTAATGAGTTCAAAGGGCCACCAAGCAGTGACCAGAACAGCAGTGGTGCCGCCTCTTGGGTTTTATTGCAAGTCCCATAAGGTCTGGCATTTCCTTAAAAGCCCCACCTGCCGGAGCCCCAGGATTTCCATGAGACTCTTAGTTCAGTTGCTGGCTCTTCAGTGGATGGAGAAGTGGAGAGGGAAGGAGCCTGTGTTTAACACAGGCTTGCTGTGCAGTGCAACCTGCAGGCTTCACCCCCTCCACACTTCTTTTATTAACAGGGTGGGTTCAGTTTGTTTTCCCTGCTGCCCGTTGGATGGTTTGGGGCTTGTAGGTGGAAAAATAACTTCCCCTCCTGCTGGCTGGAATAAACAGGGACCCCAGTAGGAAGGAGCATGGGTCTCTATTTCGGGACTCTGGTTCCGGAGCGGGCGGTGTGGGGAATGTATGTTTATAGATGGTTCATCTGCACTCGGGATGGAAGTTGGCTCTGCAGTTCCACAGCCAGGACAGGTCACAGAGGTGGTGAGAGAAAGTGACCCAGTGCTGGGGCATTCCTAGGAATGCTTGGGGCTGGATGGTAACCAGTGTTCACAACACAGAAGCAGCAGAGGGAGGAGACCCTGGTGGTCTTTGGGACAAGAGGGGATCAGTCGTAGTGAATGGGTGTGTCTGGTTATCTCCATGATGGCCCATCGTAGCAAGCCTCGTCCTGCCTCAGCTTCCTGGCTGACCTCTGAACCCTGCACCCAAAGAGGTTTGTGGGTGCCCCTCAATCCTGAACCACAGACCCCTGCTATCCAAGACTTGGGGTCCCCCCTTATCCCCAGGTCTCGGAGTGTCCCCTTTATCAGGGACCCTTCTTCCTGCTATGTTAAATCACATTAAATTGCTTGTTGGCTTTCTTCACTGCAGCTAGGATGTCAGATACTTCAAAGATTTTCTCCCACGAAAGCTCACGTGAAAAATAAATCTGTTAGTCTTTAAGTGCCACACGACTCCTTGTTTTTTTTGCTGGACTAGACTAACACGGCTATCCCTTTGGAATTGATAGGATGTGATAGCCAAACTCCTATAGCTATTTGGAGCCTGCCAGTGGCACCTGCCCACTCTGTTATGCAGGGGCCAGGCAATGCTGCTGAGTGCCTGTCTGGTCTCTGGCTGACCCTGCTGGGATGTGAGCACCTCAGCCGGACTTTGGGGCGCCTGATGGAAAACTCCGAGGGGCAGGTTCTCAGTGGCCCTTGGCAGCTCCCACTTGGAATGGGGGTAAATGCTCCCCCCCCACCCCTGGTGAGTTGTGGGAGCCGCCCTTCTGCAGATCTTGCCGGCCTGTGGATTGGGGTCATCGATGAAAGCATGCTGCCCCCCTACATTGCTCAGATGGGAGAAGATCCAGCACTCCTGGCCTTAGCTGGACTGTATTTCATAGCAGTTTCCTGGGGGATGCTATGTGAGTGCCTCCCGTCTCTGTCCCCACTGCCAGATCAGACCACGCACCCTCTTCCTATCGGGTTTCCTTTCAGTGGTGCTGTTTTCTCTGGCAGGTGCAGAGCAGGAGCTGCCAGAAAGCCATGCTGTCATCCCCAGAAGCCAATCTCTAGTGAGTAGGTGCACAGCCCTGCCTCCTGGTTTAATGCTGGCTCCCTGCCCAGGTTCAAAGGGAGGATGGGGACCTGTGGTCTGCAGGCCTTGGGGTCTGGGGAGAAGTCTGGGTAGTTCTGGACTATAGCCCCCTCTTTCTTGGGTGTCCAGGGCATTGGGCGAAATCCTGCAGCTTAGGGGAGGGATGAGTGCAGGAAATCAATGTGGAAGAGCCGGGGGCGGAGGATTGAAACCCTCCTGCTTCTACCTGCTGGGACTCAGGAGCTGGAACTGGGCTCCAACAGGTACAAGGCTGGGCTAGACAGGCCCCTGGTCCAACCCCTTCCTGTTCCAAACAGTGTGAAGTTGCTGAGAGGAAACATGGGGAAACAGGGCCTTGTAAAAGCTTGCTGAAGTCCAGCATGTTGCCTGCTTCCTTCCATCCCAGGTCACCCCACCTACTACTCCTTCTGGGCTGCCATGGGCCATTCCCAGCTCAGCCCCTTGGTTAACTCCTATCACACCATGTGGAAATGCAATGCTGCCTTGGCCCTGAGTCACTTTGCATTGGATTCCACCTCTGTGGGGCTCTGCATTCCCAGGCGATGAAGGCTCAGCCCAGTTTGTGGGACTGGTTCCCCTCCCATCTTTTCTGGTTGGTTGGGACCCTGGAGAGTGAAGGAACTGCAGGTCCAGGAGAGAGGCCAGGAGGGTGTTGCCAGGAGGGAGGAGGCCTTGTTGTGACTGGGCAGGTCACACTGAGCATGGACCCCTGTCTGCTTTCTGCTGGGACCCTCCTGCTGTTGGGGCTGGGGAGCCCCTGCTACAGCGGACCAGCTGTCCCCAAGTTGTGCCTCGTGCACGCAAAGCATGTATGGCAGTCTTGGCTGTTCTTTAGAAAGGATGATAGCCTACTACTGCTGCTGGCTGGTGAAGCGATTCCCACAGCTCACAGGGTAGAGTTTTGCACTGGGGCAGATCCTAAGCTTGGGTGGTCCCCAGTGGGGGGGGGTCAGGATGTTTGCCTGGGTGTTTGAGGCAGGGGGGGCCAGGTCCAGGTGGAGTCTTGCATTTTATCTCCCCACCTTCAAGGCAGCAGAAGTAAAAGAGAAGAAGCAGCAGCCTGCACAGCCCCAGCCCTCGCCTGGGCCCCGGCCGCTCCCATCACCAGAGGAAGCCAGCAACGCGGAAAGAGCCGTAAGGGCAGGGGAAGGGCCAAGGGGAAGGAAACGGGAGATCAGCAGAGGCAGCTAGTGCTTCCTGCTTGTGTGGTTGGGGACCTTGCCCAGGAAAAGCAGCCTGGATTGCAGCCTTAAAAGGTCTTTCCCTGGACGCTGGTCCCATCCTGCGAGTCACCAAGGTCTTCAATAGACCATGGACTCCTATGTCATGTGTGGGTTCTGGACCCTTTCTTCCTCTAAAGAGTTTAGTCTAAATAGACAAGATGGGCATAGGGGAGGGCTGGGCTAGAACCCAGAAGTCCTGGCTCCCAGATCTAACCACTGGGCCCTCCTAGAGCTGGTTGAGAAGCCAGGAGTCCAGGCTCCCAGCTCAGTGCTGTAACCACCATTCCAAGGCCCCAGCTCACCCCTTCTCCCCTCTCTCCCAATGCAGGCACAGAAGGAGAAGCTCCATGCGGAGTTGAAGCGAGTTTTGCAGCGAAAAGGCAAGAGCCAGTACAGTGCCACAGAGCCAGAGGCTCCTCACGCCACCCACACGATGGACGCCCAGCCCACGGTGACGGAGGTGAGCAGTCATCCAGCCTGCTTTGCTCCCGCTTGGAATGGAGACTGCGGTAGGGGCCTTCTGGCTACACCATGGCATCGCCCTTCACCCCCAACAACAAACCCCTTCTCCCCCCTGCTATTTAAAACCACAAAGGTCTCAGTCCCCTGCTTTCCAGCACAGCAACTTCCAGCAGCAGGTTGGACTGTTGCGTATTGTGTGTTGCGCAGAAACCTCCAGGGATCGGGGCCCTGGTGTGCCAGGCACTGTACATGTCTCTCAGAGAGAGAGACTGTTCTTGCCGTGGCCTCCAGCGCTGACCTGCAGTGAGAGATGTGGAGGAAGACCCCACAGACTCTCCTGGAGATCCAAGGGGCTGGCACACGCTTTCATCTCTCTCTGTCTGTGTTTGTGTTGCCCACTCGTGCCATGGTTACAGGCCAGCTGCCCCCCTTGGGAGTCTAAGTGCATCCCCCCAAGTCTGGGTATCCCCCCCCCCCAGCATCTGGCCTTGTGAAACCCCCATTCTTCCACTCCCCACTCCCAGGAACTGCCCGTGCTCAGGTCCAGCCAGTTCCTGGGGGCTGAGAGCGGGACAATGGCCAGGATTCACCAGCTGCCATTCCTGATCACTGTACTATGGTGTGGAATCAGTGCACTTCAAGCCAGTCCCATGTTGCCCCAGTTGAGATGCAAACCTGGGGGGGCCCAGCTTGTGGGGATCCGTCTCAGTGCCAGGCATCCCTGGGCAACTTCTTGTTTGGGTCTCTCCCACTGCCAGGAGGCAAAGAAGACGTCAGAGCTGGTGGAGATCATCCTGGAAACGGAGGCTAAGGCTGGGATCAGTGGTATTAGTGTGGCCGGTGGGGGCAAGGAGGGGCTCTTCATCTCGGACATGCCACGGGAGTCCCCTGCCGCCAAGGCTCTGAGTCTGAAAGAGGGTAAGTGGGGCTGTGGGAGAGGGGGGTGGAAGAAGGGTGCATGGCCTCCTGCCTCTGGCCAGGAGGAATGGTTGTTGGTTAAGGAGGCCCGGCTGGGTCACTGATGCTCTGTGTGACTCTGAGCGAGGCCATGGCTTAACCCCATTTCACAGACCAGGTGAGGGAAACAATCCTTGTCTGTTTGCACTGGACGCTGGGATTGGGGACTGACGGTGCAGCTCCTGACCTGCAGGCTGGGGGAAGGACTTCAGCTGGGGCCTGGACAGCATTTGCTCATTTATGCGGGGTGAGATGGGAGGAACATTTAATGTTGCAAACCGTCAGAAGGAGAGGCATGCCTTTGGCCGGTGTCTCTGCAGATTCCACTGCTTGTTACATAGGTGATCGGCTTAAGCCCCTGCCGCTCACATCCGTGTGGTAAGCCCACAGCAGAGGCTGTGGGAGGGAGATGTGGCCAGTGGTGCGGCCCAGTGACTGACCGAAGGGGGCTCTGTGTTTAAAATATTGGGCAGGAAATGTTGGTCACTTTCCTGGTTTCTAAATGGTGCAAGACTTTATCCATCCACCTCCCGTGGCCCCATCATCTCACCATCTCTGCAAATGCAGAGCAGTTGACCTCTGTGTCCCTAGCTCCTCACTGAGTCCTCATGAGGCCTGGCTCCAAATTATGGTCCTGTGTGACGTGAGCGGGTCCCTCCCAGTTCCCTGGCTGGGCCACAGCTGTAAAACAAAAGCTAATGACCCTGACTGATCTCACGGTGGGGGCTAACCCCTCTACTGTCCCTCAGGTGACCCAGATAAGCACCAAGTTGGGTGGCTGGGAGTCCTCCCCCAAAGATGGCTGCACCTGAGTTAGCAAGCATGTGTGGCGAAACAAGCTGTGACCCCATGTTCTCTAGCCATCATTCTCACTTATACAGTTTTTGTGAGTGGTTTGCAGCTGACCTGTGAGTTACCTGCAGCCCATGTTTGCATCTGTAGTGTTCAGTCACCATGGCTGCCCCATGGAGAATAAGGCCCCCTTCTGCTAGTTCTGTCACACCATTTGCTGTCCCATCTCGATAGCTCCTAAACTATCCATCTCACCCCTGCAGGCGACCAGCTCCTGAGTGCCAGGGTTTACTTCGAGAATGTCCAGTATGAAGATGCCCTCAAGATACTGAAGTGTGCTGAGCCATGCAAGATCTCCTTCTGTCTGAAACGGACTGTGCCCAGGTCGGATGTCCCTGTGAGCCCTGCAGCCAGTGGCTTGGAAGTGAAAGGACCCCAGGCGAAAATGGCCAAGCTGGTATGCATTGCCAAGCCCTCCTGTTGAGTTTTTAACTCAGAGAAGTCTTTGGTTCAAATGACGCACACGGTTCGAGATGGGGGAAGAGGGCTTGTGGAGGAGGGAATTTGTTCACTTTGTTTATTATCATTTCAGAGACTTGGAGAATCAGGCCGGAGAGATTTTGCAGTTACCCCTTTCCTGTACATACGGGCATTAAAAGCCTGTTTGTGCACCCTGTATTCTGGGTTCCTAGTGTCACTTGCTGCAGCCTCTTACTACTCTAACAACTCATGCTCCACCCTTTACAGGTCCTTCGGGGCAGAGAATAGCCATAGCACCATGCATTCCAGCCATGCCCCCAATCTACCCCCTAAAATCAGAACCTAGGGGCTGGATCCTTATGCCAGCTGGGCAGAGCCCTTCAGGGCTGGTTGAGATTCTCACAGGGCAGTTCTCACCCTGAGAAGGTCCTGGGCTTGACTGAGAATCTGGCCCTGATGCTCTGAAGCATAAGACGTTCATGGTGAGGCTGCCAGGCAGAGGTGGCTTTTGGGGTAAGCGAAGCAGGCAGTTGCCTAGGGCCCCTGAGCTTTAAGGGGGCCCCATAGTGGCCACCTGCTTCGCTTACCCCTGTGCTCATGGGGTGATGGGGAAGCAGAGGGCGGCAGACCACCAGGACTAGAAGCTTTGCCGCCTGCCTGCCAGACCGGCTTCTTTTCAGCTGGGGTGGAGCAGCGCTCCCCATCTACTCCCAGCCGGGGTTGTGTACCCAGGCAGAGGGAGGAGAGCGGCCAGCACAGTGCTGAGGCTTGCTGGGAGTGGGGCCCCCTGGAGCAGCCTGCTCCAAAGAGTTCCGGCCACTTCCAGGCCTGTGGTGGCCAGGGGCGAAGTGGCCCGAACTCTTCAGAGCGGGCTACTCCAGGGGGCCCCAATCCTGGCAAGCCTCAGCGCCACGCTAGCCGCTCTCCTCCCTCCCCCCCTGGGGAGGCTCAGCTGGCGGGGAGTAGGCGGGGAGTGCTGTTCCACCCCTGCTGGAGGGAGGCCGGTCTGGCAGGTGAACAGCAAAGCTTTTGGACCTGGCAGTCTGTGGCTCCCCCGCTTCTCCCCCACTCCTCCCTGTGGGATTTGGGACTATGGGGGGGTGGTTAGGGCAACAGTGGGGGCCCAGAGCCCTGGTGAGGGTGGCATTGGGAGCCCACAGGGGGCCCCATAAAGGGCCTTCACCTAGGGCCTCCAATTGCCTAAGGCTGCCTCTGCTGCCAGGACAGACTGACTTTTGCCAGGGGAGGTGGAGGGACAGAGGAGAGGGTCTCCTAGCTCAGCAGTCAGGGATGGAAATGGCCCATCCCAGGAAGCTGCCTCCAATCAATGCAGGACCATGCTTGTTTGCTAGTGCCTTACACTGTCCCAAGCTAGATTCCCCCTTCCCAGTGCTCTGATACCTGTTGTAGAATGGGGACAGAGGCTCTGGGAGGGGAGTGAGGTCTACTGGTTGGAGTGGGGGTGGAGGGGCTGGGACCCAGGTTTTATCCCTATCTCTGACAGTGACCATTCTGGCCCTCCCATTGCATGACCTCTTTACGACTGAGTTTCCAGGCCTGTTAATACATGCTGACTTATGGCAGGTCTTCACTGCTTGCTTACTTCAGCATAACTGCATTGCTTAAGGGTATCCACACCTCTAAGCAAGGCAGTCACGTTGTCCTTAACTGCCTGTGTGGACAGCACTATGTCAGCAAGGTAGTGTCTATTGCAGCCTCTCATGGAGGTGGAGCTGAGCCAACTGACAAGCTGTCTGTGCCAGAAGTGCTACTCCAGCACAGCTTGTGGTGTGGTGTGCAGACCTACAATGGTGCAGCTGGGCTGATGTAAATCTGGAGTGCAGATCTGTCCAGTGGTGTGGGAGCAGGCCCATGTGTGGCTTATCTACCCCGTAGTTGGGAAATGCTCCAAGATGAAAAGCAAGGAGTTATTCATGTTATCAGAGAGCCAGCTGTTGTTAGTGTGATAACATCCAGACGGAGCCGCCATTAAGAGTTAACCTAGGAACATGGGACATCCTGGTAGTGTCTTCTGTTAACATGGCAAGAACATGAGTAGAATGCTGTTATGATGGTCGTCCAGGATTTTAGGCTACATGCTGCTCACTTGCAAACACAGGGATGAAGATACAGTAGACACACTGGTCGCACACTGCCAAGTAGGCAGTACAGGTTGCACACTGATACGGATTGCAAACAGATCACATGGTGATGTGGGTTGCACTCAGGTCACACAGTGACACCAGGTGCTTTCGCTGTGGCGCAGGTTGATGGAACCTGAGATTTACTGGGCTGTATTTTCTCTCTCTCTCTCTCCTCTTCCTCTCAGAACATAAAGAGCCTGACACCCATGAAGAAGAAAAAGAAGAAGGTGAAGAGCCTGGTGAAGGCCACAGAGGAGGCGGCGGCAGCTCTCACAGGCGGCGCGGAGCTGTCAGCAGGAAAACTGGATGTGGAATTCTCCTTGCCCAAGTTCTCCAAGCTAAGAAGGGCCCACAGTGCTGCCGAGGTGGGGGCAGCTGTGCCCAGCCCCAATGTCTCTGTCGAGGTGGTCTCCTCTGAAACCAAGAGGAGGAAACTACGGTTTCCCAGGCTGAAGGTGAAGGAGGTGGCAGGTGCAAGGGCACAGGGCCTGCAGGTCAAGGTGCCTGAGGGAAAGCTGGAAGTCGCCTTGCCCAAGGGGGGTGTGGAGACGAAGGGAGAGGACATGGAGGCAGGTGTCAAGGGGAAGGCCCCTCCATTCACAGTTCCTTTCCCTAAGGTAAAAAAGCCCCAGGAGGATGGGGGGGTGGTAGAGGTGGAACTGGACGAAGCCAAATTCAAGGTTCCCCAGGTTGAATTGGACGTTCCCATCCGAGATCTCAAAGCTCCCAAAGTGGAGGAAGCTGGCATGGAAGGGCCAGATGGAAGACCGAAAACACCTGCTGGCAAAGCACCCAAGCTTGGCATCTCTGTGCCCACTGCCAAAGGGGAGGCTGAAATGCCAGAGGGGAAGTACAAAGCTGAGGTGAAGCTGCCATCCCTTCACATAGGGGTGCATCAGGTGGACTTGGAGATCCCCCTGCCCAGGGCAAAGGCAGACGCAGAAAGGGAGACTGAGCTGGCGCTCCCTGACGTGGCAGTGAAAATGTCCAAGTCCAAGCAGGGAGGCAAAGCCAGAGAAGAGGAGGTGGAGGCCCCCAGGGTGGAGAGGGAATTCAAGGTGCCCCAAGTGGAAGTGAAAGTGGGGAAAGCAGAAGGGAAAAGCCCTGAGTTGAAGGCAAAAGGCCCCAAGATTAAGATGCCGAGCTTTGGCATCTCCCTGCTGGAACGCCAGCCTGATGCAGATGCCAAAGTGAAAGAGCCCACCGCTGAAGGCAAGGCAACATTCCCCAGGGTAAAAATGCCAGTGATTGACATCTCTGCCCCCAAAGTAGCTGACATTCAGCTGCCCAAAGCAACGATGGAACCAGGGCAGGTGAGAGCCCCTGATGTGGATGGCGCCGAAGGTCCTGAGTTAAGATTCAAAATGCCACAAGTGTCGCTTCCAAAATTTGACCTCCCGAGCATGGCCGGAAAAGCCGAGGCCCTGGCCCACCCACCTTCACCCAAAGCTGGCATCAAAGCCCCACAGCTGGAGGCTGAGGCCGTGGGCCTGGAGATCACAGCTGGGAAGATAAGCCTGCCCAAACTGGATATCTCGGTGCCGGGGATTAAGCCAGTTGATGTGGAGCTGACGGAGGCCTCTTTGCCAAAGCCAGAGCTTGAGATAGCTGTTGAGAAGCCAAAGGTTGAGATAAAGCTCCCCTCGGTGAAAGCTGATGGGCGGAGGCTGGAGTCTGAGGTGGAAGTGTCCCATGCCCGGCTGAGTTTCCCATCTGTTAAGATTCCATCACTGGACATTGAAATGCCCAAAGTCGGAGTCGATGTGGACCTGCCAAAGGCAAAGCCAGATGTCACTGAGGGTGAACTGAGGGCAGAGGCAGGCCTAATGGGACAGGACCTCAAGCTTCAAATGCCCACAGAGTCACTCCCGAAGCTCGGGGCCATCTGCAAGGACTTGGAGGTGGAAATCGATGTTCCAGCTCCAAAGGTGAAGGCTGCTTTCCCCAAGCCACAAGAGGCTGATGCGGCCTTGGAAGGCCCGCATATACGTGGTATAGTGGCAAAGATCCCCAGGGTGGATCTTCCTTTTGGAAAAGAGAAGCCAGAGGGTGAAGACCTGGAGATAGTGGGGCCACAAGCGAAGGGCAAAATGGACAAGAAGCTCTCCGATGTCAGCCTTGAAATCAAGAGCCCTGAGGTGAAGCTGCCATCAGTTGAAATTTCAACTCCCAAACTTCCAGACGTGGACCTTCAGGCAAAACTGCCAGAGACTGACACCAAATTGAAATCCCCCAAATTCTCTTTCCCCAAATTCAGTATCTCTGGTCCAAAAGTTAAAAAAGGAGGCCTGGAGGTCACAGAACTGGAAACAGAAAACATAGAAGCAAGTGTCAAAGGGGCAAAGCTGAAGATGCCAAAATTTGGGCTCTCTTTCTCCAAATTGAAGCCAGGGGCCGACATTGAAGGGTCCGAGCTCTGTCCTGAGGAAGGGAAGGCCCCCAAGGGAAAGGTGGAGATCACAGGGCCACTTATTGACATTGATTCCTCTGACATCCAAGTGAAGTTGCCTTCCATGAAACTTCCCACAGTTGACATCTCTGTCCCCAGGGTGGATGTGGACATGAACTTGCCCAAGGAGAAGGGTGACATCCCAGGCAAAGGGGTCACAAGAGGTGGGGAAGCAGCACCTGATGTCAGTATTGAGGTCCCTGACATGATGTTGAAGATGCCAAAATTTTCACTGCCCAAATTTGGGGGCAAGGGCAAGGAGGAGGGGCTGGAATTGGAATCTGAGATACAGGGGGAGGTGAAAGGAGCATCTCTTAAACTGAAGGGGAGCACCGAGGCCTTGTCTGGGGAGCTGGATGGGAAAACAAAGGGCAGGGAGTCCAAGATGAAGATGCCCAAGTTCAAAATGCCGTCATTTGGCATTACCAAGAAGGAGATAGAGGTGTCTAGGCCCAGTGTGACAGTTCCTGAGGTGGATATGAAAGTCAAGAAAGGGACAGCAGCTGACAAAGAAGCTGAACTGGAGGGTGGGAGCCCAGTGGAGAAGCTGAAGGGCCCCTTTGTCAAGATGCCGAAGCTGAAGATTTCTTCTCCCAAGGCCGACCTGAAAGCAGAAACCGATGTCAGAGGCTCCAAAGGTGAAAGTTACAGCCAAGGCCCTGACATAGAAATTAAAATGCCCCAGGTTGAGCTGCCAAATTTTGGAACCAAAGAGAAGAAAATGGAAGCAGAGGTGGCCAAGGGCCTAGAAAGTCCTGGCACCAAGCTGAAATTGGGCGAGGTTAAGATGCCTTCACTAGAGATCTCCGCACCAGACCAAGTGCCTTCACTGCAAATCTCTGTGCCTGGTGTGAGAGCAGAAGGGGTGCAGGGGGTGGAAAAGCCAGTCATGGATGTCTCCGAGGCTGACATTCAGGGCTATGAAGGAAGTTTGAAAATCCCCAAAGTGCCTTCCATTGGTGTTTCCATGCCCAAGCTAGACTTGGGTGTCACCTTGCCGAAAGCCAGTGTGGAGCTGGTGGGGCAACGTGAAGTTGGGCTGATGAGAGAGGAGGATGCAGCCTTTGAGAAGGCAGATACCAAAATTAAGATGCCCAAGGTGGAGCTACCCAAATATGGTGGGGAGGCTTTTCTGGGGAGGGGCTTGGCTAAAGATGTTGGGGGGGCTGAGGCAGAGATGCATCTCCTCAAAGGACAAAAGCTGAAAGGGCCTTCCATGCAGGGCCAGAAAGTCACCTTGGAGACAGATGGGGGCAAATATGCAGCCGATGTGACTGAAACCTCCTCCCCACTGGGCTCCAAGATCAGGGTGCCCAAACTGGATATTTCCTTGCCCAAAAGCAGGCTGTCAGATGCAGAAGTACCTCTGACTGATGGGGAGATGACTGCTGAGGGTCTGGAGGAAGCAGAGGGCAAATTTAAGCTGCCGGTAGTTGGGTTGCCTAAATTCTCTACCCCCAAGGTGAAAGCTCCCGAGGTGGGGTTTGATGTTGGCTTAAGCCGAGAAAGAGACTTTGGTCTGGATGTGTCTGGGTTGCCTGGGAAGGTGCCCAGAGTTGAAGTGAGCAGCCCAAAGATTAAGCTACCTAAATTCGGGAGGCCAAGTTCTGATGACCAAGGGGAGGTGGATGGAGACTCCTCCAAGTTGCCGAAGGTGGAACTTAAACCGCCCAAGCTCCGGGGGGACCTCCAGGCACCGGGAGCTGAAGTGGGGGTGAAGGAAGCCAAGCTCAAAATGCCATCCATCCCCATTGGCTTCACTGTGGGCACAGCCGAGAGGGAAGGTCCCCCAGGGGCAGAGGACTCAGAGGCATACACTTCTGATAGCAAGTTCAGGCTGAAGATGCCCTCGTTTGGCATTTCCAAAGGTGGTACTGATGCCAAGGGGGAGGATTCCCAGACAGACACCCAGCCCCTTTGCTCCACGGCAGAGAGCGTTGACTTCTCCTTTAAAATGCCTTCAATTGCCATGCCAGATGTGGGGTTCTCAGTGGGCCACAGGGAAGCTTCAGCTTTGGAGCGGGCGAAAGCTGAGATGGGTGGAGATGCCAGGGTCAGGGGAGAGAAACCGGCACGTGCTGAAGATCTGGAGGGGGATGTGGGAGGGTTAGAGACCAGGCTCAAGATGCCCAAAATTGAGATGCTGCCGTTTGGGATTTCGGGAACTAAAGGGGACGATGGGAATGTGACAGCGTCTCTACACGGCCACCAGGGTTCAGACAGGACACAGACGGGGGGTTTGAAATCCCTGTTCAAAATGCCAGACCTGGAGATCTCCACCGCAAGCATGAAGGCACACGCAGAGTACGATGTGGAGGGGGCTCAACTCCCCCACAGTGACGCCAAGGAGCTGCAGAGAACTGGCGCTGCTGAAAAGGATAAGGGCACTGGCATTGGCACCAAGGCTCAAGGAGGGAAAGGAGAGGCTTTGGAGGCGGAGGCAGGGAAGAAGTATAAAGTGAAGCTGCCCAAGTTTGGGATCGCCCTGCCCAAGGCTAGGCAGGAAGGAGCAGACGAGACCCTTTCCAGAGGTGAGGGCAAGGCCCAGGATGCGGAAGCCAAGCCCAAGAGGCCCAAGGTGAAAAAGGCGACTTTTGTGCTGGGGAAGCCCAAGGGGAAGGGGACAGAAGCTTCTTCTGGGCTCTTGGAAGGAGATGGTGAAGCTGCCGCTGGCTCCCTGGAAGGTGATGGGGATGGCAAGGTGAAGATGCCCAAGATCAAGCTGAAACCTAGCTTCGGGCTCTCCCTCTCCAAACCCAAGGCTGGGGTGGAGGTCAACGGTGAGCTAGACTCCTCAGCTCAGGAGGAAGGAGAGCCAGAGAAGGGCTCTAAGCTGAGACTACCCAAACTTGGCTTCTCCAAGATGGAAGTCCTGGAGCTGGGCATCAATGGGAAGGGGTCTGTGTCTCCGCTCAGTGGGGAGGAGGCTGAGTTTTCCCTGCAGAACGGCTCCCAGGACAGCAAGGGGAAGCTGGGCAAGATGAAATTGCCCGAAGTGGAGTTCTCTGCCCCATATAAGATGGCAGAGATGGACTCTGAAATTAATCTGAAGTTGGTGAGGGTAGAAGAGGCTAAGGAGGAAGCTCACATCAGCACCTTCTCTGCTCTCAAGGTGGCCAAGTTCAAGTCCCCCAAGATCACTTTTTCAGGCTTCAAGAAGAAGGAAGGGGAACCAACTGGGAATGTGGTCACTTCAGCTGCCAGGACAGAAATGGCCTTGTTAGAAAAAGGTGAGAGGGACCAAGAGGCCAAGCCAGAAACCTCCAAGATCTCACTGGGCTTCACCTCCAAGACAAAGGGCGAATACAGCATGGAAGTGAGCCAGGAGAGTGATCCTGGGGGCGAGATGGAAAACAGAGAGAAGTCCTCCAAGTTCAAATTTCCCAAGCTGGCCCTGAGCCCCAAGATCAGAGGGGTGCTGGAAGTCACCTCTGAGCAGCAGGAGAAAAAAGGGGGCACCTCTGAGGGCGTGGGAGAGGAGGACCAGGGATCACTGGAGGGATTCAAGATCCGGATGCCCAAGCTAGGTTTCTCTACTAAGCCAGAGGAACTCAGTTCAGAGGAGCAGATTTTGCAGGAGAGAGGGGACCAAGTGAAGGTGGTGACCAAGATCAAACAGGTCCAGGCCGAGGCAGCAGTGGGGAAATCATCTGCCATCTGAGGCTGGGCTTGGGCAGGGAAAGCCGAAAGACTTACTCATCCCCTCTGTTGTGAGCGGTACCCCAAGCATGGCCTGTGTACAGTTAGTTCTGTGCTGGTGTGAGAGTAGCACTAACCACAAGATGAGCTTTCGAGCCCCAGCGTTGGGCCAGATGGAGGGTGGGGGGACCAGCCATTCTAATAATTGACCCCTCCCAGTGACTCCTCCCTAAGGGGGGCCAACAGAATCTCCTTGGGTCAAGGTTTTTTTGTTAATTTTCATTGAAAATAATGTGAATAAATAATCAAGCTCCACTTAGAATTTTTTACAGTTCTCTCCGCTTAATAAACAGCACCTTGGACTTGGTGCTGACCCAGTCCCAGTTATCCCAGCACCTCAGACCCAGTGTTGCACAGGGAACTGCCAGTTCTGAATGCATTAAGGGCCTCAGAATGATTTGTTTGTTGTTGGATTCTTTTTTTAACTTAAGTTTTAATTCTGTTCATAGAGGATGGTTGTTCCGATGCCGCAGTGGTCGAATTTCTGTTTATATTTTTTAAACTAAGACACTTGTAAACTAACAAGCAGTAACATAACTTTCAGCAAATAAAGCAATCATGCCTTTCAAACCCTAGACCAGTGCCTTCTTAAAAGTGTAAACCTACGCTTGGAAAAAGTTGGAAAAGGGAAGCTAATGGAAATTGGGGAGGGGGGACTTAAAGTGCAGCTCATGTTGGATTATAGGATTTGTGTTCTGGGAAAAAGGGACAAATTTTCCAGGAAAGGACAAAGTAAATTACCAGGGTTTGAGTCTTGGACTGCTCAAGTGGAGTGCAGTGGAGTGATCCTCTGGGGGAAGGCTGTTTTAAAAATGACTGGCATGTTCTCTCCCAGTGCGGGATCAAAGGAATCATCTTCCCAGCTGGCAGGGGCTGTTGCTGCTGTGGTCAGCGTAGGGATCTAGCAGAGAGGAATTGTTTTGTTGGGACTGGATGATGGTCAGGCTTCACCAGGGCAATAGCTCCAACCCTGAGGCAGTGTTCCCTCTAATTTGTCATAAGCTGTGTGCACAAAAAATTTCTTTTGTGCAAATTTTTGGAACTGGTGTCCAAATTTGTGCACACTCCAGTGAGTGCGGTCAAACTTGTGAGTGCAATGAAGTAAGTGTGTATGATGCAAATAATGTCTAAATTTTATTTTGATATAATGATGGAAATTATTTTTATAAATTACAAAACCTTATTCGAAACATGCTACTTGAAATAGCCTTCTTAAAGTAGCATAAAAATATTAGCACTGTTAAATTTTTTTGTGCACACTTCATTTTGTTGTGTGCGCGGGCTTCACAACCTGTGTGCGTGCGCACACGCGCACAGCTTAGAGGGAACATAGCACTGAGGTCTGCTGTAATAGCTGGTATTTGAGTCTCTTCCAATTGTAAATGCCACCCATTACCTCAGCCGGCTCCAGGAAGGGCTTCCCAAGCCCCCTGATTAGTGCCAACACCTGCTAAACCATCACATGCCTCTTTTCTATAGCGGTGGTTTTCACGCCATTTTTTTTCTGGGGACCCAGGTGAAAAAAATCATTTATGCCTGCAACCTCCAGCTTCTTTTGGCTGGTGTGGGGGTCCCTAGGCACCACATGGTAAGGATCAGGTTTGGGTGGCTTCTTTCCATGACATGCCTGGGAACAGGTTGCCAGGCACGCTGCGGAGAGGGACTGTGATCCTGTATCTGAGGATCTGTGATCCAGGACTGGACTGTGACCCATGGCTTGAAAACCACTGTTCAATGGACCTCTATTAGCCAGTGATGCTGTGTGACCTCAGTCAAGTTCCTCACCTTATTACAGGGGAGATCAGGACCCCATCCTGCATGTGGTAAGAGACCATCCTGGCCCTGAAGAGCTTCTGATTTAAATGAGGAGCTGGTCAGAGAGCGGGTTATTATCACCACTTCACAGCCAGGGAGCTGAGACCCGGAGAGATGTGGTGACTTACCCAAGGTCCCACAGGGCATCAGCGGTAGAACTTGGGAATGGACCCAGGTGTCATGAGTCCTAATCCAGTGCCCTACTCCCACAATTACACCTTTCTGCAGGACAATCCTGCATCAGTCAGGCCTCACTAAACAACCTTATGGTGCTTTGAATGTTCCTGAATATTTATATTTTCCCCAAAAGGAAGAGTTCAATTAAATTGTTTGATTTCCAGTCTTTGGCTTGGTGGGGGTGGGAGTCTTTCCAGAAATCCCTTTGCTGTGGGGGCCAAATATGTATGTAGATTCCATTTCCTAACCTAGCTGTAACCAAGCCTCATCCCAGCAGTAATCAGTGTATTGAACAGGCATTATGACATTCCAGGCTTGGGGGGGGTGGCCTGCTCCACATGTCATTGCTACATACTGTATAGGTGGTTGGTTTTTCATTGTAAAAAATGCTTGGGGGAAGGAGGAAGATGTCAAATCTGTCCCAGCGAGAAGTCATAGGGTGGTGGCCAAGTCCTTGGGTGCAGTCACTTTGTATTTCCTGCCTTGTAACTATGGTGTTACTGGAAGGTAAGGGGAACAAAAGAGCTGGATGCTTGGTACCTTTTCACAGCCCCTAGTCTATTATTTTGTATACAGCAAATGTGCCAAGAACTAAACCTTGATCTTGGTTAATGAGCTGTGCTGCTCCTACGTAGTTTACAAAAGATCTCTCAAATGTTATGATGTGCATTTTGTTTTTTAAGATTTTGGACTGGGCAGAGGACTGTGAAGGAGGGGTTTTTTATTTAAAAAAAAGTTATGACACAGAACGCCCTCGTCCCTTTGCTCTTGTAGTATTTCTGAATCACTAACCTAGCTCCAGCAGGACCAAAAAGCTGAAGGACAGAAATCCAGGTCAGATCTCTCCAAGCACTCGCTGTCACTGCCCAAGATATGGCCAAAACACTTCACCCAATTCCATTCCCACCAGAGCAAGGATCCAAGGGTGAGAATTACCGTTTGCCATAAAGGCTTTCCCCCATGGCTTCCTTCCATGCTCTCTCTGGTGCACTCACTGCTGGGATGTGCCCTTCTCTGGTGCCTTTGCTGCTTGCCTTGGCTTAAAGTGGATGCAAAATGCTACTGAATGCAGCCAGTAATGATTCACACCCACTGGTGCAAATGCCTGTGCAAGGTGCAGGAAGAATGAGGCCCTTGGTATTATTTACACCACAGTAGAGTTTGACTCACTTATTAAAATAAATGACAATTAGGAATTAGCATGAGTGCGCACACATCTGTGTTTCAGGGTCATTTTAAAACGGGCTTTCTTGAGGCCACACCATTGACATTTAGAACAGCCAGGATGGCAGATGGAGTGGAGTATAGGGGAATACCTGGAGGGAAGAGATGCTGCTTTCCCCCCACTCCCAGCTTTAGAGGATGATTTTAAAAATTGCTCTGAGCTGCACTGGGTCTTTTTGGGTTCCTGTTAATGACTCTTGCCCCTTTCTCATAGTGTGGTCTCACAGAGATGGGGCTACCTCTCTTGTAACCTGTGGCACTTTTGAAGACTTAAGAATTTATTTATCACATGCACTTTCTTGAGAGAAAATACCTTGTCTGACAAAGTGGGATTTTCTCCCACTAAAGCTTATGTGATAAATAAATTTGTTAGTCTATAAAACTGCCACAGGACTCATTGCTTGTTTTGCTGAACTAGAATAATATACAGTTACCCCTTTGGAACGTGTCTCCTGTGAATGTTTCTCTACCCCTCCCCTGCCCATGAGATGCTTGGAATCCAGTAATTTCCAGTTGATTTTCAATAAAACTGTTAATGGAAACATCACCTTGTCTCTTTGAGCCATTGGGCTGCTGCTGCTTTTTGTTTCTATTCTTGGTTTGTCTGAATAAAATTAACCTGGGAAAGAACAGAGGCCTGGGCAATAGTGTCTTTTTTCGGAGGTGGGGTAGGCCACTGGTGGATGAGACATCGCGCTGCAGGGCTGCTGGCAGGAGCTTTCCAGTTCCCCATAGTCTTGCTCCCAGGAACAATGACTCCAGTCTGTTAGTTTCTCCTAGCCACAGAACCAAGGTTTCTCCATCCTCCATCTCAGCTGTGAAGTAGCTGACAAGTTCATGGCCATAAACTGAGTTACGTTAGACATGCTACAAGGAAGCCACCAAGGGGGGCACCAGAAGGTGAGCTCTGGGAAACACCAGGGGCAGCTAATGGTGGGACAGCCCACTGAGGCTCCAGAGACCAACAAGACTGGAAGTGCCATTCTTGTGGACAAGAGGGCCACAAGTGGGCATGATGCTCAAGGAGGGAAGGGGCAAGTTGACCCCTCAAAGGGTTAATTGGGTGGGAAAGTCCCTAGTGGAGGAACCCCTCATCACCACTCAGGGGACCGTGGCTGGCAGCATCAGGGTCCCTGACCCAGAGCTCTCTATCTGTCATTATTGCTTTGCGTTGCCTGGGTCTCATTTTGTTGGGGGTCGCACACCACAGTGGTAACAGACAGCATCAGCCTCAGCCAGATTGTTTTCCCAGGCAACAGGAGGAGTCTATCTCCCCATTACAAGTGGGGAATTGAGACACTGGAAGATTATGGCTGGGAGGTCACTTCCTTGCGAGTTGGGCACCTAACTGCAGGTATGTCTACATTGGAGGCTCTGTTAAGTTGACTTGGTGTGTCCACACTCAAAACTGTAAACTTCCCACATCTATACTGGCAGGGCACAGGTCAACTTAATGCTAATGTAACCCATGTGCCTAAATAGGTGCAATCTCTTTTAGGGATCCTTATGACTGGGTTACGTTGCTGGGCAGATTTTGCAGCCCAGAAACCAGAAACTTCTGGTAAGAGGGTGAGGGAGCACACTGAGCATGCCCCACAAGTTTTATTGTTGAGCTGGAAGTGCATACCCAGGGAGAAGCCTGAGAAGAGAAGCCTGGAGAGGAGCAAACAGAGAGCTGCAGAGGACATTGGCTAAGGGACTCAGTGAAAGGAGCTGAGCAGGAGTGGACTGCAGGATGTTTTCTCCCAGCTTTCGACTGCTTTGCAGGGGAGTTGTCTGCAGTGGAACTGAGAGCTGGATGGCCAGTGACCTGATTGCATGGTGCTGGCTGCACAGGAGGAAGAAAGGACTGCATGGCATCTGCCTGAAGATTCCTGCAGCTAGAGAGGATGAGGATTGCTTTCGTTCTGCATTCAAGCCCCAAGGACTTAAAAGACTGCAACTGAGATAAGGGTGACTCCACCTGAACTTTGGGACTCTTGGGTTTCTTACTGTTTTGTTTAAAAGTATCATGGTTCTTTAGGATAAGGTGTGTTTAGTTAGTTAATAAAGTTCATTGTATGTTTATGCTGAGTGGTAGTTTAATGAGGGATGGGAACTCTGAGCAGTCTTCGCTGTGAGTCCTTTTGACAACTGGATCCTGGCTCTCCAGTTGCTTTCATCAGGGGTTTTCTCTGTGAGGCACTGGAGAGGGGCAATTGAATGAATCTGAGCCCACCCTAGCAGGTTACACTTAAAGTCGACCGTATTAAGTTGACTTAAAGGTTATGCCCCATCTACACCGGCTTAAGTCATCTTAATAAGATTGACTTAAGCATTAAGTCGCCCTTAAGAGGTGGTGTTATTAAACCAACTTAAGGAAGTGCTTAAGTCAATTTAATAAAAGACCAATGTCACTGCAGGAGTCTGTAGGCTGACGTAACTTTCCATAAGTCGACCTAAGGATCCGCTGTAGACGTAGCCTGCCATGGCACCATAGAAAATCTCAGCTAAAGAGACCTGGTCTGCAGAATCTGCATCAGTGCCAGGGCTTGAACCCAGTTCTGCTGTATCCCACGGGAGCACCTTCCCTGCCCACCCATCCCTTTGGCCCACACAGCTCCTGGTTTTCCAATCCAGAGGACTGGGAGAAAATGGCTGCTCCAATGGCATCGTGCTGGGATGCTGCACACCTAGTCAGGGCATGTGTACCAAGCCAGCCCCATAGGGAGGGGGGGCACTTAGGTTATTCACTGGTGTTGGGAAAAGCTTACTGTAAGATTGCCCTGGGGCAGCTGGCGTCAGAGAGCATGAAGTTCCTTGTGCCACAGCCATCACTGTTTCATCTGGGCATGACTTGCTGGAAACACCATGTAGAAGCTGCTAAAAATCACACTTATGGTGGGGGAGAGCCACCATTAGCCTAAGGGACTTATGATGGAAACTTTCTAGCCCTCTCCTTTTACTGCCAGAGCTTGAGTAGGCTGGGTCAGGCTGAGTCACATAACCTTCCTACTCCTTCTATTTTTGCCCCAGTGCAGAAGTTAGGACCCTTCACCAGGAGAAAGGGGGTGAGAAGAGACATTGATGCTGAAATGGTGCACGCCAGGGAACAGCCCTAGGGCCTGCCCTGGATAACTGTGCCGGTCAAGCTTTCTGGTTCGTTTCCACAAGCTCAGGGCACCCTCTGGTGGCCAGATATGGGGAGGGACAGGGAAGGTTTTAAAAACTGTTTTTGATCCTTCATCCCGTGGGTGGGTAGATGTGGGGTGAAAATCAAGCCTGATCCAGCCACACAGCGGGTGCCTGCTCATGCTGACCCGTGCCTAGGGCTTCTGTGGGTACCAAAGGAGAGGCCAGCTTCAGTGCAGCCAAGTCGGCTGACAAATTAGGGCCCTCTGTGTATGTTGAAAAATCTTAATGTACGAGCAGTGCTGGCCCATATATGAAACTTCATGTGTGAGCTGAGTGGGCCAGTTCTCAGCACCAAAGGACCCAGGGAGGGGGGTTCCAGTGAGGAAGCAGGTGACTGAGACAGACAGACAGACCCCAGTGCCAGTGGGGAGAGGCCAACACTCCAGGTCAACCTGATTCACAGGGCAGGTGGAAGGGGAAAGCCTCATCTTCCTGAGCTGGAGTAAAGGTGAACAGCTGGTAGGTGTGAACAATCATGAAGGGATCAGAGACTGGCCCCATACAATCAAGAGAAATTGAGCTGGCTGGGCTTAGAGCTGGGTTGACCAAAGCAGCTGTGAGGGTAGAGAAGCCTGGGAGCTGAGCTGAGCAGAGTGAGGACTGGGGGTCAGGAGCAGGGTATGGTGAATAAGCAGTTGGAGACAGTGAGGTGGGCCCTGCATAGGGTTCCATGTAGAGAGATGCCACCAGCCAAGAGGCTGCACTGGGAGGGGGATTATGACTACAATAGGAGAGATGCTGGGTAGAAGAAGGCCTTGCCCCCTAGACCTTGGGATATGCGGCCACCACCTGAGCAAACATCTCATGTGTGGCATCCCTGCACTGCAGCCAGGACTGGGCCATGTGTGATGCAGACTGACTGTCCCTCACACCCCAGAAAGGCTTTGTGGGGTCCTCAGGCCAATGAGGCAGTGCTAGTTGTCTGCCTTTAACCTGTCTCCTCTTTTTCTTTATTTTTATAATTGATTGATCTCTAATAAATTGTGGTGCTCTGGATCCTATGCAATGATCAGTGGGTCAAGGACAAGCCCACTGCAGTTAGTCACTGAGTGGGGACACCCAAGCACCTACCCAAGTGACCACAACAAGGTTTGAGGTTGCTACCCCCCTCAGGAATTCTGGGCTCAGCTTTGTGGAGATCACAAGGACCCTGTCACCCAGGAAGAGGAGGGGGCCCTTAAGGCCTGGCAGGGCCCTGGGTAAAGGGAGTGGAAGTGTAGATCCTTTTGCTAACCCACTCCACCGGGGTCCCATACAAGCCAGGAAAGTTCCCATGCTCACAGGACCTCTCCTTCTTACGCACAGCAAGCTGGCCATCAGCTCCTGGGGAAACTCGCTTGCCGCCCCCGCCACCCTCCCGCTGCCCTCAGTTCTCCAGTTACCCTGCCCCTCACAGAGCTGCTCCCACTGGTGCCAGCCCCTTGTTTGCACTGGTAGCATCTTGTACCCCTGTTACAGTGGTAATTAAAACTGTACCTGATCTCAGCCCTGAAAATGCCCCCAGGGTAATTTTAGGCAGCAGCACGATGCAAAGAAGTGGATCAAAAAACATGGGTGGCCCTGCAGAGAGGGGCTGGCTCCATGAGGTCTAGCCTAGACTGTGCAGGCATGAGATGAACACTTGTTGGGTTGGCTGTTAAATATTACTAGCCCAACCTAACCAAGGCCTTTGACACATGATTACCTGGCTCAGCTAAGCCTCCCTGTGGCTTATACAGCTGAACAACCTACCTGACAGCCTGGGCTGCAACTGGACACTGATGAGCAGGCGTGAATGCAGGTAGGATGTGTGGGTATAAATAATGCCAACACTGTTCAGCTGCCTTTTTTTTTTTTCTTTTTTTAAGTCCAGAGAATTATGAAGCAAGCACAAGGGATTGTGGGGAATCACAAGGCAAAGGGATATTGTTTTTCAGATTTAAAGGGACAGCATCCACCCCACCTGCAAAAATGGTGTTTCTGCTTGCCAGTGATGTTGGTGCCACAAGAGCAGAGAGGTGCCTGGAACAGCATGGCAGGATGGGGAACAGGGGAGGTGCTGGCTTAGAGCAGTGGTTCCCAACATTTTCTCTACCGTGGCATACCTTGCTACCTTTCATTAATTTGAGGCACGCCACCATATAGTTTCCAAATGAACTCATGAATATTCATGAGCCAATGAGCCAATCCAGAGCTCTTTGAGAGTGTTTTCAAAAAATTTTGTGGTACACCTGCCCAGGCCTGACGGCACTCCTGTGTACCACAGCACACTGGTTGGGAAACACTGGCCTAGAGGTATGCACTGCAGCAGACGCAACTGGCGGATAAGTGGGAGGTAGAAGAAGTTTTTCTGTTTATTCATGTCACAGGCAGGATGTGGGGGTGGAGAGGAAGAAGGGGTAACCTGGTGGTGATGGGCTTACAGTTCATAGGCCAAGATCAGGAATGGAACAGACTCAGCATTTTAAACAGAAATGGTGTGTAATCCCTCCCCCCATTCCAGCACCCTTGGACACTGGAGCAGTGGATTTGGCATCCTATATGGGTTAAGAAGTAATGGGGCTTAGTGACAGAAAACTGTGATAAGAGGCAGCCGCAAATTCATTGCTGGGATGATGATTCCCCCACCCCCCCACCAAGAGGTGCTGCACACAGTTGGCTGGGCGGTGCAGGGGTCTTTCTGCTTCCCATCAAAACAGCAGACAATGACAGCCAGCGGAAGCAAGACATTGGACTCAGGCAAAGAGGTGGCAGGAGGCCAGCACTCACTACCTAACAGGGTACAGAAAGAGATGGGACATCAAAACAGCCGTAGCAATTGTCTGATCCTCCATTGGACCTGAGTGCATCGTGGTTCTGATCTAGTATTGCAGGAATGGAATGAAAGATCCAATGAACCACTGGTTCTAAGCACATGCATGGCAAATCCTCTGTTCCACTAATGGTAACTTACTGATACTGTAGATGAGAAATGTGTATGCACACATGACTTAAAGAGCTGGCCACACTCCCATCCTGATGCAAGCTTGCATAGGAGGCCACCTGGCTAAAGCCTGGTCTTTGCATGTTTATGGAGTGTGCAGCTGGGATCTCTGACCCTGCAGAAGAGTTACTGGGCAATCAAGGCTGATAAGGGCACCATTCTAGGGTGGCCCCCCAATGAAGAAATAGTTATTTACACCCACTGCTCAGCTCCTTTGCACTGCCAGAATGGCTCATTGGGGGCGTGGTGTAAATGTGAACAAAGTCTTTTGGGTTTTGTTGAGAAATTGGGCCAAATTTCCCCGTTCCTAGCTCTAGTTTGACACTGGTGTAATGGGACTATACTGGTATTAAACTAAAGTAACTTTTACCTTCCACAATAGAACCACCTCAGCCTGGCAACTTTGGAACCCTGTACACTGTTGCATCAGCCCTGGTTCCACGGGAGGGTAGGAAATTCTTTTTGTTCAAGGGAGGTTGAGTGGTCTTTTTGCAAGACGCCAGTAGCTGCTGCATTTCTGAGTTTGGCCCACCATAAGAGGGAGGCTAAGCACAGAACATGGTAACAATTGAGTTGGGCGAGGAATGTTATGATGTCATAGAGGTTTTGGGGAAAGGCACTTTTGGGGAAGTGGTGAAGAGCTGGCAGAGGAAAACAGGGACACTGGTGGCCATTAAAATTCTGAAGAATGACGCCTATCGGCGCAGGATCATTAAAAATGAACTCAAGCTGCTGCAGACCATCGGGAAGGTGGATGCGGAGGAGTCCCACATTATTCAGTTCCATGAGTTTTTCCACGACGAGATGAAGTTCTACTTGGTCTTTGAGCTCTTAGAGAAGAATCTGTTTGACTTCCAGAAGGAGAACAATTTCTCCCCACTACCGGTCAAGCACATCCGGACCGTGACCACCCAGGTGCTCAAAGCCCTGGCCAAACTGAAAGAGCTTTCAATCATCCATACAGACCTAAAACCCGAGAATATAATGCTGGTGGACCAAAAGAGGTACCCTTTCCGTGTCAAAGTGATTGACTTTGGGTCAGCCAGTATCTTCAATGAGGTGCGCTATGTCAAGGAGCCGTACATCCAATCTCGATTCTACCGGGCACCGGAGATTTTGCTGGGCCTGCCTTTCTGCGAAAAAGTGGATGTGTGGTCTCTGGGGTGCATCATGGCGGAGCTGCACCTTGGATGGCCTCTTTACCCTGGGAACAATGAGTATGACCAGATCAGGTATATCTGCGAGACCCAAGGGGCACCCAAACACAGCTTGCTGAATGTTGCCAGGAAAGCTCACCACTTCTTCAAGAGAAACCAGCAAATTGAGCCAGGAGCCCAGTGGCAGCTGAAATCCTCATCTGAGTACTTGGCAGAGACCCAGGTGAAATCTGTGGAGAGAAGGAAGTATGTTCTTAAGTCCCTGGAACAGATGGAGTCAGTGCATGTCCACAAGATAGTCTACCCAGATAGCGAAACCATGGCTGAGTACTTTGACCTGAGAAGCATGGTGGAGTTGATCAAGAGGATGCTGACCTGGGACTCGCATGAGAGAATCACGCCCAGTGCCGCCCTGAAGCACCCTTTTATCTCCATGCAGCTGCTTAAACTGAGCTATGAACTCACACACTATTGCCAGCAATCCCTGCAGAGCCTCCAGAAGTCCAGCAAGCACGAGAAACCGGGCAAGGAGGAAATTACTCATTGCAACTCTGTGGAAGATGACACCTTCAGTCAAGCACAACAGTGTTTTGAGAAGGACCAGCATGTGCATGACTTCCCTGACTTCCCTGGTGCACAAAGGACCATCGACCAGATAGATGATCTGAGTACTGCTGAGCCAGGCAGGGAGGTGGCCATGAACTTGTTAGGGGAAGGAGCCAGGATGGGCATGTATGAGTCCTCCGCTCCTGCCAAAGTGGCTGGCATGACTCTGCTCTCCCACACTGGAGCACACAAAGCCACTTACCAGAACCCCCGGTTAAGCCACGAGCTGCGTCAGGAGCCTATCCCAGCCTATTATGGGGGCTGGCATGGCAACTCCAAACACTGCAGGCAACCTCGCCACACCAAGTCTGATCCCACTTTTGGAAATGTGATCCTGCTGGGACAGCAGTCCCCAGGGGATACCATCACTTGGGAAAATGAGAGCAATGCCACAATCTCCCCTTTTGTGTCTTCCCTCCCAGAGTCCACCTGCCCAGACGATCAGAGACCTCCACCTTCTCCCATCACTAAGGTAGCAGGGAGACGCCCATTTTGACTGAGCAGGAGCTGTGCCATTTAATTCTTAGAGGACACCCTTTTTGGGAACAGCTGAGATTGGGTTTACATTAGTGTTTTACAGATACATTGGATAGCTACAAGGACTTACCTGGACCTGTAAGGAAGATCTACAGGGCAGATCCGTGACCCCAGTAGATCCTTACATCACTAGACAAAGAATGGGCCCAGATACTCAAGGTAGACACCTACGTCCCATTGATTTCATTGGGAGTTAAGTGCCTAAAACCTTAGAGGATCTATCTATCTATCTCAATCACCTAGCTACCAGTAGATATCTCATTCTGCTTATTGATCATTTAGATACCATCCCAATGATTAGTATCATCATATAGGGCCAAGAAGTTTCAGCAGAGACCAATGCCCCATTCTGTTAGGCTTTGTACGTATCCAAAGAAAAAGGCAGATCTGGGCTCCAAATAGCTTATGGCCCAACAGGCCAAACAGTTCAAACTCAACCCAGTTTTCTGTGTGTACCAAAGACCGGATGTTCAAAGGGGGGTGGAGGGGAGAAGGTCTCCCAGAAGCTGGTTGGTTTGGGATGAAGGCTTGTTCAGTGATGGCTTGAGGTCAGACAAAGGCAGCATTCAGTGCCATGCTGGAGACATGCTGTACCTCAAAAGCAAGGGTGCATGAGATTCCACTCTAAAACAGAGGTATTATTATTTCTATTGTGTATTGTGGGAGTGTCCAGGGCCCTCAGCTGAGCTCAGGACCTCATGATGGTTCGTGTTATGTCCACAACTGCACTGATCTAACTGCTGAAAAGACCCTGAAGAAGGGGCCCTGTCCTAGGAAGATTTGGGGATATGCTTAACTTTATGCTTCAGTGGGCTGGCTCATGCCTGCACAACTAAGCATGTGTGTCTTTGCTGGTTCAGGGATTAGAATTGGCCGAACCTTGAAATTGCACAGAGTTCCCCTGACTCATCTAGGTTGCAAGAGGAGGGCCTTATACTGTTAATGTATCAACTGCTGTATCCTAATAGACTAGACTTGCCCAAACTTTGACCTATGTGGCCAACTCTGCCCTAGCATAAGGTCCCTGTAGTTTCTGATTGTTCAGTAAGTACATCTGCACCATGGTCAGAGATGCAACAATTACACAGAGTTTGTGAGGAGTTTTACTTACCCCAAAAGGTTATTTCTAAGCCTACTTGCAGATGATGAGCTCTTCAGTTACCATTGACTGACTTACTTCCTTCCCTCTCCTTTGCCAGAATTTCTGGCCAAAGCTTCTGTTCTCCTTACTGGAAATACAGATACTAATTAATGTTCATTCAGAGGAACAGGGAGCTGGGTCCTGAGACTTCACATGAAATGAAACTATCCCAAAGCTGCAAAATCGAGTCATAGACTCATAGAATCATAAAAGATGAGGGATGGAAGTGGTTTCAGGAGGGGTCTAGTGTAACCTCCTGGTTAAAGCAGGGCCAACCCCAACTATATCATCCCAGCCAGGGCTTTGTTAAGCCACGGCTTAAAATCCTGTAATGATGGAGATTCCGCCACCTTCCTAGGTAAACCATTCCAGTTCTTCACCAATCACCTCGGGGAAAAGTTTTTCCTAATAGCCAACCTAGACCTGCCCCACTGCAACTTGAGACCATTGTTGCTTGTTTTGTCATCTGCCACCGATGAGAACAGCTTAGCTTCATCCTCCCTGGAACCTCCTTCAGGTGTTTGAAGACCACTGTTGAATCCCACTTCACTCTACTCGCCTGCAGACTAAACAAGTACAGATCCCTCAGCCTCTCCTCATAAGCCATATGGCTCATCCCACTAATAATTTTCATTGCCCTCTGCTGGAATCTCTCCAATTTGTCTGGTCTGCCTGTCCCTGATCTAATTGGTCTGTCTACAGTTTGTCCCAGTTACAGCTTTCTTTGCAGCAGGACATACCTTGAGGGTATGCAGGAAAAGCTGCTGTTTGGAACTGTTTCAGTGTAGGTGTCACTGGTGTAAATCATAGCTTTCAGCCCTTTGCCTGCCTGTGCTAATATCCAGTTCCTCAGCTTGTGTGAGCAGGCCAAACTCTCTATTAAAGTCAATGGCACTGTGCCCATTTATACCTACTTGAGGATGTAAGGGTTTGATTAGCACAGCTACACTGGGGACAGGAAATCTCACTTGCTGGTCTCACTAACAGTGAGCTCCAGTAGTCACCCCTCTCAAACCTGTACTGATAAGCCCTTTTCTCACCTACAGAGAACTCAAACAGAGCCCCTCGACTCCGAGCCACAGCTCCCCAGTGCCAGCACGTGGCTGGGCACCGATGCCTGGCTGATCGAGAGGAGCGTGGAAAGACCCCCTATCAAGGCAGTGCTCCACCACACACCGAACAAGCACCGCCATTACCTGCAGCACATTGCAAGCCACCACTGAGCCTGGACAGCCCAGAGGAAGGAAAGGCAAAGAGGACCCCCACCACCACCTTTTCAGATTCATTTGTAGCCATTAAATTATTGACTGTTCCAGCCTCATGAAATGCAGAGATACCTTCCTCTTTGCAGAAATACCTTCCTCTTATTGAACCCTATTTGCTAACCACTGCTATGCTGGGCTGTGAGGCCAAGCCAGCTTGGTAGGTCCATCTGGCCAAAGGCCACTCCTGCCTGGCTACGTGGCATGGGGATAGCACGCAGCCACCTGGGCATTTAAACTCCCACCCTCATGCCTGTAGGGGGTTGTGTTACCCCTACTCAATAAAAGGTTTATCACTTGCAGAGTGGTGAATGCATATTGTTATAGGACTAAAACCATTGGCCCCACCCATTTTTTTTCATTTCTTTTTCCTGGACCCCATCCCCAGGCAAAGCCAGCCTGAGGTTAACCCCCTGCCCACACCGCTGTCCCAGCCACCATTCCACCATAGGTGAGATGCTGGTAAACAATCAGCAGACTCTCTAGGCTGGGATGTACCAGTCATATGGGCTTTATTACTGCCCCTTATTGGAAGCTAACCAAATCAGATATACTGTGATTTCTTTGGGCCCCAAGAAATGAGCTAGCAGGAACTGCAGAGAGTTTTATTCTCCACCCACCAACTCATCCATCAGTTAAATGGTTTCTTCCTAGGTGGAGCCAAAGACAGGGCACAAAAGTGGCCAACTTCTAGAATGAACCATTGCATTTGTCGGGGGGGGAACGAATCACAGGCCGTGGTCAAGACTGATCAGCTAATGGAAATTGTTTTTTTTGTTATTTATTACTTCCCCAATCTGTTTACGCTACACTATATGCTTAGGGTGATTTTTAAATAAACCTTGTCATTTTTGCAGGGGAAGGAATCTCCTGCCACCTCATTTGCAGGGGAATGGTACCTTCCCAATGGTATTTAAGTCAGTTGCTTAGGGGGTGTTTCTTCACAGTGGTTGGGGCTTAGGGTTGTGGTGGGAGGTGAGGTCACTCCCAGTGTGGAAGGGGCAAGGTCAGGCAGGGGTTTTGATTGTTTAAGTATAGTGGTGTAGTGTCATCAGGTAATGTAATCACAGTGACATGTGACATTATTATTATGACAGTGACATTATGCTGATGTCATTGGGGTAGTGATATGATCAGTGAGCCCAAATAGCTAGTGCTTCCAGACATCTAGGACTTCAGTTAGCTCTTAGAAGAGGCAGGGTTGGAGGGCACCTGTAACATTGAGTAAGGCCACTTTGCACATTGCCTCACCCTAAATTAACTGCACTTTCTCAAGATTGTGGGTCTGGAGTGGAATTCACCCCAGAGAAACAACTTATTGGGTCATTTCTGTCACCACCTCATGCTTTTTTCCTGAGTCTGCCCCACGCTGTCTCCTCTGGACAGACTGGAATTTCCCAGGGTTGGGTGGATTGTGCCACCTTTTCTTCAGAGTAGTCCTTGATTAGCTGAATCAATGTGTGACTCAAACAGGAATATTTAAGATTTGCTGAGGCTCATTTGCAGTGGTCAAGCTCTTTAGCAAGTAGCATAATGCTAGGCCATTTTATATGGGACCTGATTTTCCAGTACCTCATGGGAGTAAAGTTCTGTAATAGCCTTCCAAAGGGGAGTGGTGGGGGCCAAAAATCCATCTGGTTTCAAAACTGAGCTTGATAAACTTACGGTGGGGATGGTTCTCACAGAATAACTCTGGGTAATGATTTTTGTAACTCATCTGTTTGTGATGGTAATATAATTCTATGGTTTGATGCCAAATATGCCATGCAGGGGGTTCCTTGATGAATGTACATAACATGCTTTGCAGGACTGATATAGTACCAAATTGCCTGCAGCATCATACACATACTTATGTGAAACATGCTCCATGTATTTCACTTGGCTCAGGAATGGGGCAGACTATCATAGCTGTGTGTGTGGAGGCTGAAGGGGTACATGACAAAGACAATGAGCTCACTGGTTCAGGTGGGAAGAATGATTTCAAGTAGAATGACCTTTGCTTTTGTATCTCCCTTTGACTGCTGCTATTTAGACAAGGCCTCAGTCTCCAAGAGAATCACTGCATGCAAACTAAGGGTATGTGGTGATATGACCTCGCTGTCATAGTTACCAGTAGCCAATCTAATCCAAATACTTACATACAGTCATTAATAATGTATTTTAGTTACAATCTCTTGTGTCAAATACATCTTATGCATGGGAATTAATTTTAATCCTATGCAGTGTTTGAAATATTGATGTTATTCTGTTAAGATCATTTGGTACAAAGAAAAGAGTGACAGTATGTTCTTAAAAGAACCAGTTTGGAATTAATTTTAATCTATGACTTAATGAGTGGATTTACATGTAAATTCTTGGAAGGGTCACTCTGTACTCAGAGGAAATCCTGTAAATTTTAAGAGGGTGTGCTGTTCTTTCTTACAAAGAAAGTCATTGAATCCCTACTTTGAGTGAAAAATGGAGCTCATATTCTACCTCCAAGGCATGAGCGGCACCCTCATAATTTGTGATTTTATTCAAACCAATCAGCTATTCTCCCCTTGAGGCAGTGGTTAAAGAATAATTTGAGGGGCCCTGGAACCTTCCTAATCTCTGGGCTCCCTTCCTGTATTGTCCTGGCCCCCTTCATGCATGTGTGAGCCCAATTTTTCTAGATTCTGGAATCTAGGCCCTGAAGCTCTGGCCTGTCAGATTTGTGGCTGTTCAGGGGTGTTCTGGCTTACTTTAAGCCCTGCCCTTGGGATTTCAGCTATTTCCTTGTTCCTCACAAGGCCTTGCTTCAGATTCCAGCCTTTCAGTGACCTCTCGATGGATTATGTCACTTCATGGAGTATATTTTAATAGGTGAAATTCACTCCTGGGTAGAAGGGCAGCAGAAGACCTAGGCATCAATTAAGATCCTACTTAAAATTTCAAACAGGGCTCACCTGGGATATTGATGGTCCACTGGCCATGCCTTGGCTCTCTGCATTGATGAATTCCATGCTTTGTATGCATAATGTATATAAATGTTCTATTTCTAGAGCACTCCCTGTATACCAGGGGTCTCAAACACAAATCACTATGAGGGCTGCACCACTGAAACCTTTTCATACAACAACATTGCAAATATCAGTAACGATAGTGTCATTGCGGGCCGCAGGAAATAGTTTTAGGGGCCGCATGTGGCCCATGGGCTGTGTGTTTTATACCCCTGCTGTATAACCATCAAATACTGCATTTTTCTTCAGAACAGATAGACAGTGCAGACACAATTAGATTTTATTGGAGAGATTTTGCCAATTATACATTAGATGCTATGGAACCCAGTTCCATTTGCCTCTCTGAAAATTTCCTGCACAGAACATAGTAAAAGAAACCATTGAGGGGTGATGGAGAAATGGACAAAGCTTTCCACAGTCTGGCTCAGCTGGTAGTGTTTTAAGTCAGGAGCAAGACAGGCATCCAGAGAGACATTGTGACTCAGTAAATTACAGTTAAGACAAGTGGGATATCTAGAAACCAAGTGCCATTGGATGTTCAGGTTCTGGAAGGGACATTAACCATATCATGTTTAGAGTGCTGTAGCTGTCTTGCCCAGCCATGTATGTATAGCTGCTGTGCTTTAGCCTGGTGTCTCAGGCCACACCTCCCCTCCATCTCCTTTCAAATCTGGGCAGGAGATGCTTTGCTGGCCTAGAACTCTGCTGTTCACTTCCTACGCTAGGTTATCTGTTATTTAACCCTTTAACTATATTGTAGAGTGTGTGGGGAGATAGTCTGGTATGTTCTCAGGAATGTATCCGTTTAGTGACATTGCAGATGTTTTCCCCTGGGCCCAAAATGCTTATGTCTGTGCTGTATTTGGAGTTCCAGTCCCGCTCAAATACAGCCAGCAGTTGTTCCTGCACAGTGGGCTCCTCACTGGCATTCGCCTCACTCTGGTTGACAATAAGAGCTGATCCTGCGGTTCTGAGGAAGTAGTCTCCTGACCAGTTGGAGGTGCCTTCAGGGAGAATAAGGAAAGAGCTTATTGCACCTGCTGGCCCCAGTGCCATCATCCCTGCCAGTGAATGCCTGACCCTAGCAATGCTGGCCAAGCCTGGGGTGTGCATTTCAGTGCTGCTGCCCCAATTGGATACAAAGAGTCTCTGCTGGGTGTGCATGCCTGTCACCTGCTCCCTAACATTTCCTGAAATCCTCAGCCAGGTCTTCCTCACCTGAGGTCCTAACTATGAAAGTGCCTATCTCCCTGAGTCCTAGCATTGTGTGACTCCAGTCAGCTGCTGTCATCTCCTACACATGGCTGGGAACCAGGACATGCCCACATGTTGGTGTCTCCATGGGCTCCCAGTGTATTTCAGACTAGAGTTCAAAACTGCCCTCTTTAAACTCCTTCAAGGGCTTGCTCCTGTTGGCCTGACCCCACAGATCTTGACCCTGAGTCTCAGTTGCACAAAGGCCATGCTACACCATTCTGGCTTTCTAAATAGGTCTTAAAGTGAGTGGAAAGGACCGGCACAGTGCCCTTTGTACAAGTGTGATGCCAGGTGATGCAACAATTCTGTTCCTCCTGGCTGCAGCTCCTGGCCTAAAGGCCCAGTCAGGGGTGTGGCTGAGTACACAGCACCCCCCAGAGGCCATAGAAGCAGAAAATAAATTAGAGCAGATGGGTTCTTACTAATTTACACCAGATTAAGGGTGTCTCTCTGCATGCAGGAACAGAGTGGCTGAGGATCCTGCCTCTCACACTACTTCCTTCCACGGCCCCCATGGCCAACCAGCGTCCGCCTCCTCCCACCACCATCCATGCAAGGGTGTTCGCTACAGCTCCTGCCATCCAGACAGTGGGTATCTGCAGGCCACACGTCCCCTCCGTCTCCTTTCAGATCTAGGCAGGAGATGCTTTGCTGACCTAGAACTCTGCTGTTCACTTCCCACTCTAGGTTATCTGTTGTTTAACCCTTTAACTACATTATACAGTGCTGCAGAGTGTGTGGGGAGATAGTCTAAGTGGGATAAGGCAGGACACAGGACTGGGCCCATTCCATTTAGTGGTGTCAGCTGAGCAATCTTGGACTCAACCTTTCAGCTGCAGCCATTAGATCCTTCGCACTCTACTCACCAATATAGGCCACCTTCTCGGTGACCATGTACTTATTGTGGTTGACTCTTGCATAGGGGATCTCGGCTTGAGCTTCATCAACTGGAACCGTAAAGAGTCTCTTCAGAAGGAAGGGGAGCAAGGGAAACAAAAACCATGTGGAATGAGCATTGTCATATATTAGTGGAACACAAAAATCTACTGGGAAAGAAGTCTAAACCTGTAGCTGATTTGTTTGAAGACAAGTCCTAGGACCTGATTCTCTGTGCCCCGGTGGGGGGGGGGGTGTAAAAGGCACACACTTTGCACGCTCTTTGTACTGATGTCCCTGACTGCAAGAGGTGTGGGACAACAGCCAACTAACCCTTTAATCTGATCACATAGTTTGCAGTGTTTCAAGCAAAAGAGCTGACCAGTGGTCCAGATCACCTCAGAATCTGGCTGCTGCAGAAGAGATTGTGGTGACCCACCTCAAAATGACTCTTAGGGATAGCCCTGACTAGGGATTTCTACCTCCCATTTCTCTGGTGCTTTCCCTGAGGGTGCTCAGCTGTGTCTCCTCACAGCTGATTCCCGGGACAAGGGCTCACAGCTGAGGAGTCTCCCTAGCTGATTTGCCCAGAGAATCTTGCTCAGCCTCAGTAATGTTCCCAGTCTGACAGCACGCTTCAGGGCTGGGTTGATTTAACTGCTTGGGGAATGAAGGACAATGTCCCTTAAAGCAGCTAATTCTGGCTTCAACCACCACAAATGCTATCCCAGAGAAATCTTTTGGGCAAATGCTATGGCATTCCATAGAGAAGAAAACGAGGTCAGAGAGGAGCAGTCTCATTGAAGGGCATGGGGCTACTTGCATGCTTTGCTTTCATCATGCCCTTAAAGGTTTTGTTAGATTGGGGAGTTAGCGATTTGCCAAAAGCCACAAAGAGGGGGATGGGTGTCAGAGGCAAGAGCCAGGATTCCTGACCCCCTGCTCCTGTGCTGACGCTCAGGCAGCTACTCACCACTTCCATGCTGTAGTGGGTCTTCTTGTCGTTCAGGGCGGCCAGAGATTTCAGAAAAGGAAACATGGCTGCCTTTGAATGCTCCCAGCAGCCGATCAGCAGGCGAACGTGGACTCGCCTTTCATAGACGGCTTTCCGGAGTTGATTGTCAATAGCTGACCAATACCTGGCAAAACAAACAAGGATTGCCAGGCACATCTCCAAATTACTAGTGACAGTGCTGGTTGCCTGAGATCCTTTAAAAATATATATATGGGCCTGAATTTTCAGAATTAACCAGTGAGTTTTGGACACCCAGTGAGAGCCAACTTGCGGAAGAGGGATTGGGTGATGATTGGGTCCTTTTAGGGCTTCTTGGTTTGGGCCCCTAAATTCCCAAGTCTCCTTTGAAAACATGGACCATCGGTTTTCTTTTTGGCAGTCCAGGCTGTTCCTGGCAGATGGAGAGGTGTGAAAAAGGCATGGAGTTGCTGGGGAGAAGACAGTGAAGCATTCCAGGGTGAATGCTGCAGCAGCATGCTGGGCCCAAGAGGAAACAGAGGCTGAGATTCAGGCAGTAGTGGCAGATGAAACCTTAAAAGACAAGATGAACACCCCCATCCCCACCATCATTCCTAAATTGAACTTGGCTGCCGTTCATGCTCATAAAACACCTCTGGCTGTGGCCTCCTAGGCATGCACTTCATTGCAAACTCTTACATGCTCAGTGTGAAAGCTGGTTACAAAAGGACTCATGGAGCTTTACCTGTTGGGGTGGGAGAACTCCATGGTTGGCAGGTAACTCATCACGGCAATGTACACGAATTCGCTGGCGTCATCGATGACACTGAGCAGGGAATGGAGGTCCTCTGTCCGGCCCTCAGCACACAGGGCTGGGGGAGCGCTCTAGGCACATGGAGCAGAAGGTCAGGCTGATGGCTGTACAGTCAAGAAGAACTTTTTTTCCATGTGCAGCACTCCCTAACAGGCCAGGTGCACCATGGGAGGGTTTAATGTCCTTTGAACATCACATAGTGGCCACTGCAGGAGGCCATGTAACTGAATAGAACAATGGGTCGTGCCAGAGAGGACATAACTGACATGCAACCAATCAGAAGCCAAAAAGGGGGACTGGACTTACGGACAGGTACACGCTGGCATCCGTCCCATTCAGCTTCACTTCCAGAGGCGTCTCTTTGTTGAAGGTGGTTGAGTAATTGGCTGGCCAGGGTGATGGAACAGAGACATCTGGCAAACCCAGGAACCAGTAGGCTTCAAACATCTTCCCTAGATCCTGGGCTAAGCAGCTACAGTTGTAGACAGCAGCAGCCAGCTCCTTCACCTGAGGGTCAAGCAGCACAGAGTTCTCCGTCACGCGAGGGAGTTGCCGCCTTGCGTTTCCGCAAGCCACATCTTTCTCTGGAGGCAGGACCAGCTCCAACTTAGCCCCAGCTTAGCGCCTACAGCCTGGGGCAGGGGAATCAGGTGGCTCCCCTGCTAGGAAAAAGGCCCCCTTCCGTTTAGAAGGTGTTTACCTGGGTTAGGGAGCGCCAGTCCATGTTAGCACTGCCAAGATAGATGTGGGTCTTGTCGACAATCCAGAACTTGGTGTGCAACACCCCTCTGGTCAGCCTGCGCATGTTGACCTGGCGGACAGCAGCCCCTAGGGTATTTAAAATACAGGGGGCTCTTTTATGGCCAAGGTCCCAGAGTCAGGTCCCTGCCAACATGGGAGAAAGTTCTCTTGTGAGAGTGGTACAGGTGTAATGGATTTAACGGGTCAAGAGCTGCCTGCTTTGTTTGCACATCTTAGAGCAGGCTCCACGGTGCCTCCCTGTGCGTTACTGCAGGGCTGTTCAAGACACTGGGGTGGGGAGGAAGGCACCTAGGATTTGTTCTCTTGAACACTGATTGTGAGGACCCTGGGTCTGCAGAGTTGGGGCAACTGCTAGTCCCACAGTGGCACCAGTAGCCCCTGCAAAGGTGCAGGCAAAAAGCACCATGGGAAGTTGGTGCTGCAGGAATTACCTCCCACGTGACCCTGAGTAACAGCACCCTGTCGCCCTCTGATTGGCTGAGTGCCCCACACCAGGGGTTGGTCTGGGAATTTGTCTGGGGCAGCCACACAGACTTTGGCCTGCTGCACTGCCAGATTTCATCTCATCTGATCTCTGGTCCCTGACTTCAACCCTGATTCCTGCTGCCCTGTTCTGTCCCAGTGCTGCTTCCAGTCTCTGATTCCAGCCTGATTCCAACCACGACTCTTATTTATGTGACCTGGTCATGCAATTCATCTGGTTCCTGTCAGATGACTCCCATTCCCAGTGGGCAGACTTCAGCCCAGCTGTGACCACAAGGCCTGACTGCCTATGCCCTACCTAGTACCTTACACCAATGATACAGAGAGGTCTTCTAGGGGAGATACATCAGCTCATCTAGCTATTTGCCTTGTTTTACAACAGGCCACATAAAAAGTACTAGCAAAGTCAGTATAATCTAAAACTTCCTGCAGATAACAACTTGTTCTCTCTATATACTACCATATAGGCTGCTTGATATACTGAAATGTGACAAGGGTTATATTCCAGTACCTTTGTTTCATAATTATATGGTAAATATGAGAAAGCCAGTGATTTTTCAGTAACAGCACATTGGGACCCTTTTTTATTTTTCAGTGTGATTTTGTAAGCAAGTCGCTTTTAAGTGAGGTAAAATTTGTGGGGTACACAAGACAAAGATTCATTAAAGGGGTAAAGCCATCTGGAAAGATCGAGTGTCCCATGTTATGCTGATGGGACTTGGCATGCTATTGTGGGAACAGCCAAGATTTTCAAAAGTGCCTAGTGAATTTTGGTCCCCAAATGATAACACCTCGAAGGGGCCTGATTTTAAAAGGGCAGACGCCTGGCTCTTTCTGAAAATCAAGCCCCATTAAGGCATCTTTGGCCGGGACCCAGATTAGGAGGCAGTCAGAATGACTAATCCCTTTTGAGATGTGTAGGCCTCAGCTTTTATCCCTTCTGTATGTGGAGAAAATTTGAACCCTGTCTGTTGTGTGACCCAATGATAGCAGATTGGAAATTGTTCTTGTGAACATTTCACCACTGCATGTGCCAGCAGAAACATCCCACTGCGCTGAGCCTGTGAGTGTGAGAAGATAGCCATGCCACTGCTGGTGCAGCTGGGTAACACTGCAGAGAGGCATTCCTAGGCACACACACATGGATGGCTGAAATGTACACAGCTGCACAGTCAGACTGGTGTACAGCACCTTGCACTACTGTGCAGGATTCTCACCACTCTGCTCCAGTGCTTGGAGATCTTTCAGGCGCTGCTTTGAGTCCGGGGTGCTGACAGCAATTCTCACAGAGACACCTTGCTGGGGTAACTTCATCAGTTCTGCCAGGATTTGTTCACCCTGTTTAAAAAAAAAAAAAAAAGGTGGGGGGGAGTTGAAAATGCCAATGAGTCTAGAGGGTGGCTCTCTGCCAGCGCTGCCTCTTCACCAGATCAATGTGGACATGAATCATATCTGTAGGTGCATTTGCTCCCTGTCCACAGCTGATCAATACACGCCTCCCCCAGAAGGATCATATGGACAAGGGAAAGATCCCCCCTGTGCAGCAGCCTGTTTAGGGCTATCGCTACTTTCTCACCATGGGACAGAAGCTGTGCTTTGGGGTTCCTCAAGCCAGCATTCAGCTGTTGGGAATTCTGCCTCTGCAGTGCCTGGGGCTCCCAGCTTGGGAGAGGCATATTGCATCTTGTTCTGGAGTTTGGCTCTGTTTTTTTCACTCTTCCAAGATCCTAGACAGCATGACTTACTCTAATCTAACTAAATCCATAAAAGAGGCATTGAAAAAGGAAGCTCAAACTCAGGGAAATCAATGTTCCACTCAGTTGCATTCCCTAACTGACTCCTTTGACAGCCTGCAAAGATGACCCCATTACTGGCTGGGTAATTAGATGCTAATTTAGAGGTGGATTCAGCTGATTTGACCATGATTTTCTGCCTTGACAAAGAGACAACTGGGTCCTGCACGTTTCAGTCTCATTTACACAGTGGTGATGGAGTGAATAAATCCACATCTGAGAAGAGCAATAGCAAGTAACATCTCTCAGAGCTTTTCTACACTCCAGTTTTGAAAGGACTGTGAAATCAGCGTGGATGCAGTTTGACCAGCCTAGCTTATTCCTGGAAATGATAATGTGGTACAGCTAAAGTGGTGCAAAACCTGCTTTTTGCCAGCCCTCATAGCTCCATCCTTCAGGGCGCTGAACATCTGGACTCCATCCAGCAAAGCACATGCTTAACACTTAGGACGTGAGCAGTTCCCATGATGTTAGTAGATCAGCTCACAGGCTTGAGCCCTATGCTGGATCAGGCCTATGTGCTGAGCTGCTTGCAGGATTGAGCCCTAATTTTGCTATTTACTTGCTCAGCTGTGGCTTCTTGAGTGTGTGTGTCATCATTGGTCAGGGTCCAGTAGAAAGACGCGATGTCCAAGCTGCTTCTGGCATCTCTGATCAGCTTCTGCCACACCTGGAAAGTGGATGGGTTTACCGTGCTGTTGTCTTCGTATGTCATTCCTTCAGGGATGCTTTCAACTAGCACGGCCCTAGGAGGCAAAACAAGATTGGTAACTTCAGGCTTTAGCATGTTGGGCCTTGTTCATCCTAGCCCTGTGCCTCCTGCCTTGCAGAGTGGGTGTGAAACTCGTGAGTGTGAGTCAGGGTGGTGGCCTGTTGAACTGGTGTGTACATCACTTCACAAGGCACTGGCCAATGATGAACTGAGCCCATTTGAGAGCATTAATACCTGGGTACAGCTGAAATGTGGTGTTGAGAATTCTGAGACAGGCTGCACAGTAACCTGGGAGATCATGTCACAGGGGTAACAGAGCAGATGGCTGGTGAGCAAAGGCTGAGAAGCCCTAACTAACGATATTTCAAGAGTCCACACTTAGACTATTGACTCACCTGCAAGGGTCGCTGCATATGTTGGCTGATGACAGCACTACTTTCACTCGTTCCAAAGAAGGTGACCCGAATGGAAGGATAAAGAGGAGAGTAAAGACTCCAGCCAAAAGCATGGCCACCAAGAGTGTGGCCACCAGGATCGCAGCCATCTGGGCATGGTGGGAGTACTGGGCGGCAGAAAGAGAGAATGAAATGGTGACAAGCAGGCAGCATGACTCACTGGTTTGAGGTGTGCCTTGGGATTTTCCACTGAACAGGCTGAAGACTGGGTCTCATTCACCATTGCCCTGTGCCCATGCAGTCATTTATGCTAGTGCTAAATGGGTGTGAAATGCTATTGAAGCAGGTAGCATTCTGTTTGCACTGGTCTAAAGGTCACAAGAGAAGATGACTGGAAAGCTTCATTCCAGTCTGACACCAGTTTTATGCTGGTTTAATTTTACTGTCTTTATTAAAGTGTTCCCTGATTTACCCCAGGGTAAGTAAGAGAAAGAACAGGCTCTCTGATCCCAGCCACCCATTTCTGCATCCTCGTGCCTGACTATAAATAAGCTGAGTGACACAAGAAGACAAAACACCTGCCCATTAAACAGATGTAATGGCCTCCAGAGACTGTATTGGGCATGATTCCTGGCTCTCTGACATTGGTGTAAATTGGGAGCGATTCCCCTGCCACCAACAGAACCTGATCCTCAGATAGTATCTGACGTAGCTGCACTGAAATCAACAGAACTTTGCTACTCTATGCCAGCTGAGGATATGGCCCAGTGGAGTGCATATCCAGTGTGACTAGTGAATCTGGGTTAGTCCCTTTTCACTTCATAATTGGTGCTGAGTCACCTCCTCTGTCCGTTCTCGGCTAACAGCAGCTGTAAACGTCAATGCACTTAAAAACAGCCCAGTGAATGGCAGGCTAACATAAGCACAACAATCCCAGCATGAAAGAGGGAATGTGGAACAGCTGTCTCCTTTATGTGGCTGTTCCACTTTGCTGCCTTGGTGGTTTCCTGGCTTAGCATGGCCTGCTGGAGACAACTTACCTGCTGAGCAAGTTGGTTTGGCTGCTTGGTTGGCAGGAGCTGTTCCTGGACCTCTCGAGCGTTCAGCTGTGAGAGGGAAAAGAAAGGATGTTGTATTTGAAACAACAGGGAGAGAGCTTTGATGTCTTCCCTGCAGACTGGACGTGCCTCGTAGAGTGGGACACGCAGTTTCCTAGTGTCTAGTGCTTTCAATGGAAGTTAGGAGCTTAAATATTCCTGTGCATCTAGGTCAGTGGTGTCCAACCTTTTCGGATAAGGGGCCACATTGCAAGTCTTTTCTCACTGGGGGGCTGGTGACCAAATTTTGGCTAGATAAGGCATAGAAATTCATCTTATTAATAACATTTAAACAGTCAAAAATAAGCACCAGCTTACAAATTCAGTTTGGTTCTGTAAATCTGTAAAAACAAGGCTGGCAAGGAAGAGAGATGATAGGGTAGAAGTGGCCATGTGGGATGGTAAGGGAGAATGTGGGGAGTGGGGTTGGGTGGCAAGAGAGGGAAGGTCAGGGGACATGTGGGGTGGCACAGGAGAAGAGGGGTGTGTGGCAGGGATGGCAAGAAAGTGCACTGGGTGTGTGGCTGGGAGGGGAGTGTGACAGGGAAGGAGGAGCATGGAGAGCAGGGCAGGGGTAGCAAGAGAAGGAAGGGGCAGGGAGGGAAGCATGCCATGGCAAGGCAGGAGGAAAATGGCAAGAGAGGGTGCGTGTGGTGGCTCTGCAGACCAGATAAAAGCCCTTGGTGGGCTGGATTCTGCCCCCTGGGCCACAGGTTGCACAAGTTTGATCTAAGCCATAGCTCCTCCCAAGTTACTATGCATTATTAGATCATATCCTGCAGGCTTTAATGTTCCAGAAGTTTTGCCTGATGCTTGTAATGTGACTAGTTCACATAGAGGACAACAGCTTACTGCCACTGTTGGTTAAAGAAGTCACTCCTTTAGCTGAAGTGGGAGAGGTCTGTACATTGATGCAGGTTCCCAGGGGTGGGTTGCTGCATAAAGTGGGGAGGGTAATGCAGGTGGCTTGGGGTGGGTTGCTGTGTAAAGCCAGCCTAGGGTGCAAATTGTACCACTGGTCTGGAGAGCCTTCCAAGGACTGCATGCACATGTCTCACTTGGCTCTAAGTCATTTCATAAAGAGTAGAATCTGGTGTGTAAAATGATGAAGATTCTGTTTTCTTTTATGTCCAAGGAGGAAGAAAGATTGAGTCATAACCATTCAAAGGATGACATGCAACAGTGACTTTGCTATGGAAATGACCCACTTGCTTCAGGAACTAGCTGCAATCACAAGCTTGACTTCACAATCGTTACAATGAACATGGCATGCTCACATTTTGCTTTGTACCTTCCTTTCCCTGTTTGTTTTTTTCTTGTATTTGCTTTTAGTGTCCCAGATGCTCTAGGGGCCAGGGATCCCCAGGAACATCTAACCAAGGGGCTTTGTACAAGTTCAGCTGAGAGAAGGAAGATGCCAAAGCGGGACCTCACAGGGCTTAGTTAGTACTTTACTATCACATCCAAACAGTAGGAGCTACAAGGGTATCTATAAAATTCTCTCTTCAGATCCAACCTCAGGGTGGATATTTTGCTAGGAATTTGGCCACTGTTGTAAGAATTCTTGAGTTTAGAAATAAGGGTGGTGGCATCCTGTGTAACAGAGGCCTCCATATTCCCACTGGGCAGTTCAGTGACCGACAATTACTGGAGCATTAAGTACCATGGGACATACTGGCAAGAGACCACAGCAGCAGAACCATATGGCTGCCTAAGTCATCCACACTAACCACATAAACCAGGAAGTTCCTGAACAGCAATGCAGGCTCCAGTTAGCTGCTGCAGATCTCATCTTTTGCCTGCCTTTGACCTTGGTTCAGTGTGGCCTCGATACCCATTTCCTGACTCAGGTTTTCTCATCTGGACTGTTCCCTTCAACCCTGGCCCAGCATCCACTACTGGCCCAGCTGCCTACACCCCAGCCATTGCACGCATCTGGACAATGCACCATGAACCTTCGAATGTGTTTGCCAGGAGTTCATCTGGATGCCCTTGTTTATAGAGAATGGGGAGCAACCTGTGACTCAGATCTGTCTCCAACAAATCCTGGGTTTATTTGGGTGCTTCAGTGAAAACCTTTAAACAGGTTGATGTTGTGGAGAACCCTAGAGCACATGGACATCTCAGGCACCTATCAGGCTCCTCCATGGAGAATCACAGCCTGAGAGACTTGCATTGGGGTTCAGCATCTGATGCACCCCCAGGGTGCACACAAATAACAGAACAATGAGATGGTAGGACTTTCTCACAGAAGTCCATGCAAGCCAATTGCAGGATCTAGAGCAGAGTTGTTTATTTGCCCTTGTCTGACATACCTTTTTGAGGGTTGCTGGGGGCTTCATTATTCCAGAAGCTTGTAGGCCCAGTGTCAAGTTATGCAGCAGGAAAATGAAACAGCAAATCTGCAAAAGGTCAAATGGGAGCAGCACATGATTTCACCGGCATTACACCTAATCTAAGCCAGTGGAAGTGAGATCGGAACTATGTCCCACTACATTATACTCTAGATAAGTAACACTGTGGCTTCCATATTTATTCTCCCTGCTATTCCAGAGTACGTGATCTGTTTCCCATCCAAGTGGGTGTGATTTAACAGCTACCACTACAAATACCACTTGGGATCAGTTTCTTTCTACCTTTGACCATCTACCATCACTAGTGATACAGATTTCCTACTCAATGCCCAGCTGGCATTTCTGTGTGAGCCAGAACAGAGTCCAGCAGACTCTAAGGGGCTGATGAAAGAGGGAGACTGGAGGAAAACTGCCCTAGGGCCCTGTGCTAAGGGCTATTCTACAGAAGTCTGTACCTGGTGTGCAAGGACAGGTGGTACCCCAGCAAACACAATATACTGGGTCCCAAATTTCTCTCAGTGGGCATGACTAACAGCACTGCGCAGTGTGTGTGTCAAGGCAGCAGCAGTAGCTCTGGGGTGCCCCAAGAGCAAAGATGCTGAGGCAAGCCTTGTGCAGTTTATGATTTTGCAATATCTAGGAGTTTTTGCTGGGCTTGCAGAGCTTGCTGAAGCTTGGAACCTGTGCTTCTAGCCCTGGAAACCTGTGCTGCTTGCCTTTACCACGGGTGAGTCACTCGGTAACAAGCACACATGATTTTTGTCCCAGTTTCTGAGCTAAGGACAGCTAGGCAGGCACCCCATGAGACATACTGCCATTGCCTCCATTTATTTGCATGTTCCTTTATTTGGTCTCCCTTATGCTGAACTCAAAGCCAGGAATGTTAGAAGCAGACTTTAAAATCCACAGGTCCACCTCCATGGCTACAGTAAACTGTTGTCACACCAGTTTGAAGTGAAAAGATTGGCACTAGCTGAGGTCTATAATGTGGGAGTGGGCCTGAAATTAGGAAAAATTATTAGACTATCCCCTCCTATCTGTCTGGCCAACCCCACGTCAATGCAGCTGTTGGCCCCCAACACACGGTCTCCCTGCTCCCTTTCCTCACATAGCCAGCCAGTCATCCCTCCTGCCACACTTACATCTCCCTAGGTTCTTCTCTTATCACCAGCAGGACTCTAGCAAGCAGTAATGTCTGGTGCCCTGGTGAAGCTGGGCATAGCACAGCACACCCCGTTATTCAGATGGACTACCTGATCTCATGACAGACCCAGCCGCTGCTCTGTGAATCTCACCTGCAGGCATTGTGGGGCAGTGGATTGTGTGTGTTTCTGAGCACATAGGACAGGATTTCACAAGACAGGATGTCTTGGGTCACAAGGCAGATGTCTTAGCACAGCAGTGAAAAAAGGAAGTTTGGCAGCAGAAAGCATCTTCTGCTTCATGGCCCTGACCAATCATGTGCCAAGGTCTGGAAGGACATTTTCCCCTGCCTCCCAATGCATGTTTGTCATGTGAGGCTTTCCTTTAGCCTTCCTTTGCAGCATCACAGGTGGGGCTCAGCCACAGACAAGGCTGTGGCTGGGGGACTAGTGTTCCAAGGTGGTACAGAGAATTTCCTCTCAAGTACCTGCCTGGTGGGTCTTGCACACAAGCCCATGGTCACCGGGTTTGGGGTCAGACAGGAATTTGCCCCCAGGATAGCCTGGTGAGGACCTTGGGAGTTTTTTGCCTTCCTCTTCAGCATGGAAAATTAGAATCCTCTGGCCTTGATTCACCTGCTGGAGTCTGCATTTGCTGGGACCTTGCACACTGATGGCACGTCCTTCTCTCTCTCATTTTCCCTGTAGCCGGCTTGTGACGCACAACATTTTAGTTTCCCAAGGACTGACACGTTTTAGTTTAACTTGGCGGAGGGGTCTCTAGGCCTGTGCTTGGCAGGTGGTCAGAGGACAGTGGTTTCTTCCAGCCTCTAACACTATGACTCAAAAGAAGACTAAGAACTGCAAAATCTCACCCCATATGCCCCCTACTCTCTACAGATCTTTCCAGTGCCCTCATCCCATTCCCTCACCAGCCATCTCCAAGTGGGCTTCTGCCCCTTGCACACCACTGAAACCACTCTTGCCAAAGTCTCTTATGATCTCATCCTAGCCCCGGTTCAGAACCGGTGCTCCCAGCCGTCTCCTCCTGGCCTTGGATACTGTCAGCCAGGCTCTTTTTGAAATCTTGTCCTTCCTTGGCTCCAAAGGCTCCTTCTCCTGCTTGCTTTGCTTTTTCAGCATGTCCTTCAAAGTGTCTTTCTCAGCCTTTGCTTCCTCCAGATTTGTATGGTTTCCCCAGAACTCTGTCCTTAGTCCTCTTCTTTTCCCTTCTCACCATCTCTCTGGGGCAGCTTGTCTACAAATATCAATTCAATTACCTGCTCATGACTCACTGATCCACCTCTCTGCTCCATGCCTCTCTCCTCCTGTCCAAACTACAACCCCAGCCTGTCTCTCTGCCATCTCCCTGTGGATCTCCACCTATCAGCTCACGCTCAGCAGGCCTACAGCAGAACTCCTTGTCTTTCTCACCTCACTCTCTTCTTTCTTGATCTTGGTGGACAACACTACTATGTTGCCTTTCACTCCAGCTCATATGCTAGGTGTCCCCTTTGACTCAGACGTCTCTCTAAAGCTTCATGTCCAGGCCGTATCTAAATTTTACCAGTGTGTTCTGCAGAAAATCTGCACAATGTGGCCTCTCCTATCCATCTACATGGCTAAATCTCTCAGCCAAGCCGTCATCAGCCCATCTTGGCTGCATCCTCCTTCTTCGCTCTGGCCCTGCTAACTGCAATCTTCCCCACTCGTACCCCGACAGAAAGCTGCTGCAATGAGTGTTTCTAGCCCATCACTTTGACAGTCACCATCCCTTTGCATCCTTCCACCCAACTTCACCTTCTCCATGGCACCAAATATAAGGGACTTGTCTTCACTTTCGTGGCCGGGGCCCACCCGACCCTACCTTTCACCTCTCCTGTCTCCCGTCAGCCCCCGACACTAATCTCTAGTTCCCACTTGTTAAGTTTCCAAATATTTCCCTTTCTGCTTCCTCTCCAGCTGCCCCTCATTCTTGGTAGGTGCTCCCCACAAACATCTGCACAGCGATCTCATCATCTCCTTCGCTTCTCCTTGGATCTCTCTCCTGCATCAGGATGTGCACAACAAACGTCCTGGTGGTTAAGCATCTGGTAGGATGAGATCCCTGCCCCTCATGCTGGGTGATATTGTCTCCCTGCATCCCATGCTCCCCCATCAATCGATCTGACTCCATTGGCTGTCTCGTCAGCTGTTTGGAACAGGGATGATTGTATTGGGCTGTGTTTGTGCAGCACCTGGCACAACGGGGGCTGGGTTCATGGCTGGGCTCCTAGGTATGACCATAAAGGCACCTAATCTATAATAATAATGATACCTGAGGTGTCTGACCAGGGAATTCCCCTTACTGCAATGAGTTCTTGCCCCTGTGGGAATGACCCACCTCTCCTTGCGCCCTGGTCTGACGCTGTCACCTCCATCTTTCTGCATTTGGGGCCATTTCTCTTTTTGGTGTATTTCCCCCTATATCTTTCTTGTTCTTTTTACAAGTTCTTTTTACAAGTTCTTTTTCCCCTGGCTTTTCTCCTTCTCCACCCTCTATGCTCCTTGCTCTACAATAGCTCTGTTCTTCCAATCCCAACCTGCTCCATTGGGTCCTCTGTCAAGCTACCCAAACTATGCTGAGTTGCAGGGGAGTTGAGGAGAGAAACTGAAGCTGGCAAAAATAGATTTGATCTTGAAGCCTCAGGAGTCACACTCCCAGGCAAAGCTTTCTAGAGACATGGGGAATGCTGTGCTCCATCCTGTTCCCCAGAGCCATGGCAGGCCTGGAGGCAATGGAGAGGCCATCAAAGAGCCTTCTAAACCTATTTCTGCGCAAAAAACTCCCTTAAAGAACCACTGAGAGGAAACACAATCAGGTCCTGAGACCTTCAACAAGCCATACTGCCAACCTGCTTTAAGAACCATCCCTGACTCATCAATGCAGTCAACCTCCAGTTCCCCTCTGTGGCATGCACACAGTAGCATTAGCTCCATTTTATAAATGGAGAACACAAGGTGGTGTAAAAATGTTTTACAGACTGGTGGAAAGGAGAAAGAGGCAGACCTTCTGGTATCTGAGTAAATAAATCTGTAAGACTGTCAGATACTAGAATGATGGACTCTACAGAAGAAGCTGAATGGAGTAGGTTAATGTAGTGTAGTTGTTGCTGTGTAGATCTCAAGATGTTACAGAGAACCAGGAGGCAAGGTAATATCTTTTATTGGACCTACTTCTGTGTCCCTCGAAATGTCGTCTCTGTCACCAACAGAAATTGGTCCAGTAAATGATTTTACCTCCCCCACCTTGCTCTGTAGATTAGGTTGAGTTATCCAAGGTCCAGTGGTAGATCAATACTAGAATCTAGGTATTCTGGCCCCATCTGACTTTCTAAGTCATCCACAGCACTGGGAATAAACTTCCCATGATCCAAGGTCCAGGTCTGCTGTTCTAACCACTAGCCAGCTCTGTCTGTCCAAAGCCAATTCTGTATAGCTCTTAATATATTTTCCCTAAGAGTCACCAGATGGTTCATAAGAACAATTCACATTACAAGGTGGATCCTCAGTGACCACAAAGTTTTGTCAATCCATGGACTCCATTGCACTGCCCACTGAAGATCTGACTCTGTTTCCACAGCTCTAATTCAGGTCCTGAAAAAACACTGAACAGGAAGTTTACAAGCAAAGCAGAGCAGTTTGTTGCTTGTTGCAATATCTTTCTTCTGCCCCTGAAATATGAACACACCTGGATGTTGTCTCAACATGACATGGTCTGTGAAACAAACTGTCCAGTCTGTGCTAACACATCCTATACATACTGGGGGCTGGTGAGGCCCAGTTCAGCTCTCATGCACATCAATAAGAATCTCCTCCTTGACTTTATTGGGAGTTGGGATCAGGCCCTAGAATAGCCATTTACAACCCCAGATGGGTTCCTTTCTGTACAAAACAAACAAGGAGTCCTGTGGCACTTTTAAAGACTAACAAATTTATTTATTGCATGAGCTTTCGTGGGAGAAAATCCCACTTCATCAGACATTTTGAAGATGGGGAACTTCTGTACCAAGTGACAGGTGCCCCTTCTCCAATTCAGGGTCTCCTACATCCGCACTGAAGAGAGAAAGACTAAAGTCACAAGTGACTCTGTTTTACTTCCTCTTGCTTCCATTCCATGTTTTTTTCAGGGTAGGAGAATGCCATCTGGTCCAGTGAGGAAGAAGGAAACCTTTGCACTTATCTATTTTGCAGTCGTGGGTTACAGACCTGGTAAGTTTCTCAAAGTTTCGCCATTCCCTCTGGGCTTACCTGGTTCCGTTTAGTGCCTCCCAGTGATGGGGAGAAAGTGGCTGGCAGCCGGTTTCCAGCTGCACGTCCTGAGGGGTTTGCTCTGAGTCTTTGCACCGGAAGAAATTAGGACCCAGCAGGGAATTGGGCCATGGACGTTTGTCCTCCTTTTCTCCTTGCAGAGCCAGAGCCCCCCCCCAAGCACCCAGCTTCCAAGGGGGCAGCCCTGTTAGTCTAGTTCAGTAAAACAAACAAACAAAGAGTCCTGTGGCTCTTCACCCACAATGCCTCTCTCTGTAAGGCTGGCAAAGCCCCCCCAAGGGCAGGCAGCACCCACCCCATTTGCTCCCCAATCCCACCTACCTGCAGGAGCAGGGGTTCCCACGCTCCCTCTGGGGCCCCTGGAGCTGCCTTAGCCCCAGCCCAGCCAGCAGCACAAACCCCCGGGATGTGGGGAGGAGGAGACGCCAGAGTCTTTTTCCCCTCCCAGGGGTGGAGCTCACCCTCCCTGCACCTCCTCCTCCAGCTGGCTGGTCAATCCAGAGCTCCACTGCCCTGGCCAGGAGGCCTGGTGTCCACCAGTGGCGTACTGGGGGCCAAGCCCACATCTGTGACTCCCCCAGCACAGGGACAGGGTCCTGGGCCCAACCCCTAGCTGTCCCGAAGGGGATGCTGTACCTGCAGTGAGGGAGCCGGGGCAGGGCAGCCTCATTCTCTTGCTCCTCCACTCCTGTGTCAGGCTGCCCAGCTTCCCCCACCAACTTGCCCTGCGCCAGCTCTCACTGGTGGCAACTTCGCCCCATGGCTGCTGGCTGGGGGAAGCCAGGCTGGCCGTTCACTATATTGAAAGAATGCAAGAGGATCTGCTCCCCTGAGAGCCTCCTGCATCTCCTGCCTCCTGCACCTTGTGCTGGGCCAGCTTGGCATCCCCCCCCCCCGGGATTTCCCTAACACCCCCCTGGTTGTCAGCTAATAACAATGTTATACCAATTTAGTGAGCACCCCAACACCTCCCCCTAATTTAATGTCCAGGGGAAGCTGCTGCTGCCCAGCCTCGGTATGCCACTGCATCCCACTGTTAGGGGCTTTGTCTTGTTATGCAACTAACTAGCTCCCCCCCCCCCCAGCATCTGATGAACTAGGATTTTCTTCTATGAAAGCTCATGCAATAAATACATTTGTTAGCCTTTAAGTGCCACAGGACTCCTTATTTGTTTTCCCCAAAAAATTGAGTGTCCTAATTTTTCACTCGTACTCTCTGGCCACCAGAGCTGGAGCTAACGTACAGAGTCCTGATGCCATGCAGAAGCAACTCAGTGTGCATTATTTCCCACTCTGACTTCTGCCCCCATAAGCCTGTATCTACCTCAGCCCCCAGCCATTTGTTGCTTGGCAGCGGTGGCTGCTCTTGGGGGCGGGTCTGCCCCAGTCCATCAGAAGGTCAGGACACTGCATGGCCCACAGAGCTGTTCTACAGCAGGATGAAGGCACTGGACTAAGAAACAGATCTAGTTCAATTGCTCTCCCTCTGCCCCAGACTCCCTAGACACAACTGCATCTCTCTGGGCGTCAGTCTCCCCAGAGTAGGAGGGGGAAATTATCCTTCCTTTCTGCCACTCTTAGGCAGTCTGAGCTAGTTAGCCAGTCTCCCTTTTTGTCTGTGCAAACAAAAAGACAAAAAGAGTCCTGTGGCACTTTTAAAGACCAACAAATTTGTTTATCATATGAGCTTTCATGGGCACAATTTCACTTCATCAGATGCATGAAATGGAAAATGTCGTCTGTTAACTGTATATATGTAAGTAGATGGAGCCTTCTTTGTTACATTGAGACCAGGACCAGAAGTAACTGAACTCCATTCATTTGGAGTTCACCTAGGACATAGCTGAACAGAATTAGCTCTGCTCCATTATTACGGGTAAGAATTGTATTGCAGAGTCAGGGACACCATGCTGGGCAAAGTTCATTGCCTCACTAGGGAGGTACAAAGAGCTGGTCCCATTCTGGTCCCTGCAGTTTGACCCAGTTTAAGTGATGACTATGGCTGCTTCATAGTTTCGGCACCTGGTGGTTATTTGTAATAGTCAGGAAGCACCACACCCAAACCAGCTCTATTTGGACTGAGCAATGAGTAAAGCATAGAGAAATCAGCACCATCTCATGAGTCAGGGTATGAACCAGTAGCTCCTGGTGCCTGTCACAATGAAGGATACAGGCAGCAGGCCAAGTTGTAGGAAAGAGACTCATGAAGAATGCAGAGTCCAGTGTCAAAGCAAGAGGCTTGAGTTAATCTACTAGTCACAGTTTGCATTTGTGAGCCCTTGGGTGTCCTGCCAAGGTAGATTTCTCCTAAATGGGCCCCTCTTCTCCCAGCATCACTCAGCAAGCTACACTTCCGAGTCCCAGCCCCTGTGCGGACATATTACAGATCACTACAAAGCTATCTCTTTGCATCAGGGTCCCCTGAGCAGAGAGGGTGAGGGTTAGAGGAGATGCAAGTTTGTGAAAGAAACAAGCTTGTGGGATCCAGGCGTGACAAGGACACTTGTTCCACTGGGAAATGAGACCTCCCAGGCCCAGGGGCCATTCAACGTGGTCAATTAACAGAGACAGCATGGATTTCTGTACCTCACATTTTCCTCAATCAACATTGCTGGCATCAATCAACACTGTTCCACTGAGGCCAACAGTGACGCTGATTGGAAGTGCCAAAGTCCCCCGCCACTGTGTGAATGGTAGAGTCACAGATTTGAAGCCAGACAGGATCATCACAGTCACCAGCACAACACAGGCCAAGAGATCACACATGCAGTGATTCCTGCATACAGCCCAGTTTTGAAGCTGGAGCAGATCAGGGCACACAAAACTTTAGTCTCGCTTGAGACTGTTTTCTTGTGTTTTTGCTCCCTCTAATGGAAAGAGGGGGATGGAGCAAGCTGATCCCTTCATTATTGTGTTATATGGCACTTCAGTTACCTCTTTCCACCTTAAACAAGGACTCTAGTGACACTTTTAAAGACTAACAAATGTATTTGTTGCATGAGCTTTTGTGGGGGAAAAATCCCACTTCATCAGTGCCACCAGACTCCTTTTCTGTTTTGCTGAACTAGAGATTCGGTGAGCCTGGGTCAGACCTCTGGCTTCTCTGGAGGAGGAACTGGTACATATGTCTGTCGTACAGACAGAGAAACTGAGGCATGGAGGTGAAGGATTTGCCCCCAAAGATGCAAGGGCTGGAATTGCCCTAGCATGCAGCTTGAGGCATTACTGGTCCCATGAGATATGAAATGCCCTGACCCAGAGGATAAGGCTCATGTGGGAGCGTTCTTCACACCCATTTTGCACAGGCAAGTATGAATGGTGAAGGGGGTGCAAACTGGGGAGTTTGGGGCAAGAGCCAGGGATGGGCTCTGAGCATCCACCACTCCAATCACTGGACCCAGGGATTTCCCTTACACCCCCCAGTCATCAGCTAGTAAGAATGTTGTACCAATTTAATGAGCAGCAGGAGTGGCACTACCGTTTCTGGTACCCCCCCCCAAGCGCCACAGACGCCAGTGCAGACAAATGACATCAGAGTGCGCTGCTACGGCGCGCTCCCCATTTTGGCGCCCATCAAGCGTCAGCATTCCCCTGCAGTGCTTACAGGTCTTATCGCATTGCGCTGGCCCTGCTGAGCACCTCCCCCTGCACCCCCCCAATTTCACTTCCTGGGGAGGCTGCTGATTCTGGACCTCACTGCCCTTCCCCAGCTGGGATAGAATCCAGGCTCCCGGCATAGAATCATAGAACCATAGGGTTGGAAGGGACCTCATAGGTCATCTAGTCCAACCCCCTGCCGGAGGCATCCCCTGCTCCATCCACTGGACTCCACTTGCCTCCCAGAACACAGGTGTCTGGGTTCCCACAGCATCCCGCACTAGACCCCAGTATCCTCATTGAGCTGGGACAGAACACAGGTGTCCGGGCTCCCAGTGTCTCCAGCTCCACCCATAGGACCCCACTCCTCTCCCTGAGCTGGGAGAGAACCCAGGTCTCTGGGCTGGAGTCTCAGCCAGTATTCTCCCCAGGACTAGAAACTGTGGGGTGGGGGGGTATTGAGCATGCTCACTAAATTGGTATAGCACTGTCACTAGCTGACAACTGGGGGGGGGTAGGGAAACCCCCGCTCCACTCACTGGCCCCACCCTCCCATTCCAGCTGGCATAGAACACTGGTCGACCCCCACCAGGCCTCAGTCTGCGCAGGCGCGCTGCGTGGGGCATAGGCCATCTGTGACGGCTGGCGCTAGGACCCGGTCAACCCCACGTAGGAGGTTGTGCGGAGTCCTCCCGGTGTCTATGGTTCCAGCCTGCCTAGAGGCGGCTCTTCCGCGAGAGGGGAGGCCACTTCCTGTTCTCGCTGGCCGGCACTTCCGGCTGCAGCTGGGCCCGGCCCGGCGGGTCCCCTGGGGGGAAGTGGGGTGGGCGGCTCGGCCCGGGGACGGTGAGTGAGCGAGTGGGGGAGGGGAGCGACGGGACAGTGGGGGTCCGGGAGGGGCTGGGGTGGCATGGGAAGCAGCCGAGGGGCTGTAGGGGGACGGCGGGGTGAGTAGCAGCATGGGGGGGCGGGGGTCTGAGGGATAGGTTGGGGAGGGGCCATGGGACAGTTGCGGAGGGTGAAAAGGCCGCGGAGGGTTGGGGGGGGGGAATCCAGGGGGTTGAAGGTCGCGGGGCAGCGCCTGTGGGGTCCTGGTCGCCTGCATTGGGCGGAGCTGTTTGTGCCCAGTTCCTAAATGTCCCCAGGACGGGGATGGAGGGGTTTGAATCCAGGGAATTGTTCCAGAGAACTAGCAGCATGGGGGGGGCCAGCCCATGAGGGTTGCTGGGTTTGGAGGTGCAGGGGATTGGGCTAGTTGAGCTCTCGAGGTCCTTTCCAGTCCTGTGCTTCTATGATGCTACCTCCCAGAAAGGTCCGTGAGGGGGTTAGTTCATTGAGTCTTGTGGCTGGGGGCAATCTATTTTATAATTTTCATTCATTGCAAGGAAGTTGTTTTTTCCCTTTCTAATAGGTAAATAATCATTCAGTCTTAATCAGTTAAGAGAACTTTCCCACCAAGCACCAGGCTCATCATGTGCCATTTGCTGTTCCAGAGCAGCAATCACCTGCCTTAAGTCTTCTGGAAGCATTGGTCCTAGTTAGCTGTTCATTTGCTTCAGGAAATATGTGGTAACACAGCCCTTGGAGGGATAATGGCAGAGAATCATGGCCTTAAGTGGGACATAAGCATCAGGAGAGACTGAAATCTTAACAGCCAGATCACTATCATAAAAATGCCCTTAATTAATGAATCAAGGACAAGATATACAGAGACCAGACTAGCCTTGTCAGTGTCTCCATCTCCATGCACCATCCTCTTTAAGCAGGTGAAGTATTTGTAGCCCTGAGCAAAGTACAGGAGCCTGTCGTGGTCCAGTCAAAAATCCTTTTGAGTTATGAGAGTCAGTGTTAAAGAATCAGTTGCCCTTTAGTCTTCTCGACTGGGAGTTGATCACAGGCTATTCTTGTTCCATGAACCCGAGCACTGGAATTCTGCCTACGTCATTTGTGAAGCACAGTGGCCTTAATAATATGTTGCTCCATTGCAGGCTTTTCGCAGATGTGAGAGCCAGCCCCCTCCGGGGTCTTTCTGGATTTTCCATAATGGTGTCAGTTACAATGGGTAAGTCTGAAAGTGATATTTTGATTTGCAAAAGTGTGCCTGTCCATCGTCTTGTGTAAATTGAGCTGTCAGTAAGATGATAGCTCCAGAGTAAAGTTGTGCTGAAGAGCAGATTTTATCAGTAACTTTTGTGGTATATATATTTTGTGCTGGTAAATGTAAGAGGAATTCAGCTGCTGGTGTATGAACAGCCAGGCTGACGTGTTACAGCAGCTGTGAATGTTTGGCATGTGGTGCCAGGGATCTGTGTGCAAACCACAGAAAAGATACTAAAGTGACATTATGATCATGACTGAAACTTCCAAAGGCCAGCAAATCCAGAGATAAAGCTCATAACTCTGCCCTTAGTTGTCCTCTCTTTGCCTGCCTGTTGCTGCACATATAGCATAATGTCCTGGCATTCTTTAAAGCAATGTTTTTCAAACTTTATTTCTTGGGACTAGGTGAAAAAAATCACATATGTCCATGAGCCAACATTTACATCTTTGAGCAATACATTCCAGTCTTTCAGTGGTGGGAGCAGGTGGTGCTGCAAACCCAGTACCTGAGGGTCTGCAACCTGTTGTTTGAAAACCAGTGCTTTAAAGTACAGTGCATTTCTTATAAACATTAGGACAGATTAGAAAGAGTTGGTCCCTTAATTTAGAATTTCATTTCATTTCATTCTCACATGTGACTTCATGAAGCTCTGTTCTTGAATATATCCCATGCTTTCAGGTTACATTTAGCAGTTTGATTTTATGCTGCTTTATATAGGTTTCTTTCCCCTCTGTGCTTCCAGATGACCAAGGATTTGATTGGTAAGGAAGCTGCAGGGAGGCATTTTCACTAAAGCATGTGTGGTGATTTCTGGTTGATAAAGATTTAACTACCAGCTGACTCTTTTCCCCACCTGGAGAAATGTCACTGACGTCTTTATGAAAGAAAAATGTTGCATCTCAGTGAAACTGACTAGTGGGAGGGAAGGAAGATACCTTCTTGGGGGAGGCTTACCCTGCCTATGTGGGGATTTCAGGACTATGTCAAGTAGCACTAAGGGCACAAAAGTTTGCCAGAGAGCCAAGTTAGCAAGTTGCCAGGCGCCTAAGGGATGCACCTAAGGGGCACACTGTGCATCAGATTTTGGCAGCATTGCTTTTAAATGCCAGATTGTGGTCCTTGAAGATACTGGCTCACGGCATGCACTTTGTCCCTTGATCAGCCTTAAATTATAATGATTATTGGCATTGCAGTAACAAGTCAGGACCTTTGTCTGTGACAGGCTTTTTTGCTCTAGGCCAGTGGTTTTCAAACTTTTTTCTCTGGACCCAGTTGAAAAAAATCATTTATGTCCACAACCCAACAATTACATCTTTGAGCAATGCTTTCTAGTCTTTTGGCACTAGCAGCAGGAGGCGCTGTGACCCAGTGCCTGAGAGTCTGTGACCCAGTACTGGGTCCTGACCCTGAGTTTGAAAACCACTGCTCTGGGCACTGCACAGATGCAATAAAGATGGCCCCTGCCCCAAAACATTTACAGTGCAAGTGTAAGATGAAATGACAGACAACCAGGAAGTGATGAGACTATATTGGGCACTGTGATAGGTGGGGCAGTGTTGTCATGGTCATCCCCTGATTTATCAGGCAATTTGTTGTTTTCCTCTGTCTCCCTCACCTTGCATCTCAAGGAGTTAACACTGCCACTGGGGATTACTGCTTTGGAGCCATGCAGCTCCTGTCAGATTTCTGCCTGTTTAGAGGGCATCATTGCAGAGTGCTGTTAAGGTTATCATGTTGTTTATGCTCTCTTTTGTGTGTTGCGTCTTTCAGCTACCTCTGAGTGGATTCAGTTTTTTAAGGAGGCTGGGATTCCTCCAGGCCCTGCTGTTAACTATGCAGTTATGTTTGTGGATAACAGGTGAGGCTGCAGAGAAACACAGGCAATAATTTTCAATCGCTTAAGAAAAATAATTGTGGGGTTTGTTAACCGAGGTCTCCTGGGGCACAAAAATGCTTTGTTGTAGTCACCTGCAGACTTATTTCTGTATTAGAATGCACTAAAAGAGAGAGGTATGTTCCAGCCCTCTGTGTTTATAAGCAACTTGCTTACCTGCACCCTGTCGCAGTTCCCCCCTTTACAGAGGTGCTGGGACAAAGACGTGCTTTTAAAATACCATTCAGGTGTAAATAGCCATATCTAAAGCAGGGAGTTTCTTTCTGGTTGTGTGGAACAAGTTTGCCAATAAAGATTCTTGGGTAATTGATTTTTGGAGAATAATTAACCATTGGAACACCTTACCAAGCCGTGTGGTGGATTCTCCATCAGGGGAAGTTTTTTAATCAAGGCTGGCTGTTTTTCTAAAAGATCTGCTCAAGTTCAAACAGGAATTAATTTGGAGCAGTTTTCTGATTTGTATTATTCAGGAAGTCAGATTAGGTGTTTAGATGATGGCATAGAGAGTACACTTATACAGTTTGCACATGATACCAAGCTAGGAGGGGTTGCTAGTGCTTTGGAGGATAGGACCACAATTCAGAATTATTTGGACAAACTGGTGAAATGGTTTGAGGCTAATAGGATGAAATTCAATCAAGAAAAATGCCAAGTATTCCACTTATGACAAAACAACCCATTGCACACATACAAAATGGGCAATGACTGTAGGAGGGAGTATTGTGGATAGGGATCTGAGTGTCATAGTGAACCACAAATTGAATATGAGTCAACGGTGTAATATTGTTGCACAAAAAGAAAACACCATTCCAGGACGTATTAACAGGAGTATTGTAAGTAAGACACGAGAAATAATTCTTCTGTTCTAGTCTGCGCTGATTAGGCCTCAACTGGAGTATTGTGTCCAGTTCTGGGCGCCTCATTTCAGAAAAGATGTGGAGAAATTGGAGAAAGTCCAAAGGAGAGCAACAAGAATAATTAAAGGTCTGGAACATTTGACTTATGGGGGAAGATTAAAAGAACTGGGTTTGCTTAGTCTGGAAAAGAGGAGACTGAGAGGGGACATGATAGCAGTTTTCAAGCATCTAAAAGGTTGTTAGAAGGAGGAGGGAGAAAAATTGTTCTCCTTAACCACCGATAATAGGAAAAGGAGCGATTGGCTTAAATTACAGCAAGAGAAGTTTAGGTTGGACATTAGAAAAAAAACTCCTGACTGTCAGGTGACTTTCCAATGAAATAAGTTGCCTAGGGAGGTTGTGGAATATCCATCATTGGAAATTTTTAAGAGCAAGTTAGGCAAACAGTTGTCAGGGATGGTTTAAGATGCTACTTGGTCCTGCCATAAGTTTAGGGGACTGGACTTGATGACCTCTCACAGTTTCTAATGGCCTTAGAATATTGCTCCTAGCCATTCTAGTTCAAGTACGTCTGTACAGATAGCCAGGCACCTCACCATGCAGACCCGCAGCTCGTGATTCACCTAAATTCCTTTGCTCAGAGGAACAGATATAGCTCCTCTCCACCCTTTCAGCAGGGCTTCTTGATCACTGAGCAAGGTGACACATGATACTTCTGTCAGATGATACGGTGCAGGGCTTCTCAGCATTTGTGGTCATGAAGACACCACGATACATTTTGCAGGAGAAAGAATGGGTATTACCCCTGGTGTCCAGGTCAAATTCCAGTCTGTTCAATTAGTTACATTAACTATTAATTGGCTACATGATTCTTGTTCACATCCAGCATTGTGTAGCCTTGCTGCATCCTGTTACCAGCTGCAGCCCTCCATCACATAGACATGGGATATAGTCTTTTCTGAGATTTAGTTAATTTGTAAATGCCTTGAGATCCTCCAACATGCCTAACATAGGACATTATAAGATATGCAAAGCATTTATCCCTGGATGATCTATTTGCTCCATTGTTTGTTCTCTACAGAATCCAGAAGAACATGCTGCTTGACCTGAACAAGGAGCTCATGAATGAGCTGGGGATCACAGTTGTGGGGGACATTATTGCTATCCTGAAACACGCTAAAGTCGTTTACAGACAGGTAATCTGTGTGGTTTTGCACTAGACCTGAGCTCAGTGCCATGCTTTTGAAGCACAGAATGAATCCTGTGAGCAGAGTGTGTAGTCTAAACTTCTGTGATCTCTGCAATCTGAGTGTGCCTCTGGATTTCCTCAGAATCAAGGTTCTCATTTTAAAGTGAGGATAATTAACCAGCAGAACAGCTTTCCGCAGTATATGATGGATACTCCATGATTTGGAGACTGGCTCTAATATTTAGCTGCAAGTTACTGAGCTGGATACAGGAATAACTGAAGTGTTGACAGGTTCTAAAGGGATAGCTGTGTTAGTCTAGTTCAGCAAAACAGAGAGTCCTCTGGCACTTTTAAAAGACAAACAAATTTATTTTATCTCATGAGCGTTCATGGAAGAAAATCCCACTTTGTCAGAAGCTTTTGAGATCTTCAAAGCATCTGAAGTGGGATTTTCTCCCATGAACACTCATGCAATAAATAAATTTGTTAGTGTTTAAATGTGCCACAGGGCTCCTTGTTTGTTTTTGAACAACTGGGGGGAAACTCTCTGGCCTGTGTTGTTACAGTGGTCAAACTGGATGATGTCCTTAATATCTATGAATTTCAAAGAAGCTGTAGTTGATAAAATCCTTATTAGTGTGCTAATGTTTGTTCATTTAGCACCTTCGTTTGGAAAAAATCTCATACTTTTTCAAACCCATAAAGCAAATCTGAACAACAGTTCTGCGATGTAGGAAGGGAGTATATACCCTCTTTTTGTGTGTGGGGTAAAGTGAGACACACACATAAGGCAATTTGACTGGAGTCACATAGCAAGTTACTGGCAGAGTTTGGAATGGAATCCAGGAGTTCTGGCTTTGGCCTCTTTCCCTGACCACGAGATGCTGCTTCCTCCCTGATGAGAGGTGATGGGAGAAATTGAAAGGGCTAGAGGTTAGTTCACATGTATGCCAAATCAATGGGCAGAGTGACTATTACACTGTATTGGCCTCTACAGACCACTGCTTAGTCCCCATGCTGCTTCAGCTGAGAACCATCCTGAGCAAAGGCAAAGAACCATGTGGGTGTGTGCCATGCTTTAATGGAGCCACCAAATTCATATCACCTTGGAACTTTGCCTTTGTGCTCTTGGTGAGGGCAACACTGACCTTAAATTCCTGTGGCAATTGCGCTATTCTCCTAGCTAACAAAAGACGGACTTTGTCTTTTTTAGGAGATGTGCAAGGCAGCGACTGAAATGGTGTCCTCCAATCAACCAAGTATGCAGTCAGAGCTACGAAGGAATGCTAATAGTGGTAAGTACGGGCATGTGTGACTGACCTTTGAATAAAGGAGCTGTCTGGAAATCATAAGCTCTCTTTCCATCGCCATTCCCATTCTGTCCTCCTGGGAACACCTAAGGTTAATCTCACGGACGACTGCGTTGCCCCTCCAGGGGAAAGGGAGCATCACACCTTATATACCCATGGGGGTCAGGTGGCATCTTTAATCCTGATGTGACTGTAGCCTATGGAGACTGCAGGTCCCAACAGAAGATGCACTGGCTTGATCCTGTCCTGTCTCCAGGACTGATATAGCCTATGGGCTGTACTTCTGTATTCAAGAGGAGAATGCCAGTGTAGAGCTCTCTAGGCCATGCTTAATAGCTTTCAGCTTCGCAGGACATAGTCTCTTGTCTTTAGGAAACATGTAGTTAGAAAATGACTTCACTGGAGGCTGTCCTGCTTTAATGCAATGTAGGCTGTGATTCTAATTCCTATCCTTCAACCCAGGGAAGAGCTGTAAGCCTTCCCTCTACGCCATTCTGGTGATTTAGAGGGCCGTCCTAGAACACATGGATGCTTTTTCCTTACCTGCCTGGCCTAACCCCTTTGGGTATAAAGAGCTAGGGAGTATAACAGAAGCTTTGTTCTGCTGAGTATGCTAGGGATTTGTCACCAGTGCCTAATTCTTCTCAGTCACAAGCTATTCTTGCCTTCCAGCCGCCACCCGTATGATTGCAAACAGTTTAAGCAGAGATTCACCACCTGCTACCCCTGTCCGAAGACCTGACACCAGTGCATCCAAAATCTCTGTTACTGTGTCCAACAAAATGGCCGTGAAGAACGCAAAAGCAGGTATGAGGGAGATACATCAGGAACCCTTGGAAATGTAGCATTAGCAGCTCTTGCTTGTTCAGTACAATACTTTTTTCCTCATTATTCTTGAGTGTTGTCTAGGGTTGCTTTGAGTTACTTTACAGCAGCCGTGTTCCATCCCAGGGCTGGCTGTGTTTCAGTGGTGTGAGATAATGACCGTGTGGTTACTTACCACATTTTGTTTGGATGCAAGGCACTGTGTAAATGTAAATTAACACACTAAATAATTGGGGGGGGGGGGGGGCTGAATATTGCCATATGTTCCCGCTTTCAGGTAAACAGTTCAGATCCAGCCTAGATGAGGACCGTGGCCATATTGTGGTTGTTGGGTATTAGGTTTCAAGGATCTCTGTTCCCTTTTGGGGTCTCTTCAGAGTGTGTGCACTCCCTCATGATTCTTCCATGCTCAGACTGCAGCTACAGCTCTGTGGTTATGCCCAGCAGGTGCTACTGGTCTCTGAAGTCACAAGTTGTTCCCGTGGGAGCTTGTGACGAACACTGAATACAGTGACGCAAGCCAATCATTGTAAAACAAAACGTATAATATCATCCAGTAAGAACATGGCGTAAGAAGAGAATAGAGTTTAAAACAGCAAAAGCCCACTCGCATGTTTCTCTACCCTTGCCAGAGACTCTAGGCAGACTAAACTTCCCTATCACCATCAACCTTGGGATGTCCAGGAGCAGTTTCTGCCCCTTAAGTCTGTCTAAACCAATCTATCTTGCCTCCTGGGAGTATGTTTCTTAAATCCCCATCAGTCTTTTCATCTCTTCCCAATCCCCTTCGCTTGGGATGTTTCAGTCTTCAGAAAGCTGGTCTTGGCAAGAGGGCCTGGGGAGGGAACCGGGGAAACAGCCAGTCACAATTAATAGTCTTGACTGCTTTGTATAGGTCCCTTAGCTGGGCCATTGCCTGTTCTCCTGGGTAGTTTTCTGACACCTTCTTCCCCTGCCCCAATTACTGAATTAATGCAGTGTAGTCATAACAGTAAACATCATAGTAAACAAACATATAGAGCGGGGATTCTTATTGGGTTTTTTTAATTTATTGCTGGAACTGCTTTGAAAACATTTCAGGCTGTGATGACACCCCCATGCCATGCCACCTTGACTTGTGTGCTGCTGCTGGGAGTGGCACTGTCTTCAAGTGCTGCTCTTTGGCTACCCAGGTCTAAAGGGTGTTGGTTTTCAGCCAGGCACAGGGCTGACACTTTCAAACTCCCCCATGGTAATCTTGTGACTTCTTAAGAGGTCATAGCCCACATTTTGAAAACCCTGGTATAGAGCGTATAATCACAGATCTTCACAGGCAACTCCAAATCCATTACAGTGAGTCTCGGCTGAGGTCCTAAAGGACAGATACTCACGTCACTGAAATCCACTCCTGTAACTGACATCAACTGGATTGTCGGAATTCCCAGCAAAGGCCCCAAGCACTGAATGCTGAGCAGAGCAGAGCTTTCCTGGGGGACGCTGGGGCTCCCTTCAAGGCCAGCGCTAGGCACATTTGTGAAGGCAGCATGTTCAGGTTATCAGTCCTAGGGCCTGCTGACACTACATTCATACTCAAACAGCCACTGAATCAAAGGTGCTCTGCACTGCAGTGAGACTTTGGGGTGGTATTTCATCACCTACTTTGATCCAAAGTCCAGCATTAAAACATAGTTAGCAGCTTCTCTGATTCTGTATTTCTGAAAGGCCACCAGACTTCACCAGCAAGGGCTCACTACCCACTGCACCCAGGTGGAGGAAGTTCAGCCGAGGAGGCTACCTCCTTGCTGATCTCCATCCCCATGGCTGCAGCAGGGAAACAGTACATGTACTGTAGCAGTGTGCGCTTCACCTGGTACCTAGGCAGTGATTCCCTTCTGTAGCCAGGGGGATGGGATAGAGGGTCAGGGCTCCCCACCCTCTGGCCAGCGGGGACCCCAGTACCTAAGGACTCAGGCAGAGCACTTTACTGTGCTCCCTGCTAAAGACCTCTGGAAGAGGGGTGCCAGTCACCCATCTCCTTTGCTGCAGTAAGGAGCCTATGTCAGTCTTTTAATGCCAAGGAAATGTGCTCACCTGGGTCTGGGTCTGTAGGAACCGGTTTTCATCTGCAGCCAGAAGAAGGGGAGCCATGGGCCCCTTTGGCCCCCAGGCCATAGGTTGGGAACCACTGATCTATGGTATAAGGGAGCTGATGGTGTACAGTTGGAGCTAGCCATGTCTGATCTCTTCTTTCCTTTTTCTTTTCCCCAGCTTTATCTGATCCAGTGGATGAAACCCTAATGGTCCCAGTAAAGCGGCGGCGGGTCACAGCAGAGATGGAGGGGAAGTACATCATCAGCATGCCAAAAGGTACCACACCGAGGACTAAGAAAATCCTGGAACAGCAAGCAGCAAAAGGTACCACTGGCTGGTTCTGAGCTCCTTGGCAAAATCCATGTCTGGGTCTTCCCCAGATCTGTTTGGCACACTGACGAACCCTTCCCTGAGAGAGAAAATTTGGGGGAGGTCATATTTTTTTCCTGGACCAACTTCCATTGGTGAGTGAAAGAAGCTTCAAGTTCAGACAGAGCTTTCTGGGAAAGGAATTCCACATGTCTCAGCAACATGGAACAGATTAAAACAAATGAGGAGTCCCATGGCACTTTGAAAGACTAACAAATTCATTTATTGCACGAGCTTTTGTGGTTGAAAATCCCACTTCATCAGACGCCTGTGAGAATGGGATTTTCTTCCATGAAATCTCACGCAATAAATAAATTTGTTAGTCTTTAAGTGCCACTAGACTCCTTGTTTGTTTTGCTGAACTAGACAAACATGGCTACCATTTTGGAACTTGTGACATAGATTGCTTAGCATAAGGAGTGAGCGCATTCACTCTTGCAGTACCTACCAACTACCAATCCTAAATAATCTCGTCCACTTCATATTGAGCTGTGATGCTCCAAGTACATTTCCTGCACATGAAGAGGAGCTGTGTGTTAGAAAGCCAGTTTCTCTCACCAACAGAAATTGGTCCAGTAAAAGATATGACCTCACCCACCTTATCTCTCTAATATCCTGGGACTGACTCAGCTACATCTATACTGGCACCTTAATGCCTTACTGCCAATGTAGATGCTGGTGATATAGCAGAAGCGTGCTTTTAAAATAGTCAGTGAATAGTTCTTCTCCACACCCACTCAACAAGCATGTCTGAGTGGCAAAGGGGGCCATTTGCACCAGACCAGCCCTGTGATATTGATAAACTAGGGGCACACGCATAACACTTGATCAGGACATGGATTTGGTGCCAGTACCATTGTCAGTTGAGATCTGACATCATTAACAGCACAGTAATACTGATATAGCCCCTAGTCTGAAAACATGTTTTGGTATGGAGACGGCTTATGTTGGTATAGCTTATTCCCTTTGGGCTTGTCTGCACTGGAGGTGGGGTTGTAATTCCATGCTAGGCTGTCAAATTACAGAACGTATAGGCAAGTGACAGAGAAAATTGCTTGCTTGGGATCTGGCATCCCCAATGCCTGAAAGGTATTGCACTGTGGGCAGTAGATCCAGGGCCTTGTGGGGACGCAGTCGTCTTCTGCTCCCTTCCCCTCTCTGATCCTCTAACTGGGGGAAAAAAACAGAAAAAGGATTTCCTTACTGTTTTTCTGCCCCATGCAAAAGAGAGAGGCTCAGTGCTGCATGCAGAGAGAGGAATTAAGTGAAAACTTCCCAGGGCTGCAGGCAGGAAAGGAGCTATGTTGCTATGGTGCGACACACTGGAGAAACTGGAAAAACTGCTCTCTGTCTACATGGACCTGAATTTCAATTGTCAGTTTTAACCCCTGTGCTACACCACTTGCAGAGGTGGTGTTAGCAGATCAAATGACAGCTCCTTTTTAATTTATCGCTCCAACAGTGGAGACACAGGCTACAGAAGGTCTAGGTAGGCAGCATTATGTCGAACTTCACTGTCAGTATAGACCAGGGCTCAGTCATGTGGAAATGACTGTACTGGGTTAAAGCATCTGTGTACAATGTATTTGCATCCACATGAGGGAGTTGTACAAATTCAGTTATGCTGATACCCTTAAAGTGGAGCAACTTTTTAGCATACACAAGGCCTGAGTCTGCATGGGACTTTTACGTGTGGCCATGAAAAGAAAGGTGCTGGAGATTTGCTCTATGACTCTCAAACAGCATTGAGCAGCACATTGCACCTTAGCAGCTGCTCTCCATTTGAGCAGTGGCTGCATGTCAGGAGGGCTGTGTACACTTGAAGGCTTTGCAGCTCTTTGTGAACCTTCAGAAGGAAGTTTGGTGAAAACGTGTCAAATGTTCTTCCTCTGATACCAGTGTAGGCAATGTTACCTAGGTTGACAAGCTGCCTGCAGCAGGGTTTGTAGCATGTGTTTCTAGCAGGCGGAGACGGGTGTATTTATAGAAGCAAGGTGGCCATTTCCTGCCCACATCCGATGAGATGCCCCCTGTGGCTTCCGTAAAACCTTCACCAGTTTCCTTTCTTGTGGAAGCCTGAAAATACTTCTCATGTATTTACTGCCGCTAGGTCTCCAGAGGACGTCTGTGTTTGACCGGCTGGGAGCCGAGATGAAGGCAGACACAACCACAGGAAGTAAGGTGAGAGGGGAGGGTCTGTCTGACTGCCTCTGTCCCCACATGAATGACTTGTGGGAGTGGGCAGGTGTTGCCAGCTGCCCTGATTCATGGTGAAGAGCACCTTGCTGCAATCTTTATCCCATTGAAATCCAGGGGGCTGATGTTGGTGTGAGGTGGGGATCAGCAACCTGAAATAAGACATTTTTAAAAATTCCTTCAATAATCAAGTATTTTGAGAGCTGCAGTGGGTGTAGCCTCCTTCTGGGTGGACTGGGCTGGCTGCACAGTCCTGAGTGGGAGGTGTGGGGAGCTGACAGCTGGAACAGAGTGCCTGCAGCAGAGTCCCCTGGCGGGATGGGAGCCTGGAACCAGGACCAGGCCCCTTGTGGGATGCCTGCAGCTGCACCAGGGCAACCAAAGAGCCACAGGTTGCAGGCCCCTGATGTGAGAGAGAACTCAGCACCAGTGTGGTACAAGCTAGCTTATTGTGTTGCAGCCCTCAGTGGGTCCTTCCTACATGCAGGGAGGCTGTGCTGCTGGGGGATCTCTGAGCTCTTCCTTCATCTGGCTGTGTGTGCTCTCTCTGGGTTCTTACACAGCACCCTCTACTGTTCTAGCTGGGCTCCCATCCTGAGAATTCCTGTTCTGACAGTCATCTTCATCACTTTCATTTCAATTAATTCAGGGTATGCAGGCTCCTTGCAGCCACTGTTGAAGGGGTCAGTGGGCATTTCTGCTACAGCCAGCGTTCTTAAAACCTGCACTCCCTGACTCTTTGTAAAAAGAATTCAGTCTGGAATCCATTGCTCCTGGACTGTTGCTTGCATCACAGAGAGAACCACGATATTTAGGGGTCTTGTTAGTCACTTTAGTCAAGGGACTGTGTTAAATGATCCACTAAAACAAAGGTCCATCTGGGCTATGATGGACATGTTAGGGACTGGGATGTTAGGAGACTTGCCCTGACCCTGCTGTACTTGTTCCAGAAGTGAGGGAGTTGGGTCTCTATGTCAGACACTTCAGCACTTTTCACTATTGGAACATTCACTTAAAAGCCTGAGATACAGCAAAAGAGAAGTGGAGTGGACAGGTGCTGGACTGGATTGAGGAAACCTGGGACCTACTCCCAGCACTGTTGGCAACTTCTGGGTGACCTTGGGCTAGTCATGTCCTCTCTCTTCCTTAGTTTTCCCATTACCACGATGGAATAAGATACTGATCTCATGTTGAGATCTAGAGCTGACAAGCTCTACATAAGAGCAAGACAGTTGTGTGATTATTAAACCTCCAGGAACTCTCTGAAAAATATCTTTTTAATTAACACGAAGTAGAAGACTAATTTACAGACCATGATCTATTTTAGAATTATTATCCATGGTTCTTTTTATCAGTGGATCTCAAAACATGTCACAAAGGATGGTTAGATAATTCCCCCCATTTTACAGCCAGGGAAGTAGATGCATGGAACACATAGAGGACTTCCTCATGTTCACCCAGCGGGCAGGTAACAGAGCTGGGAACAGAATCTGTGCCCCAGTCCAGCCCACTAGATCATGCTGCTTCTCCATTTTTAATCATTGTGTATTCTGAGCATGTGTGACACTAATGCCTTTGGTTCGTTACAGCCTACAGGAGTCTTCAGCCGACTGGGGGACACATTGGAGGCAGAGGAAGACAAAGCCGCAGAAAGTGAAGATGACTGCTCTGTCCTGCAGTACGCTGGTGTTCTCAAGAAGTTTGCCAAGCCTTTACACAAGGAAAGTGCCAAACCAGGAGTGACCATCAAAGCAAAAGCCACTAGCTCAGAGGCAAAACCAGCAGTGACTACTATTCGGCGGCTTGGCAACAAGAGGGCCAACCTTTCAGTGAAGGAAAAGAAACAGGAGTCTGTACCCAAAGTCAGTGTTGTACAGAGACTGGGAAAGCCTACCCTGCCCGCTGAGGCCCAGGACAGCAGCATCACCAGTACAAAGAACAAGCCAGAACCAGAGTTTAGGGTTACTATAAAGAGGACTTTGGGTAGTGCTAAGGTAAGCAGCACGAGTGAAATTCATAGTGCTCAGATGGACAATACAGGGACTATTAGTGTCTTTAAAAGACTGGGCAAGAAAGCAAACTGATCTGTGAAGGTTTGGTTCTGTAACTGCTAGTGTCTGAACTACTCTACTTTGTCTGCGTTGTTACCACTCTTTCTTTACACATGGGGGATACCCAGAAACCTGTCTGTCTCCTTCGTCAGGTGGGGCAGGGCTCCTTGCCCAGACCCAGCTTGACTTCAATGGAGTGTGCATTCCTTACCATTAAACTCCACGGGCGCAAGCGCCTTTTTGCAGCTGAGGCCGCGTGTGTGTGAAATGAGTTGGGATCTGTGTGCAGACTGGTGCCTGCTTTCAAACAGGACTCATGTCACCATGGGTGTCAGTTGTGATTCCCCATGTTTGGAGGCCTCCACAAAGAAGACAAAGCAAGGATTGGCCAGGGAGATTATGCCCTCTGCTCCCCACAGTGGGTCTGAGACATAGTGGAAGCCTGGGCTCTGTAGATAGGGAGGGATTTCCTCTTCTAGGTTGTCATTTTAGCACCTTTCATCAGTGCTAAAGTTCACTGAAAGCTTTTTACTATTTTTTTTTCTTTTTTTTTCTTCCCCTCTGCAGGTTCTTGCCTGTATCTAGGAAGTAGCATCTTGAGGTCTCCGTACAGACATAATACGGAGTTGGAACTTTTGAGTCTGAGGGGGTTTCCTAGCACCCTATAGAACTCAACGTAAAGGCTCCAGAAAACTACTCAGCATTTATTTGAATGTTGTAAAACCAAGGGTATTAATCTAAGAAACATGTTAGATTTCTAACCCTCCGCCCCAACACTTGCTTTTGTGCTACCATTTGCAGTAACTCTATGCTAGAATTGCCTCACCTGCCTCTTCCCAGTACAGTGTTAAACTAGTATTCCAGGCATGGGTTTCCACTAGCATCTGTGCAAACCTTGCGCTACGAGAGGCAGTGAGCAGCTTCCATGGCATGGATTCTAGCAGATCTGTGGACAGCACCAGAGTCAGCCAGAAGCAGGCTAAGAGTGTGTGTATCTTTTGTTTGTCTGGTCAGTTCAAGAAATAATATTTTGTTAGTGGGGGGCAGATTTCAATGGCCAGTTGCTCTAAAGGTTAAAAGCAGCACAATTTTGCACAGCGCCAGCTTGCTCTTTGGATTACCTGACTCAGAGTAATTTGTCCACCCCTACGGAGGCTGGATTCTGGAGTTCTTTCCAGGCAGCAGCATAACTGCCCCGTGGTGCCAAGATTTCAGCACCTTTGGGCTGAAATATTTGGTTTTGAGTAGCATGGAGATTCAGCAGTGAAGTCATTTCCACATGTGCAAATACAAAGCTAGGTGTCTGGCTTTGGTTACGTCTCAGCATCTCTTTTGCCAGTGAAGGAGCAGGCATTGCTCCCCTTCCTAAATGGTAGAGACTTTTTTTTCCCCTTCCTTTCTCTGTAGGGAAGCTAAACTGTTATGGAACTTTTTGCCATTGTGCCCCAAGTACAGATTCAGCCTAGGTCAGGATCCATGGTCATTACCATGCTGTGTAGTGGTTCCTGTGTAAAACTATTTTTAATTGGCCCTGTTCTGAGTGGGTGGACGCCTGTATCAAAGAACCAACCATGCAGTTGGTGCTGTCACTCCTCTGGGAAGCCTGTGCAGAGAGGCCATGGGTTGAATACTGGAAAGCAAACTCTCTCACCTCTACATTAGAATGGAGCACATGGCAGGAGGTTGTCCTGCTGCCACTGCTTACTGTCCCATTTCTGTGAAGAGTGGGTAGTCGCCAAGGCTGTCAGGCTGTGAACCAGTGTATTCAAATAGCTCTGTTTGTGCTCCCTTCTTCCCTTTTACTAAAGGGAAGAAATATTCATGCGTTTTGGGCTCTCTGGGCAGTTCTCTGGATTTCACAGATGAAACTTCGCATTGTCCTGAAAACAGGGGTTTTTAATGCCATGGTTTCCTTGTTCTGTACCTACTGTAGCACCAGCATGTGCAACCCACAGCCCTGTAATGTGTCTCTCCATTTGTGAGTGCTGAGAGCTACTCAGATAAAGAACACTGTGTTATTTTACCAAAGAGTGTAGCCTGCGGAAGAGACCTCAGCTGGCAAGGCTCCATCTTGGTCAGCAAAGCCACGTTTGCTGGGAGTGTCTGCAGGACGTGGCTCCAGATTAAAGATGAGGGTGGCTGCTGTTAGCTTCTTTCTAAACTGATTAAATGTGACTGTCGCTTCAGTCCAGCACTGTCCTAAAACCAATACTGTATTAGCCTGCAATGTTAATTTGCAGTTTCAGGTCCCCTGTCTTCCCTGTATATTGTAACTGCAGCTAACACACTGGTTTGAAGGACTGACTGTTAATCAAAACAAGGTTTCCAAAAAGTCAGGTGGTTTAATTACTCTGGATGTAGGCCTGTTCCTTAAGGAGACCCTGTCACACTTTTTGCTGTGGGTATACTGCATTTCTTTAGCTTTTCTGTTTTATAATAGGTTTTTAAGTGGTGGCCTGTATTGGCATTCCTGTTTGTTGTGAAGTGTTTTCTCATGGAACTCCAGCTTTGCAGTTCCTTAGTAATGTTTTGTAAGCTTTATAGTTGAGTTAAAACACAAGTGTGTGATAGGGATGCAGAGGAGAATTTTCAGGCCAACCTATTTTGCTCAGCTTCTGCGGGCTGTTTCTGAAGGGAGATGGTCCTACTGGATCTAAGAAAGGGAAGTTTTGGTGTTTTTTCTCTAAAGACAAAATAGGAAACTTGGCTTGATATATTTTTGACAGTTTTCTTTAGGCTTTTGAAAGGGGGAGATAAGCATTCTTAATTGTTTTAGACTTCAAGTAAAAACTTTTTTAAAAGCGGTGAATGAAATCTGCACACAGGCTATATTTTGTAGTCAGCTGCAGGGTGGCAGTAGACATTTGTGTAATGCTTCCATGGCTGGTGCCATGATTTTTAAAGGATTTGAAGTGCTGTTGCAATAAAGCATTAAAAAACTGACTCCTCTCGCCCCTCCCTGTGCTTTAATAGAGTTCCGTGGTTCGGAAATCCCTTTGGTTTTTTAAAAATAGGATTCATGGGTCTGTAAAGCCTTTGCTGGGACTCTCTGCAGATGGAGATAATACTGTATACTTATGCAGAACCTTGAATGTCTCAGCATAAAAAAGACTGATGCTAGATGTCATTCTCATCCCACCAATAAACTGAGAGGGCAGGAGTGACCTGTGCTGTCCTAAATCCCCAGGCAAAATAAAATCCTAGGTTTTAAATTAACTTTGCTCTTCCTGCTCCAGGTCAGAAGAGAGCTTTGAGAGTGGCAGGTTTGATCTATATAACCATGTACCCTGACTGTTCTTGCTTCCTCCTTCCCTGTCTCTGCTTCCTTTCCACAGAAGTGCTTACCGAAGATGCTGCCTATTCTGTTCCCTCATTTCCCCAGAAGGGCATACTGCTTTCTCTGCCAGTGGGGGATGCTGTAGTAGTGCTGATAAGCAACTTCTGTGTTCTACACTGGTGGTTCCCACCCTTTTCTCTGTCCCGGCACACCTTGATACCTTTAATTGCTTTGAGGCACACCATTATATCGTTGCCAGATGAACTCATGAATATTCATGAGCAATGTGTTCTCTAATTTTTCCTAGTCTGTGTGCACAAAAAATTTTTGTGCAAATTTTCAGAACCAGTATCCAAATTTGTGTGCCCTCCCGTGAGTGTGGTCAAACTTGTGAGTACAATGAAGCTAGTGTGTATGGTGCAAATAATATCTACATTTTATTTTGATATGGTGAGGGAAATGATTTTATGAATTACCAAACCTTATTTGAAACATGCTATTTGAAACTGCCTTCTTACAGTAGCACAAAAATATTAGCACTTGAATTTTTTTGTGTGTGCTTTATTTTGTTGTGTGCAAGGGCTTCACAACTTGTGTGCATGCACACATGCGCACAGCTTAGAGGGAACATAGTTCATGAGCCAATTCAAAAGTCTGAGCAGTTCTTCAAAAAATTTTGTGGCACACCTGCTCAGGCCTCAGGTCATACTGGGAAACACTGCAGGTCTGGGAGAGGAAGGGATTTATAGAAATATATACATTGTAAACAGCATAGGACAGTACATGTTTTGTGTTGCAAATGCACTGTAGCAAATGATCCTGCACCAGACTTGCTATTTTAAATTCTTGGTGTGTGTCTGTACTGCAAACGGGTGTGAGCCCACCCCTAAAGCCTTTTGTATGGGGGCTGATGTAGCTCAGGCTCTTGTGTCCCCTAACCTACCTGAGCTTGAGAAGCCGGGGCATAGCCAGAACTGATTTTTGGAAGGGCCTGTGATTGGTGCAGGTGGCCATAAGTTTGAGCAGCCAAAAAATGAGTGTTTCTTGAATATCTGGCTTCCAGCTACAGGCTGGAAGCCATGAGTACAGGAGGCACCTGGTCAAGAATCACTAAGTTGCTTGAGGCTCCAGTTGCCAAGGTAGCTTAAATGGAGCATTGGCAACATAATTTTCGTGACCAGTTTGGTGGACCTTCAAAGTAGGTGGGTCAGACTCATGGCCCATCCATTGGTACACCAGCTCTGAGGGGCATGTCCATAGGGCAGGTGGGAGCATGGCCATCTGACTCCTGCTGGCACCAGTCTGTCTGCTGGGCTTGGCCCTGCTGCGGGGGGGGGCCTGTAGATCTGCGAGAGCAGGGCACCAGCTGGCTAGGGCCTGGGCCCCAGGACTGCAGGGGAAGGCCCTACTGCCCCCCATTCACCCCCTCAGGGGGTCCATGGGGACCTGGCCCTGCTCTAGGGGGCCTGGTTCTGACTCTTTCCACCAGCCATCTAACACCCAATTATGCCCTATGGAAATTTGTGCTGATTATGCAAATATATGCACCGAGAAGGGGCGGGGCCGTCAATGGGCCCCGCCCACTAGCTGCTCCAGGGGGCCCGTGCCGCTGCCAGCCTGCGGACGTGGTAGCCTCCGAGGCGTCGGGCATGCGCACCAGACCCGTGCCCGGCGCAGGCGCAGTGCCGTGCCGCCCGGTGAGCCCGCTTCGTCGCATGCGCACCGTGCTCCGTCCCGCCGTTTCTGCGCAGTGCAGCCTCTGGGCGGGGTCCGCCCCGCCCCCCGCTTCCGCCGTGCATGAGCCCGGGGGGGCGGGGTTTCCGGGAGCGCGGCCGCCGTTGGGCCTGACACGGAGCTGGGCCCCGTGGGGCGGGAGGCGGCACCGAGATGAGCAGCGGCCGCCGAAGGAGCCCGAGGCGCCCGTGACAGGTGGGGAGCTGGGACCCCCGCCACGGCACCGCCCAGACCCCCCCCCTCCCGCCTCCGCGATAGTACCGCCCGGACCCCGTTGCCTCCCCCCCCCGCAATGGTACCGCCCGGGCCTCGCTGCCCCCCCACCCACCTTGTGATGGTACTGCCTAGCTCCCCTTCTCCGCGCCCGTCCCGGCTCCTCCCTCCCCTTGTGATGGTACCGGCCTGGATCCCCCCTCCCCTTCGCAATGGTATCACCTGGGACCACCAGCCCTGCGGCGAGGGAACTGCGGGGGCTGAACCACGCCGGCCTTCGGGGGTGGGGCTAAGGTGCCTCCCTGCGGGGCTGGGCTGCGGCGAGGGTGTCTCTCCCGGCAGAGGGTTGAGCTGGGGAGCCCCACTGGGGATGGAAGGGGGTGGGGAGTCTCACCCTGGAGGCTTCACGGGGGCGTTGGGCTTGTGGTCGGGGAGGGGGGCTCCTCTATGGAACTGCTCCCCCCCCCGGGTTCTGCTTTGGTCCCTTCTGTATCCTATGGCCCTGCCTGCCCAGCTGCACCTGCCCCTCCCAGAGGCCCCTTGCCACCACCCGGCCCTGCTTGACGCCTTGCTTTGCGCTGGGTGACATATGGGCTGCAGTGCATGTGCCTCACCCGCCCCATCTAAGGCACTGTGAGGCCCCTGCTCTCTTTTGAAAATCTCATTGGTTGGTATGGGGGGGCCCAGGGAAGGGCATGTCTTGCTAGGAATGCATGCTGTAAAGGTTTCCCTAGCCCTGTCACCCATCATGTTGCTGGGAGCCTAACCAGTGTCAGCTCCTTGGGGAGAATCCCCGTGTCAGTAAAAACTCTGAAATGCAAAGGGGCTGTTTGTTGCTAAAATTTCTTGGAAAGCATCAGCTCCTTGCTGGTTAATCCACAGGACAGGATGTACAACGTAAATGCAAATCTACAAAGTTAGTGTTTGGTTGCTTGGTATCCAAGTGGCACAAACACACTAAAATACATCCAAACTGTGCAAGTTGTAAGGCTGTCTTTTTATCTCTGCACAGCAGTGCCAGGGCAGAAAACCGCTTACCCTTCACTCTTGTGGCTTCTTTCTTGTCAGAATCCCTCGATAGCAAATATGGTTTGATGTCAGTCTAGGAAAGCTGGGTAACAAACTAGACAATAGTCTAAAAATAACTAAGAATAACATTTGGGGCTTTGAAAACACTGCTTAATTGCAGGCAAGTTAAAATTGGCGAGCGGGCAGTTGATGTTTGCCTCCTTGTTCCCATTCTACATATGTGCTTTGGGCAACAGGTGGAATCTTCCTCTCTCTTGTACGTAAGGTTGGATTGTCAACTTGTGTTGTCACTGAAAAATATTTAAAAGACCTTAAAATAGGGAAGGGGCTAATTTAATACTTGAGCTTTTAATCTTAGCTTCTGCAGCTTCCTGGAACTTGAGTGCTTGGATTCTCAACTTTTATAATTGTTTTAACATTCCCACTTTTGTGTGTGATATTATCTGTCTTATAGATGGGATCAGTGTCCTGTTATGCTGGACAGATCCAGCCTCAAAGGCTATATGTACTAAATAAACATGGGGTGCAAGTGAGGTGGGGTGCAGTACAGTAAAATAACATCTTACCTAAAGTGGCACCAGGTCAGTGGCAGATCCCAGGACAGGAGCAAGGTTCTCTGAATGCCTTTCCAGTGATGGAAGCACTGGACCATGCATCCTCCAAGTATTAATTGTATCCACCTGTCTGCTCTGAAGGTAGTCGCTTTAGTGGGGTGCACCTGATGCCCAGATGTGCTAAGCCAGGATCAAAACACCCCTTTTCAGTGTCCGTAGCATGTTAAAACAATGTTTTGTGGATAATTGACTGGAGTAAGGCGGGCGAGGAGGTGCATTGTGAGAGATCTCGATAGCGGCAGACTTCAGACTACAGAGTAACACTTGCATGGGGAAGAGCCTCTGCTTGGCCAGATGCCGTGTCGTCTGGAAACATAATCAAGGGTCAGTTGTAAGCAATTAAGGTAGTTTGTGTTTTATTCAGACAGTCCCCTTCCAGTGGCAGCTGAGCATGTAACCAGAGCTGGCCTGGTGAGAAACAGGCAGTCACATCTCCTGCGGGAATGTAAGAGGGGATTCTCAACTTTCCCCAGGAACAGGTGAACTGTTTAAATATGTACAGCTTCTTCATAGTCATTTTAATAATGCTCACCTCCCTGCACTCCACCTGAACCAAGGGGTAACATGACAGCTGTCTGGAAAATGATCTAATAGAACAGGGGGTGGAAGTCACGTCTCCTGGGTTCTATCATAAGAACGGACAGGCTGGGTCAGACCACTGGTTCATCTAGTCCAGTGTCTTGTCTTCTGACAGTCGCCGATGCAAGCTGCTTCACAGGGAGTGAGCAGAATAGGTAATCATCAAGTGATCCATCCAGTCACCCATTCACAACTTCTGTCAAACAGCAATTCCAGTCCATTTTGCTAACAGCCATTGACGGACCTATCCTCCATGAACTTATCTAGTACTGTTTTTAGCCGTGTTATGGTCTTGGCCTTCACAACACCTTCTGGCAAGGAGTTCCACAGGTTGATGGTGTTGTGTGAAGAAATACTTTCTTCTGTTGTTTTAAACTTCCTGCCTATTAATTTCATTTGATGACTCTTAGTTCTTGTAGTATGATGCATAAATAACACTTCCTTATTTACTTTCTCAACACCGGTCATGATATTTTAGGCCTCTGTCATATCCTCCACCTTAGGCATCTCTTTTCCAAGCTGAAGTCCCAGCATTATTAATTTTTCACTGTATGGAAAAACAAACAAGGAATCCTGTGGTGCTTAAAGACTAACGTTTATTTATTGCATTGGGTGAACTTACAGAATGGGAGGAAATAAATGCAGGGAAGTGTAAGTCATGGGGTCAGGTCAGACTGTAACAGCAAATCAAAGCCGCTGTTAGGAAGCTTCTCTCTACCACTGATCATTTTTGTTGCCATTTTCTGTAACTTTGAGATGGGACCACCAGATGTGTATGCAGTATAAAGATGTGAGTGCACTGTAGATTTATAAAGTGGCACTATGATATTTATTTGACTTACCCATCCTTTTATTAATAAATCCCAGCATTCTGTTAGCTTTTTTGACTGGTACTGTGCATTGAGGGGGTGTTTTCAGCAAAGTATCTACAGTGGCTCCAGGATCTTCAAGGTCCCCGTTCAAGGAGGGAGATGGGGTGCAGATATTGGGGGGGGGGGCGGGGAGTCACAGTTCCAGGGTTCTATCCCAGCTCCAGCAGGCGAGTTGTGTGTCTAATGGTTAGAGCCAGGAAGGGAGAACTAGGACTCCTTGGCTCTGTTTCCAGCTCACAGTGGGTGTTAAAATCTCTCTCTCAAAGGGATGTGCATGGGTTGCTTCATATGTGTAAGGCTCTGTGAGATCCTGCGACAAGAGGTGCTGTTGAAAGGCAATCTGCTGCCCTTATTTACTACCGTTAATTACCATATCACCTAAGAACCTTATGAGACATCACAAATCTTGGGCAGAGCACTGAGCCAAAGGAGGAACTGGAATGAAAGGCATTTCTGTCCAGAGAAGTGAAATGTGTGCTTTCATCAGAGAACAGGTTCAAGGTCAGATCTTGGCATTTTTCAGAAATGTTCACTTCTGCAGTGCGAAAGTGCTTGTGATCAACTGGAGACCAGAAATGTTCAGCTGACTGGGCGATTAGAGTGGGTGAATTTTAAGGGTGAGGAATCAATGGGAAAATAGATTGTTCTTTTATAAAAGATGCTGTTTTGTTCCTAGGAATTTTATGCAGGTCTGTGCATGGGATCTTTTCCAAATACCTGTCCTTTCCTGGCGGGCCCCCCCCCCCCTCCCGTGAGTCACACTGCCTTTGCATCCCAGCATGCACACGCTGTGTGGTCTGAACTAGCTGGGTTATTGATGTTTTGTAGGAGCATTGTCTTTCCAGAGGAATGTAAACCACAGTGTCTGCTTGTGTGGTATGTATTATACCAACTGTTATCTGTCACTGGGTTACCAAGCCAACCCTGGTGAGGCTTCTCCATCTCTCCAACCCTTGGTGAAACCAAGAAAGCAGCTTTTAACGAATGTGCAGAGATGTGCAGTTAAGGTAGCAGATCTGAACTAATAGGTTTAACAGGGTGATCATCATAAATAATTCAGTTGTTCTGTTAAGCAGTGTCAAAAGGGAGACCATTTCCAGTGGAAGTACATTTATCTGGTGGGCTGGCATGGAAGGAGGCAGTTTATTAGTGTTCTTGAGAAGCTGGTTTAGGAAGCAGACTGGTCCTGTGATGTACCCATTAAGAAGTGGCACACAGCACTTGTCTTGACTTTAAACCTATAGCTGCAACATTACAGTTAGGCGCATGGCAACAGGAGGGCTTCTTCTGTGGTAATCCATCTCCCTGTAAGGTGGCAGCTAGGCAATAGAAGAATTCTTCCATCAACCTAGCACTGTCTGCACTAGCGATTAGGCAGGCGTAACTCAACCAGCAACGTCGCTTGGGTGACTTACCTTTTGAGTGTGGACTGAAAGCTTGTTTGGCCCCATCGTTGTTTGGATTCTTAGCTCCTCAGTAGCACCTCGTGGTCAGGTGCAGTGGGCAGAGCCAGTAACTACGTGTTTGTCTGTGCTGAGCACTTCTAATGAAATACTTGAATAATGCTGCAAGGGTGTCTGTCTGACAGTGACTCCAAGATTAACCAGTAGCTCATCTGCGTCGGGTGTGTTCTGCTCAACAGCCCACAAGCTCTGTGCAGATGGAGCAGCCACTCAGCCTCCTCAGCAGGTCAGTGTATTGGCCCTTCTTTAAAGATGGGGAAACTGGGGCACGGTGAAGGGAAGGGACTTACCTATGGCATCACAGAATTTGAAATTTTGCCTGTTAATGGTAGCATCAAGCCAGCATTGCAGTGGTTGGTGTGTTTCCTAGTCTGTATGCCTTCCTAAAGGTGAGCTGCACCGGGAGGCCTGGCTTTAATTAGGCTGTGCGTCCCTTTTCTGTAAGAACACGTGGAACATTTAACGTCAAGACTCTGTGCAGACAAGCGCACCTGGCTCCCAGGAACTCAGACTCCTGTAGGGTTTGCTTGAGGAATTGTAGTTTGCCGGTGGCCAGGACTGGCTCCACCTCTGCAAGATTAAACTCCTGTCTTCTTAGCCCTTGTGTTGAAATATGCCAATGTATGCAGCAAGAAATAGAAAAGGTCCTCTGCCAAGTGCAGTTGAAGAGGTCGTATCCAGTGGCCATGGCCTGTAAGTTCCCCCCAGTAGAAGAAGGATTAAAACTGAAAAAGGGACATTTTTTAGACTGAACTATCTGCTGGGTAGTGTCCTCTGCCCTTCAGGGCAGAGACTGGCAGTGCCAAGAGGAAAGGGGCTACTTGTTTACATTAGTCCAAGGGGCTGCTGTAGCCACCCTCATTCTGGCCCGCCAGAGCCCTGTATGTTATAAGTTTCCTGTTGTGAACTGTAGAGCCTCTGTCATTCATGCTCATGTCAGATGACTAAGCCAATGATGCAGTTGTGACCTCTGGTCACTTGCTTCCTGTTAGCCTTAGTCAGATTATATCCCTTGGTTTTTAGGGTCTTCCCCCTCTTAAAAATGACATGTAACTTTGCAACTTCCTGGAAGCGAGTGTGGATGGGCTGGAGTCAATGATGGACGGTGATTTCTCCTGGCTGTATCAGGTGCAGTTAGATGTCAAAGTAGCATTTAAATCCCAACCAAGAGAGAGCCACAGTCCACCAGAAATGATATTAGCCGTGTAGCATTCTGGGACACAGCTGGGGGGATGGAAACTTCTTTATTCAGAATAAGTTCCAGAGGGGTAGTTGTGTTAGTCTAGTTCAGCAAGACAAATGAGTCCTGTGGCATTTTTAAAGACTAAATAATTTATTTATTTATTTCCTTGGGGTTTTTAATCCAAAATAAAGCATCCTTGCTATGTTCCCCCCCTCCCCCTAAATATTGAACATTCTTTCTTAATCTTGGGCAGACATCCTAGCTGGCCGCATCCGTGCACTGCTGAAGAATCCCTTTCCTCATATATGGCTCTACACTGATTCCATCAGGCTTTTGCGTGTGTCCATGTGCATCCTGACAATCTGTGGCCGAGGCAAACTTGTGTATTTTCCTTAATTAGAGGCATGATGCGGTGAAGTAAACACAGGGCCAGGAACTGTGAACTCATGAGTTCACAGGCTGGCTCTGATTCAGCAGCCTTGTCTTTTCACACAGTTGCCCTACTTTGACTTTAAATTGGTTTCATACCTGGTGCAAACTTCTGTGTGAATGCTCTTAAACTCCACTATATCAATTTTTAGGAACAGAGTGATGCAAGATTGATATAAACCATGTTTAAATCTCATTAGGACTGTCCACACAAGTTCACACCTTCACGGAATCTGTTTAAAATCATGCTTTTAAAGGCCCAACTCTCTGTAAATTTGCTAGGTCACTTGATATCTGGTTCAGTTTTCTCATCAATATAAATGGGGTGATTAATACGTATTTCTAAAGTGCTTGTTAACACTGCAGCTGTGAATTATGATTGAGGAGGAGTGTGCAAAACTTGCAGGAGTTTTGACACAGTAATCGCACTGTCTGGTGTTGCTTAGTCGTAATGCAGATGCTCTGTTTTGCTGCTAACAATCACGATCAATGCCAGAGCTTTGGTGACAAACAGACCAGATGTTCAACTTGCAGAAGGTGTTAACTGGGGCTACAGCTGACCCTGTTGTGTGACCTGTTGTTTATTCTCATCTCTTTGGTTGCTTGTGGTTTTTCAAGGGGTGCTTTACAAAAAGGAAAGCATGAAAGATTTCTGTTTCACAGTTCCAAGAAGTTACATTTAGTGGGACTAAATGATGGAATTAAGGGTCCAGATTCTCCTTGCCCTGTGCCACATGCTGTCATTTACATCTGCTTCATATTGCCTGTGTTACCAGGAACAATAGATGGGGCCTATAACACAGCCCCACGGGAAGTAGGTGAATCACAGAATCATAAAATATTAGAGCTGGAAGGGACCTCATGAGGCCACCTAGTCCAACCTGGGGCTGCTTCCACTAAATCATTGCAGCCAGGGTTTTATTCAACTAGGTCTTAAAAGTTTCCAGAGATGGAGATTCCACCAGCTCCACATGCGACTCATTCCAGTGCTTCACGACCCTCCTAGTGAGAGAGCTTTTCTTAGTATCCATCTTAGACCTCCTCAGCTGCAGTCTGAAACCATTTTTCCTTGTTCTGTCCTCTTGTCACCACTGAGAATAGTCTAGCTCCCTCCTCTTTGGAGCACCCTTCAAATAGGTGAAGGTATTTATCAAATCTCCCCTCAGCCTTCTCTTCTGCAGACTAAATAAGCCAAGTTCCTTCAGTCTCTTGTCATAAGTCGTGTGCCCTGTGAAGGATGAAGTATCCATAAGTAGTTTCTCCGACAGCATTGCCATCTCCTTTGTTGTTTGCCACATTTGGTCAATCCTCAGCGCCTGAAGGCAAGATTTCGTGTGAAGCTTGACCTTCATTTTAGCCAGTGTTCCCAACTTGTGGCCTGGGGACCCAAAGTGGCCCACAGCTCCCCTCCTGGCTGCAGAAGGAAGCCGCTGCTGTGGACCCAGGTGGAGCATGGTCTCCTTGGCACTAAAAGACTGATATAGGCTCCTTACTGCAGACAAAAGGGTAAGAGATCTGTACTCCCCTCCTCATCCATAGCAAGGACCAGGGCAAAGCACTCAGCCTTGGACCTTAGGCACAGAGATCTTTGCTGCAGACACAGGGAGGGGAGCGCTGGCTGCAAGAGAGTCATTACCTCAGGAGGCTGGTGGAGCACAAAGGGCTACAAGATACTTGCAGTTTCCTTGCCACAGCCAGGGAGATGGGAGATCAGTGAGGAGGCAGCCTCCTTGGCTGAACAACTCCCACCTGGCTGCAGTAAGGGAAGCAGGGACCTGTTGGTGGAGACTGTGGTCCTTCAGGGTATAAAAATTCTCTCTGTGGTTCTCAAGCCAAAAAGGTTGGGAACCACTGGTTTAAACTCTAGCAAATCCCTAGCACTTGTGGCTGTGGAGAAGCACTTGAAAGCGTGACCCAGAAAGCAAATGAAAAGAACCTCACCTCTGTTAATTTTTTCATAACTTGTGTGTCTTAAACCAATTTCATGATTTTTGGTGGGTTTCACTTTGGTTTTAGAATGCTTGGTGCTGGCATTTTTGCTTATAGTTTATCATACCATCACTAAAAATAATTCCCCTGGGCTTGAGTGTGGTACAGTTTTAAGTCAGGCTACGCAACAGTTAATAAAAAAAGCAAGACCCGTGGCACTTAAAGACTAACGGATTTATTTATCGCATGAGCTTTTGTGGGAGAAAATCCCACTTCGTCAGCTTTTTTTGCTGGACTAGATTAACACGCCTGCCCCTTAGGAACTTGACAATGGTTAATGTTTCCTTTTCACCAGTCATGTGGGGAGCTAGGTGCTTTAGAGCTGTTGAACATTCTCATCCTGTATGTGAAGACTTTTTAATGTCTATGTGAGCTAGGTAAATTATTGTCCCCATTTTACAGATGGAAAAAGAGAGGCACAGAGGGATAGAGACTTGCCAAAGCTGGTTGCAGTCCTAGAAGTAGAACACAGGAGTCCTGACTCTCAGTTCACTACTCTAAACCTTGGGCCTGCTCCCTAAATAAAACAGGATTTTGAAAAACATTGGCTTCAGAGTATATGAGGACCAGTGTCATGGTTAAGATACTACTAGCCTAGATATAGATTCAATCCATCGCTCTGCCATGATCCCCCCATGTCACTTAAACCCTCTGGGTCTCAGTTTGCCATATGTAAACTGGTGCAGTGGTTCTCAACTTTTTTCAGGTCATAACACACTTGGCAGTGGATTATGACCCTACAGGAAACACAAGTCCACCTCTCTCAGGCTGAATCCAGCCATCTCCCCAGCTGTCCACAACACGTTGTTGTGTGGCAACACAGTGATGTGTCCCGATGCAGTGGTTGAGAACAAATGAACTGTAGGATAGTTCTCTCTGTTTCACGGGGGCCATTTCTTTCTCTGTGTGTACAGGGCTTCTCCGTGATTTGGGGGTGTATAGAAGTAAGAAGACCAGAACAAATTGTTCATTCCAAAGTAATACAAGCTAAATTCTCTGGAAAATCAGGTAGTTTTGAAAAATGGCCAACACAGCTGAGCACTCCAGGGAGTGAACAGCTGTATGTTCAGTGTAGAAGCTCTACCTGTGCGTTACTTCCTTGTAGCTTGTTCTCCATAAATAAGTCATTGATGACTCCTCTGCTCTCTCTGCCCCATACCAGGCTTCTTTTGACATAGGTGACCTATAGTCCCCTAGTCTAGCATATTTCAATGTGTCTTTTAAAAGAAAACAAACATCAGGGCTGGAGATCTGTCACCAAGGCACATGTGGTTTTCTCTCACTTCGTGGGCCTCCTCTTCTCTTGTTGATGTAGTAGCTGTTTGACCAGCCAAAAGACTAGGCTAGGCAGAAATACAGGATGTGGTGGTGTGTGGCGAACAGAACCGTCTCAAGTGCAGACACGCTAAAGCCGTTCCTCAGCCTTTGCTGGGCCTTGTGATGTTTGGGCCACAGAACAGGTTATGTGGCTACCCATGGCCTGCTCTGCTGCCGAATCACAGGAGATGCTTAGACACATGAATGGGACTTAATGTTACAGATGGTGTCCTGGCTTCCCCTTCGATGTCTGTGTGGCCCAGCAAGCTGAAGATGTGGTGAATACAGGCATTTGATTGCCTGCCTGGTGTATAAAATAAACACTTGTTTGTGCAGGGTGTAAGCCTCCAGGGAGAGTTTGCCAAGAGGTGTCAGATGTCAGACAATCAAGTGAAATCTCTGCTGGTTTATTGAGCCCTTTGTTCCACTGAGTGTCAGACATAAACAAGGGGAGGGATTGAGCCCGTCCACAAACATGTCTGAGGAAGGAAGGGGGTATTTCTCAGGGACCTGGTGGGCACTGATACCCCTTCCTTATTGAGTGTCTGCTCTGAGACTTTTTCCGAAGGGGGAGCCATGTTAGTTTAGTTCAGCAAAACAAACAAGGAGTCCTGTGACACTTATAAAGACTGACAAATTTATTTATCGTATGAGCTTCTGTGGGAGAAGAGCTTCAAAGTGTCTGATGAAGTGGGGTTTCCTCCCACGTAAGCTCATGCGATAGATAAATTGATTAGTCTTTAAAAGTGCCACAGGACTCCTTGTTTGTTTTGCAGTGAGCCTGGGTCTTATGTGGCTCAGTATCTGGTGGCACTGTGCTTTACATTTCCACGGGGCAACACAAGCCACTCCTCCGCCTCTTCCCGTACTTCACATCCTGAAATGAGTAAACAACCTACCATGTACGTTAGCTGAGTCACAGGCTGGGCTAGTCAACAAGCTCTTCTCCTGGCCCCCCTCCAGGAAGGAATGGCCCAGCCAGGGATGAGAATGATCCTGTGGGTGGAAGGCTGGCCCAGCAGGTGTATAAACTACAGAGAAGACCCAGCCCCTCTTGAGTCTGGAGCAAATCTGCATTTAGGACACAAATGCAGACTGCCTCTCTGCCCCGGGGCTGGTTGGCATCAGAGCCACATCTCTGCATTTCAGGTTTCAAAGGGGTGGCCGTGTGAGTTTAGTTCAGAAAAACAAACAAGGAGTCCTGTGGCACTTTTAAAGACTAACAAATTTATTTATTGCATGAGCTTTCATAGGAGAAAAATCCCAGTTTGACAGATGCTTTGAAGATGGGGGAACTTATCTGCACTTCATGTCTCTTTGAGATCTCTCCAGGCACCACAATATTAACACTTTGCTGCTGGGAGCTGGTTCCTGCCCATTAAAGCCACCAATCCAATACTTTTGCACAAATTAAATTCATTTTTATTAATTTTAATAGGAGTGGAGCTGGGTTTCCCCTTTTGAAAGTTTCAGCTAAAATCATTTGGCTGTTAAGTGGAACTGAACAGAAACAGTTCAGAGTTATTTCTAGACAGGTCACATAGCAGTCTAGTACCTCCTCAAGTTATAATACAGTTTAAATTGGATGCCAGTGATGATGGGCTGCTGGGTCAGACCAGTGGTCTCTTAGGCCAGTCACCTGTCCTCTGACAGTCACCAATGCTTAGGGTTACCAGATGTCAGGCAAAAGGAGGACATGTCCTCTTCTTTACCTTCAGGTCCTCCATCCAGCAGGCATTTTAAAATACATGATTTTGCCTGGCTTTTTATTTACAGGGTTAAAGTATGCTGGAATGCCCAGGAACACCCTATTTTTAGGGGGAAGCATTCCAGGGTCCCCTAAAACAGAAGAATATGACATTAATACTACATTTTCTCCATGTGTCCTCCAATGTCCTCCTTTTCCTACTTCCCTGTCCTCCTTTCCATGCTTTGGTATCTCGTAACCCTACCAATGCCAGGTGTGTCAGAGAGTGAACAGGATAAGGCTATGAACCAGTGCTTCTCCCTTCTTGTCCAGTCGCAGCTTCTGGCAGATGGCAGTTTAGGGAAATCAAGGGCTTTGGCTTGAGTCTCGTGGTTTGTAGCTGTTGATGGGCTGGTCCTCTGTGAATATCAAATATATTTTGTCTTTGAGCTGAAGATAGTAGAGCACTTTACAAGCATTTAACCCTGCGAGGACTAGTCTGTGAGGTCAGCACTCTCATTATTGACTGAAGCTGAGGCACTGAGTGAGCTAGGTGACGTACCCAATGTGTCATATTCTGGTATCTAGCTACAAAGCAAGGCAGTAACAGTGGGTTACTTACCGGTAACTGTCCATCTTTGAGATGGGCTGCTCAGATTCATTCAGTAATAGATGTATGTGCCTCAGTGCAAAGGTCAGAAACCTTTTAGTCCTAGCCTGTCAAAACAGGGCTGGTGGCCAATGCCCCCTGGCCACCCAGTGGCTATATATATGGCTGCAGCCCTGCCCCTCCTCAGTCCCTAAAAGTTGCCAAATCCGAGTTGCGAGGACAGTGGGAGGGTTCTGAATGAATCTAAGCAGCCCATCTTGAAGGACGGTTACCAGTAAGTAACCCACTGTTCTTCAAGTGCTGCTCAGATGCATTCAGTAATAGGTAGCTGCTAGCCGTACCAAAGGATGGTGGGTGGAGTTGGTTTCTTTTCCCGCCTTCAGCACAGTTACCTCTGAATCGGCCAAACTGCAGGCCTGGAGGAGATGGTAGGATGAAACTGCCTGGCCTAAGTGGTGAAGGACCGAGGCCTATACCCCTCGAGTGCACCCTGCGTATGACTTGCAGGGCAGAGCGAGGCCTGAAGTCACCTTATCGTGGAGAGAGGTATGGCAGCAACATCTCAAATTGGTTGGGCACTGCCAAATGAAGGACATGAGAGGCCGGTGCTAAGGCACCTGCCAAAACGAGGCGACCAAAGCATGTCCCTTGGTTTTAGGCTTGCGACGCATGCCTTAGCTGGTTTGATAGGAAGACTAAGGTGGAGTCCAGAGTTGCTGGCCTACTGACCTATACCAGGAATCAGTGAGAGGGAGAGAAGAGGACCCCTCTTTGGACCCAACTAAGGGGAAAAAGGGGTATGGGGTTGTGTGGGAGGAATTGAATAATTACCTGGCAAGAATGGTTTACCTGATGGGCAAATGCCAACACTGCAACCATGGTACCGAATGTCCCCTCAAAGGCCCACGGAAAGTGTGGCCCCTGGTGGCTGAAAAGATGGGGAGAATGTGGGGCAGGGGAGAGTTTGTATGAGCCCACTGTGCTAGGGGCCCAAACCAACACTTTTGAGATGCCAACAGGAAGAGCAGGCCCCATGGTTGGGCTGTAGGAGGAACCAGTCCCACTCTGCTGGTTGTGGGGTTGGAAGGAGGGGGGGGAGGCACAATGTGAAGCAGTGCCCTGATGTGTATGGTATATTGCCTCTGCAGCTGACTACCTCCCTTCGCTAGGCAGGAGGTGAATGGATAAAGGCCCTGAGTATCCACCAAGGAACATACGAAGGGAGGAAAGGGAGATAAGGTTTCGAAGGCGTCCCAAGTACTGAACAGAAGGAATCATGAAGGAGGCGGTAGGGATTGGGATGGGAGTGTTTATTTCCTTCTAAGTACTCCAGAGGCAAGGTGGGTGCGGGATGGTAATCCTTCTAGGGAAAGAAGGCGCCAGCCTGCGGGAAGAGAGGGTGGTAACAAAGCTAAAGGGTTGTTGACCACCTTACGCCTGAACTGGGCAAAGCTGGAAAGAAACGTGGATCCCGGATTAGAGTATCGGTGACTATTTGTCGAAGCACAAGGAGGAAGAAGAGAACTGCCGCCAGTCAACGGCTGTACCAGTGGCTCTTGTGGGGTTGGTGGGTGAGAAGTTGGCACACAAGATTAGGGCCAAGGAGCTCTCCACAATGCTTGGGTGGTAAACTTCATGATCAGGGAAAGCTGTCTGCCCAACCGGGTGAATATTGCCCCCAACTGGGAAGGGGTGAAGAAGGCAACATAAGGGGTCTGCCCCGAGAAGGATTCCAGTTCCCACAGGAGGGCCTCCGGAGTAGTTAGATCTCCCCCTCTAGGTGTAGGAGGGGTGTGGGGTTATCAGCATTGTGTGCAGTGAGGTGCCATCAGGGTGTGCAAGCGCAGGGCCTAAAATAATGCAATCCAACGAAGGAGAGCACTTGGTCCTGGGTACAGCCCGGGGTGTTTCCCCTGGTGGGACTGGAACGGAGCTGCACCAATCTCCAATATGCTGGAGTGTGAGCGGAGATGTATTCACATCGGGGAGCTGGCAAAGTCGAAGGCCTCTATTCTGGAATGTGGAGGGAGAATGGGCATGTGGGTGGGGTAGGCAACCAGCAAGGGAGTGTCTATCGGCTCCTGACCAGGTACCTGATGAGTAAGTTAAAGCAGCGCCCACCGATACGACCCCAGGGGTTAACGGAACGAGTAAGGGCTCATGGAACCTAGACTGATGAAAGCTATTTGGGCGGAAGGATAAGGGGACCACGGGGACCACCCTGACAGCAAGCCAGTTGGTGTTTACAGTTGGTCCTAGGGGGACGGTAATCACCAAGACACTCTAGAAAAAAAGGAGAGGTTGGCATCTGGTATTGGGATCAGCTGTGTTATCCTCTCTCTTTTTTGGGGGAGGAAGGAGCCCCGCCCCTCAAAGTAGAGGACCCTGAGCTGAAATACTCTCAATCCATACCTGAGAGCAGGGTATGGTCCATTAGAAACCCCCACGGAGGTGTCCCATTGTGCCACCTGGCTGCGGAATAATTAAGTATGGACTGTTGCGGGGGTGGGTGGGGCATGGCGACAACCCTTCGAATACTGTGACCCGAAGGGTGCTTGGTATTCGCACTTGCGGCCTGGGGGAGGGGGCAGCGGGCATTTGAGATAGGGAAGCCCTGTCCCAGGCATGTCCTGTAGGCTATCGGGGGAGCTGCCCGGGGGGCTACTGAAAGGGCTTTCGTAAGGGAATGCCACATGGGAAGAGGGATCCCGAAGGGTATCCCAACAGAGCTACCAGAAATATTTTTCTCAGGGGGCGATTTGTGATGTGTGACGTGCCCTGCGACCAAGTTGTTACTCTTTGAATGCAAGGGATATATGTTTGGTCCCTGTTGCCCACTGAGGGCTCCACGAACACTGTGTAGAAGGGTATAAAGCCCCTGCATCATGTTAACCCAGTTTACCTTCAGAGCAAGGGATGGGAGGCCCCGGGGGGGGGGGTGTCATTCACAGTCCTAGGTGGGAAGAAAGACCCAAAGGGAAATGAAACCTGCAAGGCAAATGGATTGAAGGATACCCATTGCGGGCTGGGAGGGGGCGGCTAGTGGGCCAGGAGGGTAGCATGCCCAGGTATTTTAGGTCCCCTTTGGTCCCTCAGAGAGGGATCCCCCACCTTGAAGGGGAGGTCCATTATGACCTGCTGGGAGGAGGGGGCTGCCCTTGCCTCCTGGAGCCATGCTACCTGTCTCTGGACCATGAAGGAAGCCACGCTGCGGCTTGCCATGTCTGAGGCATCCCAGGTGGATAACAGCAGGTCTTGGGACATCAGCCTACCCTCTTCAACAAAAGCATCATAGTGTGCCCTGTTCTCTTGTGGGAATAGATGCCTGAATTTACATCTGGCCACCAGAGCGTGGTGGTTGGCTATTGTGAGCTGAAAGGCAGAGGAAGAAGAAGCCTTCTGACCTAAGATGTCTAATTCTCTCGTGTCCCTAGGCCGCTTCCACCATCCCTTGAGATGGTTTCGGGTGGTAGGCGAGGAAGGAAAAATCTTCAGCAGGGACCTGCTACTTTTGTCCCCTGGTATCGGAGACCGGGGCAATGGACCCAGGAGTTTGCCATCGTGCCATAGCAATCTCCTGCACACTAGGGTGCAGAGGAAGTGTTATGGGCTCAGAAGGTGACATAAGCCCAGGGCTAAAGAGTGTCACTAGGTCCTCCTGCAAAGGAGTGGGCCTCCAACCCCACAATTGCATGCACACAGCAGAGGAAATCAAAATGCGCCATGAGGTCCCCTGTATAGGAGTGGGGCCTGGGATTCAGGGCTCTGTCGGGTACCGGAGAACACGGGGTGGACTGGGCCGATCAGCACCGCAGGAGAATGGTGTAGTCTCCTGAGAAGACCACTCATGGGGTCGGTACCTGTAAGGTGTTGGTACCAAGGACTATGGGCAGGACTGTTTGCTCTCCCTCGAGACCCCTTTGGACTTGGGGATCAAGAAGGTTCCCAGGGCCACATTGGGCTCAGCTTCAGCACTGTGGGAGGGGATTTAGTCAGTGGTGCCGGTGGGGACAAAGTGGTACGGCGCCGAGGGGAGGCTTGTGGGCTCTGTCACCTACTGGTACTGGGGGCCTCTTCCTGGGCACCCATTTCTGGTACCAGGGAGCTCAGTACTGAGATCAGAGAGGGAGTTCGGTGCCTTTTTCAGGGAGACCAAGCATCTGAAAGGAAGGCTGGTTTGCCCCTCTTTCTGGGCAGTACTGGGGTGGGAGGCATTGGCAAGAGGAGAAGCACCTTTGCCACCTCAGAGGCCTCTGGGGTGGAAGGAACTGGTACTGGCTCCTGCCGGTCCCGAGGAGGCATGGAGGGTGCCGACGCTTCGGTATTGAGGCTGGTACCAAGCGCATCTTTTGCTCTCTGAGAGAGTGGCGCTGGGACAATTTGAGCACCGAACTGGCACACGGTGCCAAATGTAGCCTCGAAGCTTCGGAGATAGGCTGCCGCACTTGCTCCGAGGCCAACCCATGGCCCCTTTGCTCTCTGTCTTTCATAGTCCTAGGTTTAAAGGACCAACAGATAGAGCATTTGGTGACCAGATGGGCCTTTGCCACGCACCAGAGGCACTTCTCGTGGGGATCATTCCATGGGAAGGCCTTGCCACAGGTAGCACAAGGTGTGAACCCCGGCATGCTAGGTGGCAGGGAGAAGTGGTTTTCCTGCTCCATAGCCAAGCACTGTGTGGGAGTGCTTTCTGGTGGAACGACTACCATGAAGAGATTCTCCCAATCAAGTGAGTAGCTTATAAACAAGGCAAACAGCAGGCTGCTTGTGCGATTGCAAGGAGCGGGCTGTTCTGATACCGTCACTGAGGGCAGAAGAATGGAACAGAGGAGGGACAGGGCTGCGGCCATATGTATATAGCCATGGGGTGGCTAGGGGCGTTGGCCACCAGCCCTGTTTTGATAGGCTAGGGCTAAAAAGGTTTCTGACCAATCATGCGCTGAGGCACATACACCTATTATTAAATGTATCCAAGCAAAGCTCTGAGAAGAATGAAAATCCTCCTCATTTAGATCTGCCTCAGCTCAGCCAACTTGAAGCAGGGATCTGTGGGGCAGTTTTCTGGCCTGGGCCTTGCAGAGGGGGGTTCCTTTGGCCTCAGAGTTCCTGGATCTCTAAATTTGTTTCCCTCGAACCCAGTTTTCTTTGGGAGTGACCAGAAAGCATGGTGACCTATCCGCAAAGGTGTGCAGTTTGTAGCCCTGTTGTGTGTAGTAGGCTCCTTACTGACACTCAAGTCTCTGCTTGGCTCGATGTTGGATGTGCATGCTGACCAATGCAATGGTGATCTGTGGGTTCAGGAGTTTGGAATGAGGGGTAAACTGAGAAAACTAAGTCAGAAAATCAATAGGCCGTTCCCAGCTGCATCTATCTGTCTGCTTCTGGCCCCTTGTGTCTACTCATGTGATAGCCACAGAAAGAGAGTGTCTCATAATCTTAAAGATATATATATTTCTCCTTCCGCTCCAGGGATGTAGATGAAGGAGTTGCTGAGTAATGGAGATGCTGGTGCACCAAGGTCAAATGAGAAGACTGTCAGAAGCAGGGAACTGAAGCCAGTTTGACCGGTGGCTAGTGTGCTAACCATTGGGCCAGCCTTCTTCTGCATAGTAGTGGGTGCAGTGAGACTTCAAAAGAACTGTAGGACTTTACATCGCTCCTGGGGTCAGCAGGGCCTGTTCCAATCGCCTTGTTTGACATCTGCAGAGCACAGGCTGGAAAATTTCATCAAGCCTGGAAACTTGAGCCCTTGCTCAGTCAGGTCTGGTGCAAGTTCTGTTAAACTGCACCTCATGCTCCCAGCCAGCCTGCCTTTCTCTGTGGTCTTTTAGGGAGGACTGTGATTGTGCTTCTCTCCTCCTGGCACTGAGGTAGATTTTCAAACCACCTCTGCACTTCTGATGTTGCCTGGCAAGGAGCAGGGGGGATGCTGATATAGTGAAAGTGATCGTGGGTCAACAGGAAGCCCTAAGGCCCAAAATCTTCAGGGTATAGCCCTTGTAAAGTGAAGAGGTCTGCCAAGAAAATGCATGATGTAAGAGTTAGGGAGCATCAGTGATGGAGGGAAGCTCAGTTTCTGTAGCCTGTTTTGTCCTTCTCTCCCAGAGGTGACTGGCAAGCAGAGGGGGGAGTCTGTGAGTCCATCAGGCTGCTTTTGGATGGTCTAAAGGTAAAAATCTCCACGTCCCTCTCTCCTTGTGGGTCTTCAGTGTTGGGTTCATAGTGAAAAACATGCTTGAGTGGCCACCTAGAAGTGATGGATTCCCCAAGGTGCCCCATGCCACCTGGCTTCTCATTTATTTCTCAAGGCCAGATGGTTCAGAGTTGCTTCCGGCCATACAGGCAAAAATTGCTGCTCCCAAGCAGAGAGAATATCTGCCTGGATCTCACTTGGCCATGGCCTGCTTCACACATGTGCCTAATAAAGTTGGGAGGTGGTGTGTGGGACTGGTTCAGAGAATCCTCAGCTGAACAGAACTCCCAGAGCACCTCTTTGCGTGATGATGTATAGCAAGGGTCTCAAACTCAAATCACCACAAGGCCTGCATGAGGACTAGTACATTAGCCCAAGAGCCGCACCACTGAAACCTTCTCATACAACATTATTGCAAATATCAGTAACAACAGTGTCATTGTGGGCCATAGTAAATAGCTTTAGGGGCCGCATGCGGCCCATGGGCCACATGTTTGGGACCCCTGGTGTATAGTGTAAACTGGCTAGATTGGCTCTCACAGAGTTGCAGAACAGAGACACTTCCCATCAACTTGTTGTGTACATGGGGAACATGCATGGAAGACCTGGACTTTATTGTCCCTGCTTGCACAGCTGGTGAGGGGTGCTCAGGTGATGGTGTTGATCGGAACCTCTTTCTTAGATTGTAAACTCAGGGCAGGGACTTGAGGAGCCAATGAGAAAATCAGTGAGGCTTTGGCTCCAGAGACACCTGGACCCATCTGAAAATTTTATCCTGTGTCTGCTGATGAGGGCCTTTTGGGCAGTGGCATGACCCACATAGCACAGGGGTGGCCCGCATTTCTAGAGACCGATTGTCATCTTCTGAAGACAGGCACTTAGGAGATTTGCAAAGGTTTAGTTTTCCCCCTTATGGTTCACAGAGCTTTCTTGACCATCAGTGGTTGACCTGCGAAGATCTGGTGTGGCTACTTGTCTCTTGACTCCAGCTCTGTTTGACAATGTGGCAAACCTAGGTGATCTGTACACCATTAAAGGCATGTGACATTCACCATATGGTGGATCCTGACTGCTGCTCTGTCTCCCACAGCACTGCCCACCTGCGGGCTTAGAATAGCTCAGAACTCTACTGAATTGTTGCTGTTCTCAAAACAGCATCTCTTAGCAGGCGTACCTGCCATTTGCAGGCTGTGTGGTCGCTCAGACAACCTGCCAGAGCTGAAGGCAGTGCTAGAAGTTCCAGTCCTTGAGAAAATATTTGTTAATCTCTAAGCTTAGCACTTAACACTGCCATCTCATCTTGTCTCTGAACCACAGCCTCATCATTCGTTCAGTCCAGGGCTCCAGTCCGGAGGTATGCTGCCTTATAATCTCTCCTTGCCTGCATCTGCGTCTTCGCAGGATGGGGTAATTTATGCCTCCAAAGCTGCAGGTGAAAGGGAATGGTGGAAGTGCATGTTACCAGGGGAGCTGACGGGTAGGTGATGATCCTGATTTGACCTTTGCCTGGTTGGTGTAGCTAGTGGATTTAAATGGGAGGGCTGTGTGACTTGCTGGATGACTGGACAAGTCGCTTCCTTTCCCTGTGTCTTAGTTTCCCCCCTCCAAACAGGGCTAGTGTTATTTCCCTTCTTTGTAAAGTGCTTTGAGATTTCTGGATCTCTGGATGAAAATCTAGGTACGAGTGAGGTATCATTGTAAAATGAAAGCGAGTCCAGCTGGGTTGTGGGCCTACACCACCCATCTCCCTAGTGTCTGAAGAAGTCCATGGTGGTGATCTTCCCTAATCGGGGGAAATGAGATTCTCAAAGGGGAATTTCTGGCAAGTATTTTGTGGGGCCTGAGGGTCTTGCAAGGATTTGTTAATGGCACAAAACTGTTGGTCTGGTTTATTTTACCTAACATATGATTAATTATAAAATATTAAGCGGGGGAAGTGATGGGAACTTCATAGGAAGACAAGTGGGATGCTTCTAACAAGGCAGCTCATGGTAAAGGGTTATGTTCAGGTAGCCAGCGATCTTTTTACAGCTGGCTCTTTGGGCAGGGGATTGTTCAGCCTGAGCTGGAATTCGGGTGCCTCTTTTAAAAATTAACAGCTACCTATGCTGATGGGTTCACTGGGTTTCACCCCTTTGTTTGCTCTCCCCTAACTGCGTGGCTCTGTCTCTCCAGCAGTCAATCCGTTCACTGCATTTTAACCTATTGCAAATACCTTTCGCCTCATGTGGGAGGAAGACACAGGTGTGCGACGGACCCTAGCTTCGGAACCTAAGGGGTAAGCCGCAGCGGGGGCTTCTCTGTCATGTCTCATATTGAAGCCTGGGGTACCAAACAGGGCTCTCCTGGTGACACAGTCATTGGTGCAAATGTCTCTTGTTGGCCTGAAGAGGGGATAGTGTTGCTATTTCAGGCATTTTGTTGAACCTTTAGCACTGTTATGTAAATGAGCGAGGTTCAGTTGCGACACTGGCCTTGTTTGTTAGTGGGGATTGCAATATTAGTTTTGTATAAACTTGTCAACCAGGACCAGAATAAAGTCATCTTCCTCCCCCTCTTCCCCCTGTTAAGTTTTGCCAGGGAACATACAATTATTTATGCTGGTTTTGTTGAGATGGAGCATGCTAAGAGAAGTTTGGCTGATGTGGCCCACGCCCAGCCCAGACTGCTCACTTTCTGCTTGTGTGTGTCTTAACTGTTGACCAAACACACCTTGACATTCTGATTTGTCTTGTAAAGCTGGGGGTCATTGGGCACTCTGGCCTGGGGCATGTGATCTGAGCATGGAACTGGAAACCTGGAGCATCAGAGTCTTCCATCCCTTTCACTGCTGCACACTCTGTTTATAGGCAAATCACCCATCCCTTTTCATTGTCAGAGCACTTCTGTAATAGAGCAGCAAATCTCTTGTGCTCTCTACCTCTGTTTTCCCTGTGTCCAGTGTGGGCTGACTCAAAGGAGTTGTACGAAAAGCACTTGTGATTGTGAAGGGCCAAATGTTGCTAAAGCGCCTGCACAGTGCTTCCAAATGGTCACAGCCCCCCATTCTGTTCTCCAGCATGCCAGCCTGGCACTAGTTTGCAGTATTAGATGTTTACACTGCATCTTAGGAGTTGGCTGTTTCAGTCACACTGGGAAACCTTTGGTCCCCTTCTTTCTCTCCAGGGCCTTAGTTGTTCCAGTGGGCAAACTGCTTTTCTCTTTGATCTTCTGGACTAGCCCAGAGATTTGAGTATAGTGTTCCCAGCCATCAGGAAAGCCAGGCAGAAGAAATCCTCTGAGTGAGCAGAGCTGAGCTATCCGGCCAAGCATTCAAACAGATCAGACAATCTTGTAAGAAAAGAGACCCATTCTCACACCTGCTCCATTCCTTGTGTCTGTGTCAGTGGACAGTGGGTGGAGCTTCTTTGTAACAGACTGCTAGTGTTTGCACATGAGGAATACTTAGTGCCCAGAGAAGGCGTTAGGTCTTGAGGGTACTAGAGTTGAATATGAGAGCTGGCAAGGGTGAAGTGTGGCCGAGCTCCAACAGCCTCTGACGCCAAGGAATTCTTGACGAGTGACCTGAGCTCTTCCACTGAATGGCTGAAGCGTTCTGTGCTCACTTTCTGGTGAACTTTTGCAGCGCCCATTGCCTCAGCCAAACGGCCTTGGAGCTGAAGCAGCCAGCCAGTGGCATGCTGTTTTGCCTGCTGCTTCCCTCTGTGATCTTCCCTGGCCCCAAACTGCAGCAGAAAGGTGGGAGAAGTAGAGTGAAGAGTTGGTAGGCAGGATGTTGCATCCACCGTGAGCCGCGGGGTGAAGGTAAGTGGTAAGGAAAGGAAATGTCTCAGAAACAGTGAGCAGCACAGCAGGTGTCTTGCTGTTCCAGCGTCTGTTCCAGGGACGCATGGTCATACTAAGAGATAAAAGTTGGATCTTCAGAAGTAGCCTGGGATAGATAGGGTAGCTTCATGCTTGGGAAAGCTGGGATAAGCTGCCTTTCTAGTGACAGCGAGCTTCATTTGTTTCCTTCTCTCAAGTCACACATTGCCGAACTTCAGTTGTGTCATTCCGATTACCACCTTGCCCAGTTTTCCTGCTTCAATCCTGTTAGGTTTGTTGTGGCAGCTAGTGGGTGTCACTAAGGCTCCACGGCACAGTGCATGAACTTCCTGTATCTGCTGGCTCATGGAGCTGTTGCTGAGATGATACAGCTAGCTGGTGGGTTAATACGAGTCACCAAGTGATCCTGTCATGCTTCGATCTCTGGTGTGCGGGGAAAAGCATCCCTCAGCTCCCAGCAGCCCATCTTGTGCTGAATGAAAGGCAAGGACCAGCAGAAGGAAAGATGTAGCAGGCCTAAAGAGACTTTGGAGAGCCCGGAGTGGGGCTGTTGCTGGGCCGCAGACTTGTGTTTTCTGTGAGAGCTGGAGTTGCGTGGCCGCGTGTTTACTTTCAGTGGCACTGCACCCTGCCATGCTCCTGGCTGGCGGCGTCTCAGCCAGGAAACTCCCTTTCACATGTTCAGGTGGCTGCCTAATTTTCCCGCCTTGCTGGTCATGGAAAACCCAGGAAAGCAAATGGCCATGTGGCTCCCAAGTGGCATGTTCTGAGTGTGAGTCTGGGTGTTGCCATGTGCCAAGGCCCTTGCTTCAGGGGAGGGCGCTGCAGGGCTTGTTGCTGAGTGACAGCTCCAGGCACTAAGTCCTCCTTGTGCACAGTCACTAGTAATGGTCTATTCATAGAGCTGGGCTGCTCTCAGATGGCAGGGGTATCCAACCCATGCTGGGGTGAACCCCAAGCCCTCTTTGAGCAGCTAGCATTCCTGGCAGACAGCAGCAGAAAGCTTCACAAGCATCTTGCCTGCCTCTGGCTGAGTGCAGGGGATCCAAAACAATCCCTTAGACTTGCTGCCTCCAGGCACCCTCTCTCCCTTCGGGATCCTGGCATTTGGCAGCCGTTTCAAGCTGGTCTCTGCCCCTCAGGGGTCAGTCCTGTCAGGTGATGTAGATTAATTTTTCTCCAGCTGTTTGTTTTGTAAGGGATCTTGCCTGTCAAGCTGTGCCCCCCCCCCCCTTTGATCTGAGCATGTGCGATCAGTGCCTCTTATCTCGAAGGCTTTTTATCATTTGTGATGGTAGCACATGGTGCTGCAGAGTGATAAGGGAGGCTGGAAACAGAGGTAAACACCCTGCTGGCTGCCTGGGCAGGTAGCTGGAGCTAGGATCTCTCCTTCCATCTGGGCCATGATTCTGTGGGACCTGTGTTTAGGGAGAGCACTTGAGTGTCTTAATTTGAGCAGGGACGTTCTTAATGGTCCCCTGTGTGGGGGGGTGGTTTCCTCCTCAGCATGAGAGCTACAGCCTGGGGGTGCATCTCCAGGTTCTGTGCAAGCAAGGGAGCATGACTTGTTGAAGAGGGTGCTGGGCTTGGAGGAGCCAGATGCGAGGGCATGTCAGATCAGCCCTCTCAGCCCTGCCACTCTTTGTCTGCCTGGCCTGTTTGGATTGCAAGCTCCCTGGGGACAGGCGCTGTGTCTGTCTGTTCAGCACCTGGCAAGTGATCTTGATCGGGGCCCCTTGTTGCTCGCATCCTATCTCACGGATACTGCCTCTACGTCCAGGAGCAGTGGCTGGGCTCTGTTATCCTCTGCCGTAGCTTGGCCTGGAAGCTGTCTTTACTGGGTAGCTGGTTATCAGCCATTTGCCTTGCAGGTGACACAGCTTTGTAAGTTTTTGTTGGCCTGTACTCCGCCCTGCTGGGTGGAGTTGGGGGGATTCAGACCCTGAGGTGAGCGACCCTGGGCATTTGATGGCAGCATCTGTGGGAGCTCCATCCTCAGCTTTGTCTGGGCATCCAGTGAATTCTGCAGTGGTGACCAGGCTCTTCTTCCACAGATCCTTGCTGCTCCCACAGCTCATCCTGCCACTGACATCATCACCCTGGTTCCTCGTCCTGCCCTGCGACACTGGCTGTGGCACCACCATGAATGAAGTGTCGGTTGTCAAAGAAGGCTGGCTGCACAAGAGAGGTAAGGCACCCTCCTAATGACTGTGTACACTGTGGACCCCAAGGCCTGCTCAACGCTCTGTCACTCCAGCATCTCTAGAAACTCCCTTTTAATCCGGTTTAGTTAAACTGGTGCTGCTTTGAGTGTGGACATTGTTAGGTTATAACCCGATTTGTGGTGATTTTAACATCCACTGTAAATTTCTAGGCATGAGATAAATCTTGGAGCTTGTTTCAGACCGGTGTGTGTGTCTCCACACAGGTGTTTTTGCCCACTGAACTACTCTGATTTTTAAACTGCTTCTGTTTGTGTGGGGACCTGAGCCCTCACACTGCCACTTTCTGCAGCAGACACCCTTTTCTGAGCCATGACAAGAAGCTTGCTTTAATGCGAGGAGAGCTATGGGCAGAAGGGCTCCCAAAGCTTTCCTCTGACCTGCTGATTCCCACAGCAGGTGGCTTGCCCCTTTGCTGTCCATGAGCAGCCCCTGTGGGACTTGCCAGTGCTTTGACCTCTTGACAGCCAAGCCTAAGCTGCTCTTTGTGTAGCTGAATGGGAGGGGAAGTGGGGGGCAGCTGCTTGTTTGCTTGTGTCCCAAGGAGGCATTGACCTTTGAGGCCCTGATTCATTTTGCCAGTGACCCTCTGAATGCTGATCGATAAACTGCCTTCAGCTGCATCTTAGTTGGAGGTAGAGCCCCAGCATCTGGCTTCCCTGTCCCTTTGCTAACTGATCACTAGACATCACAAGTCCTGCTAACGGGCAGCTGCAAAAGCCAGCTTCATCTGTTCTCTAACCCAGTGTCCTGGCTCCTCTCATCAGACCCATGGGCCCCCTATTCTGCTTTCCTGTGTCTGGCAGAGGCCAGAGGCAGGTATTGGGGAGGGCAGCAAGAATGAAAGGCTGGAACGCAGCCAACAGGTTGCAAATGTTGTATAGGCAGGTGAGTGTGACAGGAGACCTCCTCACTCTCTCATCTCCTGTTGGGGTAGTCCCCATGGCCTGTCCCCCAAGGGGTTAGGGTGGACTGCAGGCATGTGGGGAGGTTCTGTGGTTAGCTGGGAGTGAAGGGGCTGTTGTCTGGTGGCTTAGACTGAGCTTTGCCTGGCCTGGAAGAGTCCCTCCAGCTCCAGGTTCCTGGGAGAGGAGGAGGGCTTTGGGCGCAGCTGTCTCCTTTCCCTACAGTCCAGCAGACCTCACAGCCCTGAGTGTGGGATGGAAGGGGCCTGAGGCTGAGCCCTGAAGGACAGGGAAGAATCTGCTGTCCGCGGCTAGCCTCAAACCAGGTGCAGGCTAGCACATAGCCTAACTGTGTGCATTCTCCATAGGTAGGGCCTGATCCAACACGAACTGGAGTTTTTCCCTTGGCTCCACTGAGCTTTGGAGTCCCTCGCCTTAGCCTGACTGCAGTTTGTGAAGGAGACTCCTTTGTCCCAGCTCCCATCCACAGTATGGTTAGATCTGTGCTGCCAGAGCTTCCCCCTGAAGCTCAGATACCTATTTCCCTGCTGAGAGTGGACAGAAGGTGATTTCTGAGACCCACAGTGATGTCTGCAAGCCGTGGCGTCTGTCCAGAGCAGGGCTCCGTAATCCATCTCTCAGCGGCAACCACCCTGGAAACTGTGGTTGGAGAAATGGCACTAGCAGCAGGCGTGCTTTAAACCTGCCTGTGGCTGGCAGGGATTTGCTAGGCCTAAATGCACAGGTGTAATGCTTGTTCTCCCAGTTGGCTCTCTTCTGGTCAGCGTTCCGCTAGGACCCCATGCAGACGGTGGCTTTTATTTTTAGCATTACGAGTGTGCTGGAAGTATGGGGGCACACGAGTGGCTGTGTTGCAGGGGCTGTTTATAGAAGTGCCAACCATGGGTCTGCTTCTGCTTTTCTTGCCGAGCACTTTCTGGAAAAGGCGCTGGGGAGTTTTATTTCCACCCCTTCAGCTCTGAAACGGCCCATATGGCTTTCTTGGCTCCCGCAAGCTAGGCTCTCCGTGGTTGATTTTAATATGTCTGTGGCTTCTGTGTCTAGGAAGTTTCTCCTCTTGCTAGATGAATAGAGTAGGCAGCTGGATGGGAATGGAGGTGGTCAAATTGGGCCTGATTCAGTGCTATTTCTGTGTTTAGTGTGGTGCTTTGCAGAGGCTGGGTTCAGGTTATTTTGGCTCTGCTGGTGTGTGCTTTTCTGGAGAGAAGGATGCTGATTGTGTGATACCAGTCGCAGAACCAGCCATTTTTGGCAGTAGCTGCTGCTTTGGTTTGCCCTGGCTGGCAGGGTGTAGGGATGCGGGAGCCTGTGTCTGTTCGCTGTTTTGCCTTTCTCTTCCTCAGTGTGCCAGGACAAGTCACTTCATCTTCTTGTGTTTCTCATGACCTCCCTGTGAAATAAGGGTCCTGCCTGGCCTTTCTGGGAATCCTGTGGGAACCAGAGGAACCCCCAAACACCTGGTTTTCCCAAAGTTACCCCCAGAATTTCTCAAAGGCCCCTCCCATGTGTCACTAAGATCCGTCCCCAGTGTTGGCCAACACGGAACCCCTTCCATTCTTCGGAGGCCCCTGCAGCCTGTTGGTATGTTCTTGGTGTCCTTGACTTGTAGGCTGTGTCAGCCTCTTGCTACAAAACCCCCCAAAAGTAGCTTTGGGGAACTGAGAACACTGGAGGCTCTTTCTCAGTGGCCCTTGGACTGGTCAGTGGGAGTCCTGAGTCTTCAGTGTGGTTGAGCAGCAGGGCTTGCAAGCTATGACTGAAACCCTTTGGTTGTATTTGTCATGTCGTTGGCACTTTACCTGCCCACCTGGGCCTTGCAGAGAGCAGGGTGGCCACTGCTGGGAGTGTTTCCTTTCTGTGTCACCAACAGCATCAGGGGGGTGGTGATTTGAAGCAGGCTCTGTAGCAAAGGGCCAGAGCAAGGTGTGAAATAATGGTGGCACCGTTGGATTTTGTTTCAGGAGAATACATTAAAACATGGAGACCCAGATACTTCCTTCTGAAAAGTGATGGCTCTTTCATTGGCTACAAGGAACGGCCTGAAACATCTGATCACAGCTTGCCACCTCTGAATAACTTCTCAGTCGCAGGTAAACTCTATTGGGCTTGAATGTCCTGCAGGGAAAGGGGCTAGCTTAGTGCCCAGGAGACGCATGCATCATTATCCCCAGTCCATGCGGCAAAACCTATGTCCCTTCTACGACAGAGTAGGGAAATTCAGTCTCCAGGATCTTTGTGGCACAGTGCCGTTTAAGGCAAGCTGTAATGGCACAAACTTGTCCGGACTGAGACCCAGCACACTCATTGGTGCCTCACTCACTGATCTTCCAGTTGCACTGTGTGGGAAAATAGCAACCAGCCACATAGCCCTTCCGGCCACATTTTGGAGTGGGGACGTGACACTGTGCAAAGTTCACATACTGGGATTAGCCCCATTGAAAGCCTAAGTGTAGATGGACAGCCAGTATCCGTCTTCGAAAGAAAGAGGATGAGCAGCAGGGGCTGCACTGGGTGGCAGAAGCTGAAAGAAGGAGCTGAGAGGGCTGGCGCCTGGCGAGGGGCAGGGTGCTGCACGTGAGGCTGATGGGAGGCTTTTGAAAACATGCAGAATAATTGTTATTAACTGGCCCCTGCAACAACCAAGGAACCTTGCAGGAGGTTCTGGTGGACTGCAGGGTGGCATTAAGGGTTACCAAAGGGGACCTGGCCTTAGCAATCAGCATTAGGTGTACGCCCCAGCCGGACCCTCCCCCATGCTTCCTCCTTCCTCTGTACCCCCAGAATGCCAGCTCATGAAGACCGAGCGCCCCCGACCCAATACGTTTGTCATTCGGTGCTTGCAGTGGACAACCGTCATTGAGCGAACATTCCACGTGGACTCTCCTGATGAGCGGTAGGTGTAACTCTGCCTAGTGCCCAGTTGAGTGATGGGTGTGTGACTCGTCCAGGCAGTGCCAAGTTGTTGTGCGATTTGGCTTTGCATACCTGAGGGCTGAAACTCCATAAACTTGTGCCCCATGTGGCCACTGGCAGCCATGTGGAGCAGGCTTGTAATGCTCTCCCTCCTTGTACTGAAGTAAAGGGTGCTACTGAGTGCTGGGCAGTACAGAATTGAAGCAAGAGGAGGAGGCTGGTCTGACATTCTCCTCCAGCTGTTGGGTACTTGGCCTACAGAATCCCAGGCTGAGCGGAGGCATTTGGGATTACAACACCACAAATCTTGGAGTAATCCTCAGGCACCTACCCAGCTGTGGGTGGAATCATCGACCATTTTTGTAGCCCCAGAGTGGTTTGGCCTTCAGGCCTCAGATTCGGAGCTCCCCTGCAAAAGAAGCAGCACTCTGGTGGGGGTCCGCTCAGGAGAGATGGTCTCCTAGGGTGCCCTGTCCTTCCCACCAGACCAGAGGGCCTCTTTGGAGCAGAGAGAACAGCTGCTTTGTCTGACCACAGCACAGCCTTACACAGGAGCTGTGTGGGGAACCACTTGCAACAAAAACAAGGGAGAAGTTTTGCGTTTGTGCTAACTGCAAAAGAAAGGTCTGCTGCGGGATGGGGGTTACAGGTTCTGTTGGCAAAGTGTGAGCTAGAGAGTCGTGGAGCCATTGGCTGAAATCGATCAGGGCAATGTTGGGACCCACGTTAGTGGCTGTGGGAAAAGGAAGGGCAGAATCTATGCTGCTGGGATCCAACCTCCTAGTTCCAGGGACATTTGGCTATTTATATGTCTGGTTATTCGGAGGTGTTTAAACCCGCTCCCGCCCCATTGTCTTCCACTCTAAACCATTTGTCCTGATTCCTCATGTTCACCACAGAGAGGAGTGGATCCATGCCATCCAAACTGTAGCAAACAGCTTAAAGAACCAGGAACCAGAAGAAGACACGATGGACTACAAATGCGGCTCTCCCACCAACACCACCGGGGCTGAGGAGATGGAAGTGGCTGTGACCAAGACCCGGGCAAAAGCAGTAAGATGTATTGAATGTCGAGGCTTCTCCGTCTGGGTGGTCGTGATTCCTGAGGGGAGGGCTTCGGGGCGGTGACAGAACCACCCTGCCTTCTCTTATAGTTATCTGGGAAGAAGGTGGGTCACCTCAAACCATTTTTCTGTTGTAATGTGAGGTCAGTTTGGTTGGTCCCTGCACTGAAGCATTTGTGACCCTGAAACCATTCCTGTTTTCATTAGTTTGCCCCGAATTATTAATGTTTCATGGCCAGGTTCTCCTGTGACCTTAGCACCCACAGGTGGGGACCATGTGTTCAGAATATACCATGCTCACTGAGAACCTTGGGAGATCCAACAGATGGAGTTCACTCCATAGATCCATATGCAAGTGCCCGTCTCTCTAAGAAACCTGTCTCTTGCTACATAAAGCCACTACGATTTCTTTCCCCTGCGCTGCACACAAGCAGAAGTGATGTGTAAATCCTGCTAATTACTCATCACTTGGTTTTAAACATAGTTACTTCCTCCTGTTTTCTCTCCCCAGTCATCTTCTGCCTGCAGAAGACTGGAAGCAAGTGGGAGGGGGATTCGTGGGGGGGTATTGACTTGGCCACATGATTTCTGTAAGCCCTGCCCCTAGCTGCCACAGCAAATATTTATCTGGAACAAGAGGCTTCTCCTGTTGTTTGAGGTTGGCCTGTTGGCATGGAAGCAAAGGAGACCTTGGACCCTCTTCATCTTGAGCACAAGTGGGTGAGGATGGGCTGTGAGTGGCAGGGAAGCAAACCTGGGTTTAAAGTGTGAGGGTGAAATCGCCCCCTTTCACAGTGCATTGTTAACCCATTCCCTATCTGCCTCTTCCCAGACTATGAACGACTTTGACTACCTGAAACTCTTAGGGAAAGGCACCTTCGGCAAAGTGATCTTGGTGCGGGAAAAGGCCACGGGACGCTATTACGCCATGAAGATACTCCGGAAAGAAGTCATCATCGCAAAAGTACGGTCTGGGGTGGGAAAGCTCAGCCCGGGGGCACTTGGGGGTAGCTTTCCGAATATGATTCCTCTGACTCCAGGTGATTCTCAGCCAATGATTTTATGTCATGAAAGTGGGAGACATTAAACAAGGCTCCTTTCAAAACCACAGGAGTGTGTTGTCTGTGTAGTTAGATGACTTAACCTTCTGTATTTTGTGTATGTTACGCCTGCTCTGTCTTGCCTATGTTTTCTTTCATCTGCCTGTGGGGAGAAGGGGCAGGAATTCTCACCTGCGTGCAAATAGCTTAAAAATTAAAGTGCACAGCTGTCTATATCTCTGTGAATCTCTTGCCTTCTCCTTAGTAAGCTCCTTGAAGAAGGAGCTGTCTTTTGTTTGGTCTTTGACCAGCGCCTGGCACCACAGGATGCAGCTCCATGAGGTCCTTGGGGGCTATGGTAATACAAAGAATAAATGGTGGGGGATTGGACGCCTGCTTTGCTTTTAATTCAGTGGGACAACAGGGCTCTAAAAGGCTTTGCTGGCTAGGAGAGAATGTTGCCCCGTGGCTGCTGTTCCCCTCCAGTCTGGACACTGGCCACAGGCCTCACCTGTCAGATGGAATCCTATCTGCTGTGGCTCAGGGGCCATGCGGTGCAGCTGGCTTTAAACTGCTTGATTGATGTGCTGCGGTGTCCATCTCCCCACAGGATGAGGTTGCGCACACGGTCACGGAGAGCAGAGTGCTGCAGAGCTCCAGACATCCCTTCTTGACGGTAAATCCCCACTGAGGGCAGTAAGGGGTCGGATCGGCAGGCCCGCAGGGTGGGTGCACCAGCCAGGGGAGGACTTGGTCTCGTGTTGAGAGGCACTAGCACAGATGGTGTTGGAATGGGAGCTGGGAGCCCCAGCTGGGATCCTGGAGTTACTGTTAGCAGCACTGGGGCCAGCATCTCAGCATCATGTTCCCCCCCGATCCCTGGGAATGCAAATTCACAGAGTCACCATCCACCTCTGCTCAATGGCTCCTTCTGTTTCAGGCACTGAAATACGCCTTCCAGACTAACGACCGGCTGTGTTTCGTTATGGAGTACGCTAACGGAGGAGAGGTGGGTCTCGGCTGGGAAATGCCGCAGCTAGATGCATGTGCACTTTGTACAGTCTAATGTTGTAAGCACTGCAGAGCCATATAGACATTGAAGTGAAACCAAAACAGGCCCATGGGTGGGAGGCACGGGCTGGGGGTGAAAAGAGTCTGCAGCTGAGGCAGGAAACATTAAGGGGAGAGATTCGGGGAGCTGAACCATGGAATGGGCTGTGGAAGAGTCTGTCCTCCCCTCACACTGGGGAAGTGGCATGCTGGCATGGAGAAGCACTGGGGGGTGCTGAGAACTCGGCCGAGGCACTGCAGTGGGAAGATGCCCCATCCGGAGCTGACTCCTCATCTGTAGTGGGGAGAATGCCATTTGAACTCTTCAGCATTTCACTTTGGAGTCCTGGGTTCTCAGTTCTTACCACAGCTTGGGCTGCAGGGAGGTGCCAGCCTCTTCCTGGGCAGAAGCGTTTTAAGGAAACGTGACACAGCAGAGGAGGATGCAGGAAATTCCACTGCTGTGTGTTCTGGCAAAGCCAAGGCAGGGGTGTTCTGTGGGCTTCATGGAAATACCTGCTCATCAGATCTCCTGCGTTCCCTGCTGTACTTGTAGGAGTGACATTTTTCCAGCTGTCAGTTAGACTGTGGATGCTTACCTGCCACTTGGGGGGCGGCAGGAGTGAACAATGTAACATCATGCCAGCAGAGCTGGCTGGCTTCTCCTAGCTAGCATTTTTGCTCTGCGCGGTGCTACAGGTGTCAGTCACTAGCTTGCCATGTGATTTCCACCAGTGTCTGCACTGCCCTTGTTAAGAGTGACTTCAGGGAAGCAGTCTCAGGATGGGTGGTACGTTCTGTGTGCTGTTTTCCCAGCACCAGACTGTAAATGTTCTCAGCGTTTAGGGCGATGAGCTTAGAATACACAGGCATGGCATCATCAGATGTTTGGGGCCTGGGAGAGCCATCAACCCTGATCTCTCTGCTTTTGGCACTCACGGACAGTCTCTGGCTACATTTTCCTCCCCCCAGCTGTTTTTCCACCTGTCGAGGGAGCGTGTGTTCACTGAGGACCGGGCCCGTTTCTATGGTGCTGAGATAGTGTCCGCACTGGAGTACTTGCACTCCAGGGACGTGGTCTACAGAGACATCAAGGTAATGTCAAGGCAAACAGTGATTCCACCTGGGCTGTTGCTGACTTTGTCTGGGGCTTCAGGTGGTGTCTGTGCTTGGAGGTTCTGCAAACAAAGCTCTTTGAGCTTAAAAGATGAAACTGAATTCTGTGCTCCTGGGTCCCTTTCTTTCACCTCACTTAACTCTGCAGCCAGCCATTGCGCGTCTCAACAGCACCTTGCCCTGGTGGGATTGCAAGATCAAAAGCTTCGTTCAGTGTTTTGCCATGCTGCTGAGAGCAGACAATCAGGGCCATGTCCCTTGGTGCCACACAAGACTCACTAGCTCAGAGTCTAAGGCCAGGAGAGGTCCTCAGGTCTGACCCTCCAGTGTCTTCCAAGCCAGGAAACTTCACCCTGTTGACCCAATATCAAGCCATGCTCTGTGAGCCACCATACGGCCACTAGCTCCCTTCCTGAGTCTTTGGACAGAGGCTTAGCTATGAACAGCTCTGTATCCCAGCTCTCCAGCCCTGGGCAACCCAGCCCCCAAAGATGGTGTGACACAGCAGGTAGTTTAAAAACCTGTTTTAGCCAAACCCACACATTTGGCCCATCTACTGGTGATTTGCCTTTCAGTAGCCTTTCTCTGCTGATGCTGTCCTTGTGATGACAGCTGATTGCAGGCTGTGTTTCTGACCCAATCTTAAAAGCAGCCACTGGATCTCTCCGGGATCGCGTCTGACTCAGTTTTAGCGGTGCTGGTTGTTGCCTTGCTGTTGATTATTACCAGTACCTAACAGTGGGCATGGCGTCTTCATAACCGCCCTGGTCCCTCAGCTTCCTTGGCCAGTGCCATGCTAGACACCATGTCCAGCCAAACACATGGTCTCGACTCCATGGGGAGGAGTCAGCAGCATTAACCCATGGCTTTGACTCCCTTGCCCCACTATCTGTATTTAACTTTCTCTCCCTCTTTCAGCTGGAGAACCTGATGCTGGACAAGGATGGCCACATAAAGATCACGGACTTTGGACTTTGTAAAGAAGGCGTCACAGATGGTGCCACCATGAAAACTTTCTGTGGGACACCAGAGTACCTGGCCCCAGAGGTATTGAAACCTCAGTCTTAGGTATATTATGGTGTCATCGCAAGGCCCAGGCCCAGACCCAGGACCCCATGGTGCATGTGTGAGAGCGTTCCAGCCTCTGAGACAGACAGACACTGTGTGTGGGGCTGAGAGACGGTGAGGGGGCGAGAGACACCTAGCCAGTTTTGGGCCTGTGAGCAGAATGCAGGGGCCTTGACAGCCAGGCCAGTAGAATAAGGCATGAATGTGCTGTTTCCTTGCCCAGTGGCTGGGAGTGGCATGTGGCAGGAGATTAGTGGTAACAGCTGAATGCTGATGTCAAAGGGACTTAAGCAACTGACTGCCCCACTTAGCTAGGCCCATCACCCTGACCTCAGGCCAGCTGGGCCCTTTGAAAGGCTGCTGAGAATTCCTCAGCCACATCGGGAAGGTCACTGCCTTACCATTTCTGGGGCAGCTTGTTCTCAGCTCAAAGTTGGAAACAAAACTGATGAAGAAAACCTATTTTCCTTGGGGTTATTTTGAAGGCTGGGAGCTTTAATTTTGAAACCAGAAATTCCAAGTACTCAATTAAACCTAAAGCCTGTTTAATTAGGGGACCATTCCTAGGCAGATTAATGTATTTAAAAGCGTGGCATGGGAGGGGGAAAGCTAAAAGCCAGGTTCTGTCTGCAACTCAGGAGAGGCTGGTGGGTGGGGGTAGGAGCCAGGACTCCTGGGTTCTGTTTCCAGCTCTATCACCTTGAAAGATGGTGGTGGCTGTCCTCCCCATTGCCTCATCCATAGCCTGGGCAGACAGGAGTGTGGAGCTTTCCTTCCCTGAGAGCTTGTGGGGGACTCAGGGAATAGCTGAGCCCTTGGGCAATGTCTTTTGTGAAAGTGGCAGGCTAGGACAGGACTTGGAGGGACACCCTGCTGCCCCAGCCTGATGGGACTGTGCTGACTAAGGAACAGGAGTCTTTTTCTCTGAGGCCCAGCACCATGTGGGCCTGGCACTGCTGCATCTCCTCTCTGCCTGCTCACAGGGCCCCCCACTCTCCCCGTGCAGGTGCTGGAGGACAATGACTACGGGCGGGCCGTGGACTGGTGGGGGCTGGGCGTTGTCATGTATGAGATGATGTGTGGGCGCCTGCCCTTCTACAACCAGGACCATGAGCGTCTCTTCGAGCTGATCCTCATGGAAGAGATCCGCTTTCCTCGCACCCTCAGCCCCGAAGCCAAGGCCCTGCTGGCTGGCTTGCTCAAGAAGGACCCCAAGCAGAGGTGGGTGGGTGCCTCGTCACACTGGAGGGGCTGTGGTTTTTGGCCACCTGGGTGCAAGAGATGTCCATCTCTGGAGAAACTCCATTACAGGGACTCGCTCTGCCCAAGCAGATGTCTGGCAGCGTCTCTCAAGTGTTCTCAGCTGCAACTTTCCGCCAGGGGTGGCTGCTGTCCTGGGGCAGGCCTTCGTGTTTCTCCCTTGGGAGGATGGTCAGGGCTTGGCAAAGTGCTGAGCGATCTCTGTTGGCAGGAAGACCAGATGCAAAGTATCCTCAGTCTTCTGCCCCCAGGGCCCTTGGTTAATGCTTCCTGGGCCTACTTTGGGAATGAGCTTGGGGCGTTTCTCTGGCTGGTGTGATCCAAGGATCAGAGTAGTCAGGATTTTGCTGACTCACAGGGTCATCCTGGCCTTTAGCACCATGTGACTTGATGTCTTTAAAACTGCATCTTTAAATTGGTGCTATTCTAGGCTCCGGAGAGCCGGAGGGGTGGTAACGGCATCTGTGTGTCCACAGGCTAGGGGGAGGGCCAAACGATGCCAAGGAGGTGATGGAACATCGATTCTTCACAACCATCAACTGGCAAGATGTGGTTCAGAAGAAGGTAAGAAGAGGACAAATCCCTCTTTGCTGTAGAGGTGCTGGGGTTTTTCTCAGCCCTGGGCCACTTAACTGTTGACTTCCCAGAACAGTGAGGCTGTCATTAAGTGCAAGGTGAGCCTGTGCAGAGACCCCTCTTTGCTAACACTGGCTCACCCAGCATGATGAAGACCAGCTCTTTGTACTCTACATGCTGAGAGAGAAGGGGCCAGGCAGGGTTATACACAACTCCTGTTACAGGATGGGAAATCCTGTCCCTGCATTTTAACCTCCATTCTCTGTCTGATCCTGGTCTCATAATTCAAAGATTTGCTTTGAATTGCAAGACCCGTCTCAGGTTTTAAAGTGAGCCTAGCCTGCCCTACACTGGCAGTCACGCAAAGCTATTTACTTAGTATCTCCCATCATCTTCCTTGCATCTCCTTACTGTGATGACTCCACTGTGCCACACCGACGGGAAATGCCCTTCCATCAGCATAGCACTCCACTACTTGCTGGTGTGGATTAACGGAATTGACTTTGAGGTTCAACTGAGCAAGTCTTCATTGCCACTCAGTCAAATCCACCAAATGGATCATGCACTGCTGACAGCAGTGTTAAGCATACTCTCTATCGCATCAAAATCACACCAGAGAAAAGGGAGCCTTCTCCACTGAGCCAGGCAGGGTTGTCAGAGGTGGGGAGTTGTGTTTAGCACAGTTTGGGCAGTCCAACAGAGCCATTTGCACAGGAATAGCAAGGGGTGGGCTGGCCCAAGAAAACAGTCCTGTACTGATTTTTTGTGCAATGTGTCCCTGCAGCAGGACGGGATGAGGGCCTTAGCTGGTCGCTAGTTCTTGCACATCAGCTTAGCTTGGCGGAGGTTGGTTTGCAGACCCTGGAGAAGGAGGAGGGCAAGCTGTGTCAGCACTCCTGTCCCCTTTGCTGGTTTTAGATTGAGAACAGCTAGTTTGGATTAACTGGGGATAAATAGTAGCAGGTTTCAGAGAAAATGTTTTTCAGTGGACCTCTTGAGCGTCTCCATGGGAGCCTGCAGCAGTTTAACTGAAGTGGCTTGAGGTTGCTGTGTAGCCAAGCCCTAGGATCTAGCCATGTTTGAAGGGATTGTGCAGGACAGGCACAGATGCAGACCCACCACCGGATCTGACATACAGTTGTGCTGGAGAGTGTGCAAGCCAGTCTGCCTTGAGTTCAGTGTTGTCCAGTGCAGCATTTTTTCCCCCTTAGCTCATCCCACCATTTAAACCACAAGTGACATCAGAAATTGACACACGATATTTCGACGATGAGTTCACGGCGCAGTCCATCACCATCACGCCACCGGACCGATGTGAGTATGGCTGGCTGCTCAGGGCCTGAGGTTGGCCCAGACCTTGCATCTCTCTGGGGTGTCTGCTGGGCTCTGGGAAGGGGCTGAAATGAAAACATCTTTTAGGAAGGAAGCACCTCAGATGATCCACCTTACCACCACCCCAGCTGTGAACTCAGCACAGAACCTGCAGTGATTCCCCTGCAGGGGCTGGGTATTGAGACCTCCCTAGTTCCAACCCAGCCCATTGCCCATGAGGCGCCTGGCTTTTCCTCAATGGGAGAGATGTGGCAGTAACCACACGTCGCAGCTCTTGGGCATCTCCAGGTTGCAGGGGCTTTTGCAAAAGCACCTAAGTGGTTTAGAAGCATGACTCCTTTTGAAAGGCACCCTGGGCTCCCAACTCCTTGTGGTGCTTTGGAGACACCCCCTCCCATAAACTTCTCTCTCTGGCTGCAGATGATAGCATGGACTCCCTAGAGGCCGATCAGAGGACGCACTTCCCACAGTTCTCCTACTCTGCCAGCATCCGAGAATAGGCCACAGCAGGCAGAGACATGGGCTCAGAGGACAAGAGGACTTTGGTTTTGTTCCTTGGATTTCTCTCCAGCAGTCTGGTCACACACTATCCTGGCCTCCGGAATCCCACCTGGAGGCTGCTGGGGAGCAGCCCCTGCTCTTTGAAACTCAGCCAGTTTGGCATCACCCTACCAAGCAGGGAGACATCAGGTCCCCACTCGGAACTGTAATGAAAGGAAGTGCTCTTGCTCCATGACTAACCTGCGCCGAGCCACGGCTCATTAGCATGGGGTTGCTTTGATTTTTTTTTTTTTAAACTCCTAGATGTGCTTACAGATTTTAAAGAAACACGGCCCCATGACAGAGCCCCTCCTTTGACATCTGAGCACCCCTTTTGCCCACCAGCCTGGACATCACCTAACCAGAACTTCCAAAAGAGACCAGAGGAGAGCTTTGTGGAGAGGAATCCTGGGAAATCGAAACTGGCTTGCACAGAATACCACCCGTCCTGTACAGAGCTGTCTGTTACTACAGAGAGGAAACCCGAGTGGAGGCAACATAACGCTTCATTCGGCGTCTCTGTGGGGACGTGGATATTAAAACCTCCAAGCAGGTCCAAAGCGTGGCAGGTTGGCTCTCTGCCTGGAGAGCTGCTGTTTACTTTATTGCTACGTTTGCGCGCGTCTGTTGCAGTGAGGAACGCTGGCTTGCCGGCCCCCTGGTTACATTCACAGTTCGTGTTTTCTCTTCTGCCTGTAAAATCTTTACAGCCCTTTGATAAGTGTGAGCTGAAAGGGCACCGGACAGAGACCAGCGAAACCAGAGCCTTGTGGATCTCCACAGGAGGGAGGAATGGGGAGAGAGACCACCTGATGGGCGCTTGGAGAGCTCAGAAGTCTTACGGCAGGGTTCACACTTCACACAGCTGCCTCCCATAGCCACACTAGCACTAAGGAAGACGTTTGCTCTTTCCACAGAGACATGGTGTGTGAGGAGGGGGGCAGGGTTTCCACATCCTTTCCCTCAATTTTGCCGGGGGGCTGCCCATCGCACAGTGGTGCCTGTGTACAACGCACAGGGCTGCAAAAGCAATAATGGTTTTTCTTCAAAACTGCCTTAAAGCTGCAGCCAGCACACACCCAGCATGCAGCAGGGTTTTATGTGGCACAGCTAGGCTGCTAATGAAAGAGCACAGCGGCGCTTCTGCAGAAAACACCTCTTCCGCTGCAGCGAAGCAGATCCTGTGAGCTCCTACTCCCCAGCTCTGCCCCTGTGCGGTGGGATAATACTCTGTGTCCTTCGGCCCAGACAAATGCTGAAGGCCCAGTTCCCTGTGTAGTCACTGATGCTGGTGCCCTGGAGTGGGGACTGCTGCCCAGCCCTGCCCTACTGAGCACCTGTGGTTGTGCCGGGTGTGTTGGGCAGCAGAGAGAAAGGAGTCACGTTTGCTGCATGAGTTTGGGATGCTTTCTTTCATGGGGGCTTCTCTGGTGGCACTTCAAGATGTCATTTGTCAAACTGAGGTGCTCTGAATGCCACTGGATCATTGCAGGGTGAGAGGACAAACAGCTGCTTTCTGCTGTTGTCAGTGTCTCTCGCTGTCCAGTGCCTCAGCTGTAGTGCACCAAGTATGTGTGGGGCCTAAATTGCAAAGGGCTCTTCTTACTGTGGAAACCCCTAGCCCAGCGGCAGTGAGCCAGCCCCATTGCCCTGCTCTTAGCATGGTGATGTGGACTTGGAACTCTGCTGTGTGTCAGGTCACCCCTATGTTGTGTGGGTCATGCAATTATGGGTGGTGCAGTAGTGGGGACTCAGCCTCCAGGCGTTCCTGTCACTGCTGTGTGTGTCCCCCAGGTGGGGGTTTCCCCAGCGTTTCAGCGAGATGCATCCTGCTGGAGGAGTCCCACCCATCCTGATGCCGACACTGATCTGATCTGGAAACCTAGCACAGCTGAGAGGGTGGAGCCTCCTACATGTGAGGTCTGTTTCACCAAGGTTTTCACTTATAGCAGTGTGCCTCATCCCTAACACAGCACCCAGCCAGTTAGCCATTAATCTGGGTCTTCAGCCCTGGCAGAGCAGTCCCGTCGCAGGCGACGGACACACTTCAGTGGCCAACATCCAGGACACCGTGTGGCCTAGTGCTTTGGCAGAGAGCAAGTTACATTCAATTGGAGGGATGGGTGGACCAGGGTGCATGGTATTGATGCCCCAACTACCCAGCTTAGCTTTTACAGCTATGCAATCTCTTCCAATTTGGGGTTGCTGTATTGTTTTTGGGGGGGCCTTTACGGCATACTTACCAGATCTTAATTTTTAATCTTCCAAGTATTTTAGATGCCTGGGTCAGCGCTGGGCCAGGTCCTGGTCTTTTCCCTCACTGCCAGCTGCTCCTCGAATGCAGGCAGTGAGACTAAGTCTCTGCATTTCTCAGGAAAGGCTGCAGCCTCATCCCAATGCTATAGCCAGCTGTTAAGCCTTGCTGCCATTTGGGAGAAGGATTCGCTGCTGCTCAAATGCCATCCTTGGAACAGGGGAGTGGGGGGCTGCATTCAAGAGCTGTGGACCAGACCAGAGGATGAGCTGGGCACTATCTTATTTGTGGCAGGAGCTATTGAATGGGGGGGGGGTCCCCAGGCCTCACCATCCTCACCCTGCTGCAAGTTCACCTTAACCCTTCCATCCCTGGGTACAGCTCCCTCAGGGCCCAGGGACTGATAGCTCCAGCATCACTCACACATAGGGGGGCTGAATTTCACACTCAGGCACTTTGCACATGCAGAGCCCTGTGTGGTCTCAGCCTGAGAGCAGCAGGTGTGACAGGGCAGGAGGTTGGTTTTCATGTGCTTGGTGGCCCTGTCAAGTGAGGAAGGCTTCCTTGGCTCCTCGGGCATTGGAGTTTCTTGGCAGACTGGCCCCTCTTTCCAAGGACAGTGGAGAGTCTCAGTGGCACAGTATACAACTTCCTTTGTCTCAAGCTGGTCTGCGTCTGTGCCCCACAGCCCAGGGTTCCAGCATGGGGCCCACATGCTGGCCCCACTGGCTCTCTGCAGTCCTGTAAATGGAGTTCATCTGGGAACTTCTCTGCCTCTGGAGCCCCAGGTGGAGCCTTTCTAACTGCTGGAAGTCACTGTCCAGTGCCCAGCCAGGAGAGGTCATCTCCGCATGCCTTGGGCTTTCTCCTGGGAGCAGCTAGGCTTGCAAAAGGGAAAGCAAACAAGATCAAAACTAAAAAGTAAAGATTTAGGTAGGACCATTATTGTGCTTTACAATGGTGCCTGGAGTCATGACCAAGCAGGGCCCCTGCTGGGTCAGGCGCTGCCCTGGAGGTCCAACAGACGCAGACAGGTTTATCCCCATTGTACCCCTGGGGACCTGAGGTCAGAGAGGCAGGAACTCTAAACCCCAGTCTCCCAGTCCGGTGCCTTTACCACCAGCCCAGCTCTATTGTGAGCAGATGTATCTCTGTGCCTCTTTGCACCTTAACCCGGCCCTCTATCTTGGCATCCTACATGTGGGCAAGTTTTTCTCTTTATGGGGGATGCTCACTTTCTCTCCAGAAGGAGAAACAAGTTGTTAACCTCTGCAGAACTAAACTGGCAGCTTAAAACCTCCTGGCTTCATTCTGAATCCAGATTTCCAGGAGCAACAGCGTTACAGCCCTGCATTGACAACAGTATTTTCTGCCAATGCCAGCTCTGGGCCAAAACTACTGGCCAGCTGTTGCTGGACATGTGTCTAAGTGCTGAACTGGGGAGAAGCATTTGTCGATGCAGTTGAAGTGCTTCATTTCTTGGCCTGTATATTTAACATTGCATTTGTCAGGGAGCCAAGTGGGGAACCCAACAGAGCTTTAAGTTAAAACACTTCTGGTTGTCTGAGGCCAGATGGATCACAGGTTTCCCTGGGCATGGTGCTTTGGCTTTGTTCAAAAGCAGCTTTTTTGCTATGCCATCAATTCTTAAATGTTCTTTTGGCCTTTTGCTTGAGTGTTGCTGGAATTCCATGTTGAGTTGATCAGCTCAGGTGCTGGGCCCTTGAGTCCCTTCCTGCTAAAGGTGTTACTGGGTTGTGCTTCCAGTCCAGTGCCCTGTGGTCTTGAACTCTTTCTGCCAGGTGTCAAAGGGTAAAGGGCTCCCCCATCCTGGCTGGCCTCCAGCAGCTGTCCCAGCTCTGGTCGTCAGGTCCAACATGGTTCCCATCAAAAGCACTTCTCCGGCCCTGCCCTGGCATGCAGACTAGCCCAGCACACACCCAGCTTTAAGTACCCAGCTGGGCATTTGTTTTATCAAGTGTTTGGGGGGGGTTCCCTTTGGAGGGGAAGGAAGCCCACACATACACCTTGGAGGAGCTGAATGAGCAGCACCTGTCAGCCCTTCAGGCACAGACACTATTTAGCTGTGACACTGGGATCTCTGGGATATCCACTCACTGGTAGATGCTTTTGGTTGTTACAACTCCCTCCATGCTGTTCTCACTAACCCTTTGTGATTGTAGTGTGTGAAAACTGCTCCTGGTTGGTACGCGCCAGGAAAGCTCAGTGGCTGGTTCTGGCTTTTACTCCTTTTGCATTCTTGGGGCAGGTCACAAAATGTTTCTGTTTCTGGAGGTGTGACAGTTAAGGCGCATTTACTTAATGTAACTGACACATCTTAGTGGCTTTTCCCAAGGGAGAGAGAGGCTCTGGCAGGGGAGAATGGGAAGAATTTCTACAAAGCTGGATTTTGAAACTTTAATCATGCTCATGCAATGTCCTGATGCTGGGCCTGAGAGATTTGGTTTACGCTGTAAAATAGGGGTTTGACTTATGAATATTATAGCTTCCTTTTTCTAGTACCTGACAGGTGAGATTACTGGAGTGTTTCATTTCTGTGAATCTGTCCAAGCCACACTCACCTGTCCCATTGGATTTGTACGGTACAAGCAATAAATGTTTTTTTGGAAGACGGATTAGCTCATTTCCCCCCCCTGCTTTGCAGCACTGTGGTTGGACCCTTTGGCTTTATGCTTGTTCCAGTCCTGGTTCCCAAGCCCTGAATCCTGGTGGATGGGCCTGTGCTATCTGCCCTAAATGGTGCTGGCAATGCTCCAGTGCCATCATGAAAACCAACCAGGCCCAGTCCTGCGGGTGGCTGCCACTCTGCAACCAGCTGGCTTGGTGTTACGCTACCAATCCAGACGCCAGTTTCTGGGGTGGAGCCGTCAGAGGGGCAGAGGCTATGGGCTCAGCCCCAACCCCGATCTACTGCACTCCCTCTTGCCTTTGGGAACCCACTGCTGCCCACATGTTCTTTGTCTGCAGGAAACACTCTATGTCCTGTGCTCTAAAAATACAGCCCCTACCAGGGGGAGCTTGGTGGGAGGGACTCGACAGGACAGCATGGGCCTTCTAGAATCATTCCAAGAACCATGGGCCTGTGGGCTCTCCACAAAATACCCTTGGCCTGCAGCAGCTCCAGGTCCAGAGCTGCCCTTTGGTCTCTTGGTGGGGAAGAAGGAGGAGCTGCTCTCAAGGCAACATGCATTACTGGGGTATGGGCCTGGCCCTTAGAGTACAGCCACCAGGGTCCCCTCCCCCTGCTTCACAGGCATTACTGTAGGCAGTGGGGCAGCCACAAGGAGAGTGTCAAAGATCAGGGCTCCTTCGGCTAGGTGCCGTCCAGACTGACCAAGGATTGGACCCCTATAGGTCTGAGCACTGCACAGACTGGACACTCACAGGTTCCCAGCCTGACTACTGATAAAGGGAGACGACTTCCCTGAGGATGAGCTGAGGTCTGGTGACAGGCAAGGCCATGTTGTCCAGTGAGGCTGTGGCAAAGCAAGGAATAAAATTTAGCAGGATCTGGCTCCCAGCCTATCTGCACCTTGCTTGAAAGCCTCTTTCCCGCACTCTGCTGCCAGTGGGGGCTGCAGCATGGCCCTTTCAGTCTCCTATCTGCACCACTTGCCTAGTACAGTGTTTCCCAACCAGCCTGAGCCAGTGCACTGTGGAATTTTTTAAAAAGCCATTCAAGAGTTCTGGATTAGTTTATTAATATTCATGAATTCATTTGGAGCCTATATGCTGGTGTGCATCAAAATAATTAAAAATATCAAGATGTGCCACAGCAGAGAGAGAGGCTGGGAACCACTGACCTAGTGGGACACCCTTCACAAACCAACTGTGCACAAGAAGAGGTCAGCTTGAGGAATGTGGCTGGCTCTGAGGCGAGTCTTGTCTGTCAAGTCAAGTCAGGGCTGGAAGGGACCTCATGAGATCATCGAGTCCAACCCCCTGGGAATTGAACCCAGGACCTTCTGCATGTTAAGCAGAGGTGTTAGCCACTACACTATTTGCAGGGCCTTGCTAGGTCTCAACTCTGACTGTCCACCTAGCAGGTGCTTCATTGATGGGGTATCAGAGCCCCCCAACCAAACACCTTCCCACATCCTGCTGGATGACAATTTTGTTCATGGAGAGTGGCACAAGGCAGCAATTGAGACAGTTCACTAGGTGCACTTGAGCAGCAGCTAGAGACCCCAGCTAGGATCAGGGCTCTGTCACACTAGGTGCCACCCAGACTCCAACTAAGACCAGGGCTTCCACCATGCTGGGTGCTGACCAGAGCATGAGCTGGTTCCTGGCTTGAAGAGATCAATCTAAAAAGATAAAAGGAAGTTGATTATCTCCATTTTACAGATGGAAAAACTGAGGCACAGGAAGCTGCAGTGATGTGCCCAAGGCCACCCACGGTGTTTGTGGCAGATGTGGGGTCAGAGCCCAGCTCTCCTGAGCAGGGCTGAATTAAGGCTCTTGGGGGCCTGTGGCTGTCCACTTTTGTGGGTCCCCCCAGCGCAGCCCAGCCCAGCCTTGGGACAGGGTGGTGTGGCACTCGGTGTGCCAGGGGCAGGCAGACCCACTAGCTATGTATGGTAGGCCAGTGCTCGGAGCTGGGTCAGCATTGGGGAAGGGGAGCCACAGGGCAGGGAGCAGGCTGGTGGTGCTCAGGCCAGCTTCCGGGAGTGCTCTGGGCCTGCCAGCCAGTGCCCCATTTATTTTTGCAGGATGATATGGAGCAGGGCTCCCTTTAGCCCAGGGCTCAGGGCTGCAGCTCCTAAAGCTGCTTGGTTAATCCAGTCCTTTCCCTCCATCTCAGCCTTTCCCTGCAGGCTCCCCTCTGCATCCATCCAGCTGGCTGCAGATGCTCTGCGCCTGCTGCGTCGGCTATGTACTGCAAAACCACCAGTGAGGGGGCGATGGTGCTTGCCTCCTGAGGATGGAGTTGTACCCACAGCAACACACAACATGCCATTGGCACACACGCATGTTCCCAGAGGAGGTCAAGGATCAGACTAAACTAGCTTTCTCCTAGGTCCTCTTCCTGCTCATGGTGTTCTTGAGGATTTCTAACATACAGCCCCAGCTACCCAGCGATGGGCTTCTCCTCCCTCTGCCATTAACCCTCAATCCCAACCCACAGCCACTGCTAGCCCAGTCCTGGATCCACCCTCCTACCTCTGCTGGTGCCCCTCAGCCTGATCCTCATTTTATTCATGAGTCTCTCCTTGTTCAGGAGGGAAATGGCCAGGTGCTTGGTGAGGGCCACACAGGGGAGAAACATGCCAAGCTGCCCCCCTCCTCAGTTGCTGTCCCAGGCTGCTGCCTGGGATGGGGACATTTGCTGGGACCTTGTGGCCACCCTTGGGACTGGATGACCACACACCCCTCCCCTGTGATCTGGGGGACACCTCCCATCAGTTGTGAGGGGAGAGGAGTTCTGTTAGGCCTGACCCAGCTTGAGCTAATGGCTAGGCACTAACCTGGGTAGAAATGCACCAATAGCATGTGGGGGCCCTCAGCTGTGTCCTAATGAAACATTAATTAGCAGGGCCCAGGCCAGAGCACCAGCCCTCAGCTGGTGCCTTTCTGCACCCACTCCAAAGCCAGCTTCCTTGGGTGGGACCATGTGCTCTGCACAGGGCAAACTGGCCAAGTACCATGAGCTGAGGGCTTGGTGCCCCCACCAGAGAGCGGTACCAGGGATGGGGCCCTATGGGGCAGCCACTAATGGTTCCAAGCTATAGCTCCCTCTCACCCCTTGCCCCCTGGGTGCTCCCTTGTTACCCAGTACTCATCCCAGGGAGACCTCTCCAGCTGGGAGCTGTGGCAACTGGGGGGCACTCCCTGGGGGAGCCAAGTTTGCTCAGACTGGGCCCACTTTGCAGGTCCCTGCCCCTCTCCCTGTGCAGGTGTGAAGACTGAGCCCCTCCTCCCCAGAGTCCCTTCAGGTTGTGGGGCTGGTACATAGGGAAGGGGGTCTCTGTAGTCCCTTCCCTCCCACACACCCTCCAGTGAGTCAGGTTTGGCACCTGGCCCAGTCTCCTTTCCCACAGAAGTGATTCTCCAGCACTCCTTGGCTATATCAAAGTCCCTGGATGCCTAGGTCCTGAGCCCTTTCTAGGGGAGTCATCTTGTGACCATACTCAGCTCCCCTCCGGCATCCCCCAACCAGTCTGGGGCTGGAACCCAGGTTCCCTGAGCTCATCGTCCTCTGGTTGCTGGTGCATGGGGGACTCCCTGCTCTGATTCAGGACCCAGCTGGATCAGCCCAGGCTGGACACAGCTTCACTGGGGGGCAGGGAGCTTTAGGCAAGATGCTAGCTGCCAGGCCCATGGCACTCACCGAAGGGTGCTGGGAGGTCTAGGAATACCCACTCTCCCCAAGATGGGGGTCACCTCCCTGATGCCTGGGTCTCTCATCAGCTGCAGGAGGAAGAGAAACGGGAGCCACTAAGAAGCAAGAACAAGGGTCCTGGAGGGGATAAGGGGGCCAGGAAGGTGAGTTTGGAGACCCTCCCCATTGCCAGGCACTGCAGCCTCAAGTGCATCCAGATGGGTTTTGGGGCAGTGCTGGGACCCACATGCCAACCACAGCTTCCAGATCTGCCGTGGATGCTCTTCCTGCTCAGGGCCACAGTTTCCTCACATGTCCTGTCAGGAGGAGCCTTTCTCAGCCTATGCAGATAGCACTTGGTGCAATGGGGGTCTTGCCCAATGTGGGGGATGTTGGCAGGAGAAAGTATGTTAAAAGGCTCCCAGTTAGCCTGGCCCAGTCTTGGGGGGAGCCCACAAATGGGTGCATCCCTCTTTCACACAGAAGCTGGGGGAACAGTTGAGTTGTCCTGTGTTAGGGGTGGGGCTAAAAGTGAAGATCAGCTTTATGCCCCCTGCCCCAAGCTGCTCTTTGCAAACTCCCTACCCTACAAATGCCCAGGAAGTGGGGCTCATGGGGGAAAAGGCTGGTTTCCTTGTGGGCAGAGGTCAAGGTCTGGTCTGTGCTCAGGGAGGGTGGATGAATCCCAGAATCCCAGAGCCTCGATCCTGCATGGGTGATGAGTGGTGTCAGCCAGGACGCTGGAGTTTTAATCCAAAGGCCTCCAATGCTCATGGAGCCCAGAATGTGTGGGGCAAGGCAGGCGGGGGGCAGGTGTCAGCTCCTCACCCTCCACCCCTCTGTTTTCCAGAAGAAGCCACCAGGAAGTCGTGTGGACAAAGCAGCAGCTGTTGACCCCAGGATCTCTGTGAATCCTGTCCTGCAGAGAGGTGGGGGAACTGTTTGGGGCCTGTGGCCTGAGCAGAGGGATTGTACTGGGCTGGAGATTAGGGGAGCTGGGGGCCCAGGGCATGACCTTCTGGCAGCTGCAAATTGAGGAGCCTGTGATGCACCTGCTTCTGGGGTGGAGCAGGGCTGGCTCTACTATGAGGCAAGAGACAGACATGGCTTCAGGTGACAGTTCTTAGGGCACCTAGCAGAGTTCCCTCTAATTTTTCATAGGCTGTGTGCCCAAAAAATTTCTTTTGTGCACATTTTTGGAACCAGTGTCCAAATTTGTGCACACTCAAGTGAGTGTGGTCAAACTTATAACTGTGTATAATGCAAATAATGTCTAAATTTTATTTTGATATGGTGATGGAAATGATTTTATAAATTACAAAACCTTATTTGAAACATGCTACTTGAAATCACCTTCTTAAAGTATCATGAAAGTATTAGCACTGTTGAATTTTTTTGTGCACACTTTATTTTGTTGTGTGCATAGGTTTCACAACCTGTGTGCATGTGGGAACATAGGCGCCTACCCCCCCCCCCCCCGAAGATCAGGCTGGCTCCCACCTTATCCATTCGTTCCTTGCAGCTCAGGCACTGTTAGTCAACCTGCAGCTTAAGTCATGTAGGCAGAGTGCACTTTAAATCCCTCTGCAGGCAAACGCTGGAGATTTATGTGCTTTGGAAAACCATTTTCAACCCCATGAATGAGATGGGGCAGGCACCAAATCAAAATTTGGCTTGAGGCACCACAAACCTTTGAGCTGGCCCCGGGTGGAAGGGTCATATGGGGAAAAAAAACAACAAGGAGTTGTGTGGCACTTTAAGACTAACAGATTTATTTTTTGCATGAACTTTCGTGGGAGAAGATCCCACTTCCTCAGATGCCTGCAGCTAGTCCTGCACGGGAAGATGCCTGGGGCTGAGTAGCTATGGGGTTGTGCTGAAGCCCAGGGCTGGGCCCTGCTGGGAGGTGTGGAGAACTAGGTTGTTGACAGCATCTTTCCCCTCAGGGGTCACAGACAGGGAGGAATCTGGGGGGCGCTGGGCACTGTTCCATGTGCCTGAGGCGCTGGCCGAAGATCTGACCCAGGCGCTGGTCAGTGTGGACATGGCCATGGAGCGGGAATACGCCTGGGACATTTTCACCAGTATGGTGGTGAGTGGAGTGGCTGAGCACCCTCAGCTTTGCAGGGTGGCATGACGAGTGGGTGGGGTTAAATGTCATGTGATAGTGGCTCCCCAGCTGCCCCATAGCTGACATGCACAGGCAGGGAGCTGGGGGAAGTAGCTTTTTGGGGAGTTGGACAGGTAAAGGCCAGCCCCCCGACTACCCCTATGGGGAGAAGTGAGGACCCAGTCTCCTTGGCTGCCACTCACACAGGAGTATCCTAAGGGCCTTGGCTGACTCCTGGGTCCTTTCCCCTGCTCTGGGAGGGGAGTGGGGTCTAGGAGCTAGAGTGGGTTGGGGATGGGGGTGGGAGCCTGGACTCCTGGGTCCTGTCCCTGGCTCTGGCACAATTCGAGGGCATGTTCCTTCCCGTCCCTGGGCCTCACCACTGCCCATGCTCACATTTCTCTCTCATCCCCAGAAAAAACAATCCAGCTACGTCTTCCAGAACTGGGATATGCCACGTGCCGTGACGGCTGAGATGCGGGCACTCATTGTTGACTGGCTTGTGCAGGTGCACGTAGGTACAGGTGACCATCTGGCCACCCCATTCCCTCCACAGCTACGTGCCTCCCAGCCCTGGCAGGACCCCAGGGATGAAACCTCTCAGCCAGGTGAACTGTCAGGGACAGACTGATTGGGGAGGGCAACAAGGGAGTTGGTTTGGGTTTGCCCCAGAGTGAGAAGTACAGCGTGGGACTCCTGGTTTCTATCCCCAGCCCTGCTGCAGATAGCTGAGCAGGGCATAAGATGCGGTGCTTCAGTTTCCCCTTTATAAAACAGGGACAATAATTCCCCCTCCGCAGGATGCAGAGAGAGAGAGTGCTCAGCTCCCCTCCCCTATCCCTGTGCCCCAATCTCTGGTTGCCCTGGTGAGCATTTGCCCCAATGACCATGCCCCCTCTCCCACAGGAGTACCTGAGCCTGGCAGATGACACCCTCTACCTGGCTGTGTATCTGATGAATGCCTACATGAAGGTGGCACGAGTGCGAGTCCCAACCCTGCAGCTCTTGGGTGTCACCTGCCTCTTTGTGGCCTGTAAAGTGGAGGAGTGCACCTTCCCAGAGGTGGGACAGGTGCCCGGATGCCTGGGTTGTCTCTCCGACTCTGGAGGGGAGGGGGAGCTGAAGCCCAGGACTCCTGGATTCTATCCCAGCTCTAGGAGGGGAGTGGGGTCTAGTGGTCAAAGCAGAGGGGGGCTGGGGGCCAGGGCTCCTGGATTCTGTTGTCCCTCCAGGAGGGGACAGTGCAGCTGGCCACTGTTCCAGGCTGCAGGAGCCACATAGGAGCCCTTCCGTTGGATGGTGGGGGCAAGCTTTAGGCGACTGGGCAGGACTACCCTGCTGGGCTGGGGGCAGGGAGCCTCCTGGGCCCAGCCCTGCGCTTCCCTTGCAGCCAGCTGAGCTGTGTTTCATGACTGAGGACTCATTCAGCTGCCGGGAGCTGCTGCGGATGGAGCGCAAGGTGCTGTCACGCCTCAACTTTGAGCTGCACTACACCAATCCTGTGCACCTGCTGCAGCTGCTGGTGGCCCTGGGCCACTGCACGCGAGAGGTGAGTGCCGGGGGTTCTAGGAGGGAGTAGGGTCTAGTGGTTGGAGCAGGAATGGGTTGGGAGCCTGGTTCCTGGGTTCTATCCCCTGCTCTGGGAGGGAGTGGGGTCTTCTGGTTAGAGTCGGAGAGGGCTAGGAGCCTGCGTTCCTGGGTTCTCGCCATGACTCAGGAAGGGAGTGGGATCTAGATGTGGGGTGGGCAGGCATTGGGTGTCTTGGCAGCCAGGGTGCTGTGGATGTTCCTGACCTGTTTCCTCCCCATAGGTCCATCACCTGGCCATGTACTTCATGGAGCTGTCTCTAATGGAAGCCGACTGTGTCAAGTTCGAGCCAGCCCAGTTAGCCGCCGGGGCCCTGTGCCTGGCACAGCGGGTGCTTCAGGAAGCTGGCACAGCGAGCACGGCCACTGGGCCAGAGAGGTCCGTCCAGTTTTGCTTATACAGGTGGGCCATGTGCTTCTCTCCACTGTGATTAGCCTGTATGACGGAGCCGCCTCCCAAAATGCAGCCAGTGTGGGGTGCTGCAATCTAGGGGACTCACTCCTGCTGGCTGGGGTGTGCATGGGCCCTAGGAATGCAGCCTCCTTCATGGGTGGTAGGGTAGGGGTTCTCCTTCCCTGGGGCTCCCCGTGGGTCTGCCCCCCATGCCCAGTTAATGCCCTGCTCCCCTTGTTGCAGCGAAGAGGAGCTTGGCGCTGTACATCATGCCATGGCCAAGGCCGTGCTGCGGGCTGGTGCCTCCAACCTTCGCGCCATCTTCGTCAAATACTCATGCCCCCAGAAGCTTGGGGCCAGCACCAGCCCAGCCATAGCCCGCTCTGACTACCTCGCCCGCTGCTGGAGCAAGGCACCCTGAGCCCCCCACTGGCTGGATCTGGACCCGTGTATGCTGGCTGCAGCCTGGCTGGCATCTCCATGGCAACCGCAAGGATTCCCGCCTGCTTGGGGGGCATCTCTGCTCCCCCACCTGTGAGTGGTGATTCCCCCACTAGGGAGGGGGCTTCGGGGGAGGGCCCGTGGGTCCTTCTCTCACCTGGGAGGGCAGAGCTATAGTGATTGGAGGGGAGGGCAGAGAGGGATGGGGGGTTGTTTCTAAGTCTGTCACTTGGACTTGCTTTGGTGCTTGCCCTCTTTTTATGCCCAGTGACTCTGGGTAGAGGGGCTGGGCCATGGGCCTGCAGTGGCCGTGCCAGGGCTGTGCGGGGATGGGGGAGGGTAGCGTTCCCTGTGCTGGCTCCCAGCACCCCAATGGGCCTCCAAAAAAAAAAAAAAAGGGCTGGTGTGATGAGAAAATGGCTGTGTGCATTTGTCAAATAAAGTATGTTTTAACTACCCAGGAGCCTGCTGGATGTGAGTGGCAGCTGGGGGGCCATGCATCCCCCTCCACTCCCCTGCCCCTGAGGAACCATCCTGGATCTCTAGATGGCAAACAGGGGATTAACTTTCTCTGACCCTCAGCCCAGGTAGCCAATAGGGGGCAGGTTTCTGGGGGGTGATGTGTGCCACCCTCCCCTTCCCCCAGAGGGCTGAGTCTTGCAGGGCTTGTGCCACAAGGCACGGCAGCTGGGTTGGAGCTGTTGGTGGCCAGTGGTGCTGGTTCAGAGCAAGCCCTGCTTGTCTGCATGGCCGGGTCAGGGGTGACGTCCCAGCGTGCCAGGTGCTGCATGGATGCACGGGAGGAGCCACCCCCTACACTGTGGAGTGTATGAGAGTGATGTGATCTGCCTGGGGGAGTGACTTGGCTGGGCTGGTGGGGGTGGGTCAGGAATGGGGGGCAACAGGCGAGTGAGGTGGGACAGCTGAGATTGCAGGAGCTGTGGGTCAGGAGTGAGGAGCCCCCACAGAGCTGGGGAGAGGAGAGCACATGCACTGAGGGGCCTGTTGGGAGAGGTGCTGTGTATAGCACACACTTATGCATACATGCACACACACTCTCTTTCCTGAGCCCTGGTGCAGATCAAGTCGTGACTCTCAGGCATGTAGAGGACAATTGCCCAGAAGGGGAGGATCTGGGAGAGGAACAGACTAATTCTCTGATCACGCCCCACTGCTCACCCCCCCCCCCGGAAAAGACTCCTGGCTTTTTAATATGGAGACATTTAAGGTCAGTGCTGCTGTGATGATGCGGCGGGATATTCCCACAATGCATCTGGGGAAGCTCTCCCAGTGCTGTTGCTGCAGAGCCAGCCCAGCGCGTTCTCCTCACCTCGCCCCATCGCAATCACAGCCCGGTGAGGCTTCCCTCCCCCCCACTCCCCCCAAGCCTTCCCTGTCCGCTTTATGCACAGCACGCTCTTCCGGATTGTCCAGAAGAGACAGGCTTTCCAGCCCACCCGGCATGGCTCACTGCCTCTGAGCAGGGCTATGGAGGACAGCAGTCAGAGTCAGCCGTACCAGGGCTGCCCGGAGGCTGGCGGGGGGCGAGGGGGTGGGCACCAGGCCCTCCTTGAGGCCGAGATGGAGACCGAAATTCAGAAGGCCGTGGAGTTCAAGGCTGAAGGCCACCGCTGCTACAAGGAGAAGAAATTCCGAGAGGCCATCGGGAAATATCACCGGGCCCTGCTGCAGCTCAAGGGAGTGCATGGCAGAGCCGGTGGTGCCAGCCCAGAGCAGAGCCCGCCGGGCACAGGAAGAGGCCCACTGACAGAAGAGCAGCTCCGGCTGGTGGAGAGCACTGAGGTTGAGTGTTATGACAGCTTGACAGGTAGGTGCAGGCTGGGGGGGACGGGTGGGAGGTGGGACTGTATTTACAGCTCCTTTCTTGGCCTGGCACTTAGCAAAGACCCCACACTTTGGGGGAAGACTTCAAAGGAAAGAATCTATGCTCCCCCCACACCCCACTGCTGCCAGGTAGACATGGGGCCGGGTTCTGACCTCGTCCCCTGGGTCAGTCTGGGGTGATTCCGATTGGGCTAGGGGTCACCCCACTGGAGTGGCACTAAGTGGGCTCAGTGGTAAGGTCTCAACTGTTGCTCAGTGGGGTTGGTACCCCTTGATTTCTAGACCGCTGTATGTTGAGTGACAGGTCCTGGGTGAGAGCTTCACAACCTGGGGTCCAACAGGAAGGCTGCATGACCCCAAATGAAGATCTGGGCTGTATCATCTGGGGCCTTGTTGCCTGGCCTGCAGCCACTCAATCCAGTGCACCAGGCAGCTTGGCACTTCACATGAGTGTTTAACTCGCATGTCACACCAGTAAGTGCTGGCAGGAGAAGCCAAGCTGCAGGCTCTGACCTTCTAGTTTTTCCCTGATCCAGTGCAGGATGTTCCCTCAGTTGGCCTCCCAACTGGTGGAGGGGGAGACCTCTGACACACAGGGGCCCAGCCTGAATCTCTGTTGCCCCTGTGACTCACCTAGCCAGCCGTGCCAAAGGTCAGGAGGCTGGTGTATGGGGGCCAAGGGCAGCCTGGTGTGCAACACAGGGATGGGGAACCCAGGGGGGATGAGTCCAATGACTAACACATCCTGGGAAATCTGGGGTCTCAGTCTGTAGTTCCCAACACCCTGGCCACGAGTCTGCAGTTTGCAAAGGCTCCATATCCTGGGTGTCAATTAGCCCTAGGCAGGGACCACTAGGTCCTACCGTCATGCACCTAATATCAACCAAGGACACACATGGTGCCTCAGGAATTGGTGATTGAGCAATTGGCCATTTAACACCCAGAGACCGCACTTGAGCCCAGGGTCCTGTCAGGCCAGGTGCAGTGTGAGAGGCCATTCTTGTCCCAGGGGGCTCCTAGTCTGAACATACAAAGGATGGGAGGGGAAATCGAGGCACAGTGAGGCACTGATTTGCCCAAAGTGGGTCAGGAAGTTTGGCACAACTGGTAATTGAACCCAGCCCTGCCAGGCTGTAATGAAGAATCACTGATAGGACACACATTGTTGCAAGTGCTGTTCTCTCTGGCACCTGCAGTTAATGATGAGACATTCCCTGTCTGGAGGCGCTCATGGTCCCTGAGGTGGTTTATGAAGTGCTTTAAGAGCTCTGCTGAGCTCATTGCTCCAAGATCCTCGGCCACAGTGCATTAGTGGGGGGTCCAGTACTGCAGGCACATCCGTGTGGTGCCAAAATGAGGGAGAAATCTGAGCAGATGGGAAGCACTTTTGCGGGGGAAGAAAAGAGGGTAGAACTGGATCAGTTCACCCGGTGGCATTGAAGGGACTATTTCTACATCAGTTGTCCCCCTAGAATCTGGGTGTTGCTGCCTCTCTTGCTGGTGGGGAGCAGGCAGGCAAAAGGTGAAACCCACTAACAGCCTGGGGGCCAGGTATGTGTTTAGAGGAAATAATTCCCCTCTCTGGTATCTATCTGCTCCATCTGCCCTGTCTGTCCAGCTATCCCTCCCACTCCCATGTCTGTCTTTCGCTCCATTTGCTCTGTCTATCCTTCCCCTCACGTTGTCTATCCCTCCCTATCCCATGTTCTCTGTCCCTTTGTTTATCCCCATCCCTCCCTGTATTCTGTCTGTCCATTCCCTCCACACTCTGTCTGTCTCTGGTATTTATAGGGCTCCCAGCCATCCAGTTGTTACCAGCAGTTTGCTTCTGCCCCAGCTGTTGATTCAGTGAAGCATCCAGGCCCCCCACCCCCAAAGCTACCATAGCAGGTGGAACCTGGGGTACTGGTCAATGCTGTTACGCCCATGGATTGATATGACATAGCAGACAGGACCTCCCCAGAGTCGGCACCTCAATGACACCCACCACAGCCCTGGCTGATTTGATGGGCAGTGCAGGCAGCTCTCCTCCCCCACCCCCCCCAAGGCCCAGAAAGTGTGGCTCAAGCCAGGAACTTGTCCCAAGCCACAAGAACAAGGGGGAGGGCATCATTAAGATCTGAAGCCAGCAACTTTTCCTACTCATTCAAGGCAAGAACATTTCCCCACATGGCGCCTGTGGAACTCCCTGCCACTGGACTGTCCCAGAGCAAAGAGTGCAACAGGGACCAGGAGCTTATGGAATGGGCCAGAAACCAAGGTTGCAAAACAGGGACAGTCCTGGGTCCCCTGCCCCCCACTCCTGTGGGGGCATTTTTCTCAAATACACTTACCAGTCAGGGCGAGGGCATGGCCTCATCTGGGCTGGTGCAGTGCATGATGGGCAAGTCTGAAGCAAGCCAGGATGCATAGGGGGCGTCCTCTGACTGGCTCTCTTGGTCCCTACCCCAGCATGTCTGCTGCAGTCGGAGCTGGTGAATTATGAACGGGTTCGGGAGTACTGCCTGAAGGTGCTAGAGAAGCAACGCAATAATTTCAAAGCCACATACCGGGCAGGCATTGCCTCCTACCACCTTGGGGACTACGACAGCGCCCTGCTTTACCTGAAGGAGGCCAAGAGCCGGGAGCCCGCAGGTGAGAGGTGCAGGAGCTGGGCCTGAAGCTAATGCACCCCATGTGGAAAGACGGGAGCAAGGGGGACACATGGCTCACAGCCAGCTTCAAACACTTGGGTGGGGAGTGGGCAGCAGGATGCTCCCCTTGGCAGTCAGGGTTGGCTACATTGCAGCACTATGGGGTGCTGTGGGACAGGGGGAGCTCTCTGATGGTACTCTGGGCCTGCCCCATTGTGGCATTATGGGGCACTGTTGGGCACAGCAGGGCCAGTAAAAAAACAAGGAGTTGTGGGGGACTTTAAGACTAACAGATTTATTTTTTGCATGAGCTTTCGTGGGAGAAGATCCCACTTCCTCAGATGCTTTGAAGGTGACCCATCTTCAAAGCATCTGAGGAAGTGGGATCTTCTCCCACGAAA